>CM041040.1:12012973-12397525 GCA_023078785.2 Hyles euphorbiae
GTCGCGCTAATCCGAGCCTGAAACCGCGCGTGCCCATGCGCGGCTTTCCGCGACGTCATTCAGAACTTTTCCATCTGTCACTATTTTTCCTATCCGTCTATGAGTGATAGTGGATATTTTCTTCTTTATTTCTTGAGTCAGTATTGTATGTGCCAATGATTTTAGATTATTGAAATGTATGTATATCCTACTACAAAGAACATACAATCAATAAATTGCTTCTTCGCTAATAAAAATTTGGCTTTTAATATAATTTTAAATGTAAGCGTATGGCGTCGTCAAAGCCAGAATTATGGTCAAATTAAATTAACGCAACTGAGCCATACCATACCTCGTGCATCAATCCGGATCGCATAATATAAACTTTACCTTTTCTAAATTGTTACAAATTACGTGCAAATTGCAATAAATAATAATTAATAATATGCCAATACAATTAAAACTGTAATACTCGTACATTTGCATAAACATTGCCTCTTTTGTCACAAAGTACATTGTCTCAATACATACACAACAAATGGAAAGTTAGCGCACAATAAAGAAAGCTTAATGTGACGGTTCAGTTTTCTTGTCACGTTTTTTCGCCGTTTAAACGTACGCCCAACAAATGGCCTGAAACATAACTACATCGGCACAAAGTTACATCTAATAAAACGTTTGCGCATAGAATTATATCTTACATTTTATTGTTGACATATAGATACAGCATACTATTTATATTCGTTGTGTAATAGTCATAACAACTGTAGCAAAAATTTGTATGTGAACTGTATCAGCCATATACTACTGCAGAGCGCGGTTCTTGTATACAATCGGAAGTACGATTGAGAGAAGTTAAGCCATATACAGCCGTTCTCTATAATCAATTTATTTTATCAAGAGATTTCTTTAGATATTTCGATGCAATTTATGTTTCAATTAACAAAGATAGAGAGGTATATATATGGTGGATATATGTATAGATACATACATACATACATACATAAACTCACGCCTATATCCCAAGAAGGGGTAGGCAGAGGTGCCAGGACACCCACATTTCGCCTTGTATGTTCCGTCCCACAATGTGATAGGTGGCGAGCCTATCGCCTGTATGTATAGATAGCTATATTATATATTTATTTAATGTAGCGTAGAAATTTACCGACATAGTCATAGTAGCTATTCGGTTTAAAGAATCTTTATTGTCTTAAGAAATTTTACAATTTCACTTACAAGACTAATTTACTTATTTTAACATACAGTGAGCATGCAATATATAGCTGAAACGAAATTAAGTTATGTTATGGAATCATGACAATTACAAACAAAAAGTACTAATACTTTATGGGTAAAAATAAAAAACAAGTACAGCAGTATGCTGGTATTTTCTTACACATCTAAAACGCTTATGGCTTTGTAGAATATTAGGAATTTGGAGCCAGATGATATTATACAATTTATGTTTACTGATAACACATTGAAGTGACCTCCAAAAAAGAAAAATTTTAATTAAGAAAAAAAAAGAAAAAGAAATATGTTAAAGAAAAAGCAACAGAAAACGACAGTCGGACAAAGAAGCTACAAAAATCTAGTTCTCCAATAAATAAGACTCAAGGGATCTCCTATTTTAACCCCTTATTAAAAATAGATACGAATATACTGATGATAATCAACCACGCTGGCCCACAATGGGTATTTGTATTGATATTGTATTTGTATCTTAAATACTACCAACATGCAACAATATATAAATACTATATATTTAACAAGTCCAATAATTTTCAATATAAAGCTAATAAGATAAACACACACCTAAAGTCAATCTTATATTAAAATATTGCTACGGTGATAATAAAAAATAGCATAAGGCCTACAGCTCAATTTCCGAAACTGCAAATATAGCTATTAAATCTTCGTATAGCTTTTATTAACCGGGCTCAAAAATGTTCAACGAGCGCACAGATTAAAAAGAACAATTAAAAAGCGTTTTATATTTTTACAATGTCAAATTTCCTCGTCTGAAATAATAAATACAGAGCGAGGATGATAATGTATTCATTCCAATCTCTTCCTAAAGCCTTCTTGTTATTTTCTGTCCTCAATCCAGCAAAACCCCCAAAATTGCAATCACGCAAATTGAAAATTAATGGACCGTGAAATCCAATTTTGCATTACCTAAAGCTTTCTCGAAGCAAGTCTAGTTCAATGAATGCTGATTTCGTGGCTCATATTACGGAATTTAATTTTTTATATATTAGTTTAACATATTTTTTTACTATGTATACGGCCTTGCAGAAAATAGATTTTTATCTGTGACATCTTGTTCAGCCACTCATGAATCACATTTTTGTAATATTTAAAACGCCTGCGTCTATAAAATATTCATTAATTTGATATCGGTGGTGGGTCTTTTTCGTAGACGGTCTGGTACTCACACCTACCACTGCAACTCCTGTTGGTGGTGGTAAGTCTCTCTCTATGTGGGTGGCCATCTGGGTAGGTCAAGAAATAAATACAGCCAACAGTCACGTACATAATTATGCCCCTCATAAAAATCAATTAAGTCTTGTGTCGCAGGTACGAGAGACTTTGCGCTCTCACAAACACCCAGACCCGACACAAATATTTGTGGGCCACACAAACATTTGTGTGGGTACGGAGATTCAACCCGCAACCTTCCCGTTTCACAGTCAGAGTCTAACCAACTACGCTACGGAAGCTATCAAGGTACCTATCAAGGTAAGGTAAGCTATCAAGGTACTCGATGTATATTTCTCCCGCAAAACAGTACAGTAACAGTACAACTTAGTGCCTAAGTTTCATAAATGCTATTTACTAGACATTCAGGTCCTGTCTGTATGTATGTATTTATAAAAAGCTATATTTTTTTTTATTGCAATGAATGGCGATACTTGCATGCCGTTCGCCTGATGGTAAGCGATGCGACCGCTCATGAACAGAAGCAAAACCAAACAACACCTTGAATTACAAAGCAATGCTTGTCATTCCACTGCGCTCGCCATCCTGAGACATAAGATGTTAAGTCTCAATATGTCCAGTAGTTACTCTGGCTACAATGTCCTTCCATCCGAAACACAACAGTGCATTTAAACTGCTGTTTGACGGGAGAAATAGACATTGCGGTGGTACCCACCCAGGCAGCCTCTCACATATGAGAGACCTACCACCAGTAAAGCCAGCTATGTATTTACCACCCAAAAATATCGTCACATTTTTACTATATTTTTAATTGCATTGTGTCCGAAGTTATTAAACTGCCACCCGGCTTCGTTTTCGGTAGCAGTCTTGATATGCCGTTTATAAAAGCGGTACCGTCACTAATGTCATTCAGTTTTTCGTCAGAATATTAATATCAAATTCTAGCTATAAAATAAGAAGATTGAATATGTTTTAAAATTACATTTCAAAATTGTTTAAAATGAACGGTCTGTTATTACCAGAGTGAAGACTGAAACGTAACGATTGTTGATATAATTGTTTTCAGTTATTCTAAATGTATGTATTAATTCTTATATTCTTATATTTCTTCGTAATAACAGGTTTTCCTAAATACTGGATGATGTTGATATATTAAATTTCATTGAATCATTCATAACCACCCCAGATAACATTGTACCTTTGGAAGAAACTAACTGTTAGTTTTGTTAAATATCGCGATTTTAGTCTTAAAACCCATGCAACAACTCGTATAAAAACGAGTCTTTTTACCGTTCAGGTAAGTTCCCGAACCGAATCGAAGTTTAGCTGGGCGGTAATAATACCCTCATCTATACAGGTTGCCCAAAAATCGTGAAAACTCTGATCATGACTTTTACAAAAATCCTCTCGGCTTTATACCAAATATAATCTCAGATGGGGTAATGAGAACCATATGTGTGAAATTGAATACCGTATTTAAATATCACTCACTATATTAGAAAAATATTATATGTGTGTCTCATAAACAACTGTTGGGTATGCCCAACCACTCAGGTAATGATTGAAGATTGCGGAAGTGTCATACTAACTTTAGATAAGCATTATAAAATACAGCAAAACAACATAAGGCGATATTTTTATGTGCTTTTCCTTTTATTTCGATCAGTTGTACCAATGTGCAAGGGTCCGCGCACACTTTTGTGTTTTCTCATGTGTTACATACCCTTTTAAACTGAGTTGAGATCGGATTGGTGAAATGTGCCGTTTACCCTTATGTTATCTTCGACTTGGAATGTCCGCATTCGTTTCAGTTCGTTTCTTGTAATATATACTGGACATTGAAATGGCACTTTATGCGGTACTGACCTCCGTAAATCGGATATTTTTATACTTTCTAGTCTAAACACTTATAAATAATAATTGTCAAAAATACAACTAAATAAATAAATAACACCCAACAGTCACATACATAGTCCTGACCCCACACTAAGATCGAGTCTTGTATCGTGGGTATCAGGAACTACGAGAGACTTTTCGGTCTCACAAACATCCAGACCCGAAAGAAATATTTGTGGGCCGCACAAACATTTCTCTCGATGCGGGGATCGAACCCGCGGCCTCTCGTTTCACAGGCGGCGTCTAACCGCCAGCGCCACGGAGACTGTCAGTCTGTCAGCTGAATTGTAATTTTAAATTACTGATACCTCGTTGAGGTATTATACTAGAGCGGACATCGGGAACCAAATCACTGCGTATTGTGAGTGCACATGGATACACAGTGAAGCGAGAGCAACGATAATGTTACTTCGTAGGCGTGACAGAGAAAGAAATAGAAGGAGCGGTACGGTACTCTTCATTCTGTTACAAACATTTTGTTTGCAGTGTCCCCTGTAGTATATTACCTTAATGTGATCCATATACTTTTCTTGTCATCCCAGCTGGGCCAAGGTCTGCCCCATAAGGTCTTATTGTCATAACAATGTTTCTGGTAAATGAATTCCGCAATAAATTAATGTAGTTCTCCATTTTACATATTAAATTACCGCACAGCATATAAAAGAAGAGTTGTAATGCTTCAAATATATATATTTAATTGGCGACAATATTATTAAACTAATTTCATTTAAACACAATTACACTTTGAGCAAATAAAAAAATATAGAATGCAATGAAATATTAAATCCTATACCAATTTATTTACCCACCAAAATCACGTATTCCAGTCTCCATTTGATTTATTACCCAATATCATTTAAGTTATGAGTAAGTGGAAAATTAAACTGATTGAAGCACCGAGTAAATAGCAATTATGGAATGATGATAATTAAAAAACGGAATATCCGCTGGTTTACATGCATTTTCGTTTTAAATCAAAATGCGGAATGAACGCACCACGACCTGTTCTATTTAATTCCATTAGGCAAACAGATAAATCATTGGTTAAATTATGCAAAATCACCCAACTCTGTTTCAAATCGCTATTAATACCCGTGAGAAAAAGATGACTAGCCGCCCCTGGCCGCCTTCTAAGCTCATACAAATTCCTCTTATCTTTTTAATGTAGCGCCATTCAAAAACATTCCACGCAGCCACGCCGCGCCGGACGGAAATGTTCAAAACAATTTTGTAATGCAATAAATCAAAGAAACAATTTATTGTTGTACTTACATTTTCCAGTCTAAGAAACTGGAAAAGTTTCTGAAGCGCAATTATCAATTTTAATTCAAATCGGTCGGCGAATGCCTTCGCTAGCGGCCGTCCAATAATCAAATCACTAAGCTATTCAGTGTGCTGGCAGACATAGGCAAATTAATGCTTTATAACAAACTGGGCGGCTCACAGTCTCTAGATATCCATAATTAAATTCTAGTTAGGAAGTAGGGCTGGCGTGGCGCAGAGTAGCTTTTCAGAAATGGAATTTAACAATTCACACAAAGTTTCGACTAGAGACTGAGAAACCATAACTTGGGATAATAGAACGTGTATAACATATGTTAGGGGTGTGAGATCGGTTTTGTGAAGCGGCCATTGTTGCGAGACGTCGTGACGTCACTATCGCTTATCGCTGGTATTTCGATACATGTTCACTGCATACAATGCAACACAGTTAACCGAAATTAGACAAGATATGTTATATCTAAATCGGGATTTGCCATGTAGCGATTAAACGTTCAAGTTGTACCTGACAAGATCGGGTTAATTGGCAAAATAATACATGAATAGAGGAGATTTAAGACAAAATCATAAATTGATTCAAAATTAATACTAATGGACTAGGCAATTTTATAAATGGCCAAGAAGTTTTATAATTATCGCAGTGTAAATAGTATAAATATTCACCATTAAATGAAAGTTACAATACCACGTAAAAAACTATGTTAATTGTGTCGGATACCATTGACAGTTTATATTCTATCGTTCACTTTGCTGAGCTAGTGGTAAAAGAAAATGTAAGACCATAGTAGTTATTCCGTATATGATTAAAAACTTGTGAGCCTTGACAGATATATCGCGGCGAGACAGGCTTTGCCGCTGGACAAAGGCTGATTTATCAATATTTCTACTTCATCCTTCATTGTATATTAAAACCCCACAAAGAACTATAAAAACACAATTTATTGTAAAAGAAATATGCGCCGCAAACAGGCAAGTTAGTCCCTTCACCTTGGGGTTCGAACGAATCTAAGAATTACGCTTCAGATTACTATTTCAGGCTTATTTTACTAATACCTAATATTTTTTAGAAATGAGTGAATGCATTAAGCAAGAATAAATGAAGAAATTGGTGTCACCATTTGGTTGAAATAAGAATAAAAAACTTCATTTGTCAAGTTGCCGCATTTACAAGCGAAGTTCGCCGAATTTATTTTCGTCCCATGATGTTGTACAGGGCGAGACAATGTGAGGTATTTTAAACCTAAATACTAACCTGAATGTCGATCCCAGGACTTCACGATCCTAATAGACTATCACTTTATCAACAAGGCGATATTCTTACTTTTTTCATTTGCGTATAAAATTAATCTGCATACAACTAAGTTTACATTAAAGTTCTTTATATACCACATTCTGTTGGCCTAAAAACCTATTTCAGCTAGATTCAAGCATGAGGCCTGTAAAATGGCTAAGACTACATAATTATTTTGGGCGCAGTAATAATGCTGTGCATAGCGAACATAATGACCGCAGCCGCCCACCGCACAACTAAATATACGGTTAGCTGGCAAAGCTTCAAAATAAATATAGCAACCTGAGAAACTGTGTTACTGAACGAGTTTGTAACGACTTCTCTACTTGAGGTGCATCTCTTGGGAATTTGAATTTCACATTTCGGCATGGAGTTAGTTTAAGGATAATTTTGAATTTCGAACTGTGACTGCGATGTTACATGTCGGTTGTGGCACGCACGTTATTTGGCATAGCTCTAATGTATTATCGAATATCCGCAGAATATGCGTAATTTTATTAATGGTCAGATTAATTTTTGTAGCGGTTTTTGGGTGTAAATTTTAAGGGTTGTACGAATATAATGTTGAACCACGTTCGTTAAACTTGTGTAAGCAAACCTTATTGATTTTGCGTATTAAAATGCCAATCTATATTAATATTTTCTTATCGCACCACCGCAATGTCTATTTCTCCCGTCAAACAGCAGTTTTAATGCACTGTTGTGTTTCGGATTGAAGAACATTGCAGCCAGAGTAATTTCTGGACATATTGCGACTTAACATCTTATGTCTCAGGACGGCGAGAGCAGTGGAATACCAAGCATTGCTTTGTAATTCAAGGTTTGGTTTTGCTACTGTTTATAAGTGGTCGCATCGCTTACCATCAGGCGAACGGCATGCTCGTCTCGCTATTCACTACAATAAAAAAAAATTAGCTAAGCATAGCTAGTATATCTAAAAATATGGTGTTCCGTCATATACATAAAAATGTGTCCTTCCAAGATTTCGAAAGGGATCTATTGGAAGACTTTCTGAATCACAATTTTCTCAATCATACAACAAATCTTCTTTGTTGTGTGTCTATCTATGTGTACAGTAAACACTGCATTATTTACAGCTGCACTATAATTATGTATTTTGTTAGGAGCTATAAATATTACGCACCTAAGAAGGTAAGGACACCTGTATTGATTCACTTGAGTGTTGCCAGCGCGTACAAGAGTGAGGGCCGCGACAATACAAAAAAGTAATATTTAGATATTTCGTTTAAATTTACATCATTCCGCGTCAAATGTCGAATACGATTTCCCTTGTAGAGTGGAGCGGCTCTATTTCCATTTTGAAATGTCGGCCTGAAGCAAGGAGCTCAAGTGTTCCGTCAGAATATTTGAATATTTAAACATCAACGCTGAACCGCTGAAATAAAAATATGAATTCCCATTTTTTGTCCGGGCCAAAACCCATATGAAAATGTCATTACGTCACCGACCCCCAATGAGTAACCCTTTAAATGAATTTTTAACAGCATTTAGTTCGTTAAAGAGGAAACAAAATTTATAATTTTGTTGTGCCAAATAACATTTATTTAATTTTCTCGTATGCAAATAAACAAAAATGGATTCCATCATTTATACGTCAAGCAAGGTAGAATGATTTATTTTTCCATTTATTTTCCTGTTAACACTTCTATGAATTTAATTAGTGAACTGTACAGTTGACCGTACCCAACCCTTTCGTGGCTATCTCGCCCAAACAAGTAGGCACATGCGTAATACATTACCTAATCTAACTTTAGAATAAATGAAGTTCTGTTTAGTTAGTACGGTTAACTACGCTGTGTGAGTTTGTGGGACGAAAACAATTTGAGCACCGCCAAGGCTGGACCACTTTTATGTTGACCTATGTACGTGGAGCGAATCCAAACCGCAGGGCATTACTGCTGCAATAGGCATATTACGCCAGCGCCCGCGACGCCGCCGTGTACATATATTCTACATTTTCCACAAACGCTCTTGTATTAATCTGATTTGTTGCTCCAGTATATCGAAAGCGCACTCACACACACCGAAGCAGCCATCCCGCCGGCACATAGTGGCAACTTTTTGTTGGTGGCCTAGTCGGGGCCGTCACTCATAGCAAGTCAAGAAAGTTTGTTTGTGACATGTTCTCGACATGATATGAAGATTTTTATGACCTTATTGAGTGTCGCCAGACAACTGGGCATAGCACATGCCGCTAAAATTTCGGCGGGCGGCAAGTGCGGCGCTCGTCGCAGACATGATTACTTTCTTATAGGTCGCCGGGTTGTGACGGTGGATTGTGTCACCGAGCCGGCGGCGGCTTTGATATGTAGTGCTGTTAACTCTACTAATAATTACTATGCGACTAATAAAATATATGATTTAAAATATTGAGTAATAGTAAAATCTATGAGATACCAATTGGAAAATGAG
This sequence comes from Hyles euphorbiae, assembly GCA_023078785.2. Lineage (NCBI taxonomy): Eukaryota > Metazoa > Arthropoda > Insecta > Lepidoptera > Sphingidae > Hyles > Hyles euphorbiae. Next base: position 12,022,296 of record CM041040.1, read on the forward strand.
GACTACCTGTGTAAGTTCATGCAAGGAACTAAAAATGTTTGTCTAGTAATAATTCGATTTGTTAATGAAACAGAAGCATTTCTTGAATTTGGTCGATATTTGCTTTCATTGGTGCATCATTCCTATTCTGACTCTCGGTATATTAACCAGACGACAATAAATACTAAAATTCTACTTACTGTGCTCAGTGCGACCCAATTATCTAATCTGAAAATCTCCCATAGAATCTCGCACATTTCCTGTCAAAATCATCCCAGGTTAAAAAGACATTAAATAAAGACAATCGGCATACACCTGTCCTCTATAATATATATGTACCTTCGTACAGCGTTCAAACGCTTGTACGAACAATCTTCAGACTGTCTGCATAGTTCCCTACCTTGTTCAACGTTACTTTAAAATTGAAAAATTCTTTTGGTAGAGTTTTTGCGAACAACAACAAAGATTTCAAGTGAACAATATAATACATTCTATTTTTAAGTCATTTTGTCAGCGTTTGACATCGGTGTAGAAAAATTGTGTTTTGGTTTGAAAAACATTATGCAGGATTATTTTAATTTCAGTGCACACATTTTAAGTGGAGGTTCAGAAACCTGAATGCAATTTAGTTTTTTTTATTCTAAACATATTCAATTATTTCTGTCGTCGCAAAATAAAATACTTACAGAATTTACGAAAAATGGGTGTTCATAAAAAACACATATCAATCACAAAAACGTAAATATGTTAAATCATAAATAAAACATTCATTAGGTTTTGCTATTCTAAATGGTTCTTTCTACAAAATTTAATATTTCAAGGTGTTGTTTGGTTTTGCTACTGTACATGAGCGGTCCGCTTACCATCAGGCGAACGGCATGCTTGCACCATAAACAGAAATGAAAAAAAGTATAATAAATTACGTTGTTAACACCGCAATAGATGTGCGTAAGGGATAAGAACGTAAACTCTATTAAAATATAGGAGGTTACGCTTTTATCCCATCCATCCTTGTATGAAGGGGTTACCCCAACGCACCCTATAGTTGACCACTGATTTTGATATTATGAAAGGGAAATTAATTACTTATTATGTGTAAAATTTCAAGGAAAATAATCATATTTATAGTAGGCTCTGATCCTAATAGACCGATTTGAAATTATATCCAGCAGTGGACTGCAACTTACTGATGATGATGATGAGGTATCCCTTGCTCATAAAAAAGTAAAGAGAAATAATGCCAATCTTTAAACAGTCCCCATAGCGGTAATTCCCGATGTGGAAAACCCGCCACAGTGACTCATGCCTGCGTTTAATACATAACAAGTTTCTAAACAGGTGATTAGAATTACTATAAGTAATGGCCGCACTCAAATAACTTTAATTTCAATTAAATTTTAAATAAATACACCCAATAATCGCATACATTGATCTTATCCCACATTATGATCAAAAGTCTTGTTTTGTAGGTACCAGAATCTACGAGAGAATTTTCGGTCTCACTAACACCCAAGACCAATGCTTGTGAGTCTCATAAATGTTTGTCTCGGTGCGGGGATAGAACTCGTGGCATCTCGATTCACAGTCAGCGTCTTAACTACGCCACGAAGGCTGTTGTTCCTTAATATAATATATTTTTAAAATGTAAATCCATTATTGGCCGTAAGATAAGCACACCAGTTGTATCATATTAGTATTAAGGGCTGTGGAATTTGTTGAATAGAGAAAACAAAAAATAGATTCTCTTCGTAAAATCTACACTGAGTAAAGATGGTGCGTGGTGGCCTGTTGGTAAACGGACTAGACGCGGCTGCCCACATGTTCACCGTGGTCGCGGGTTCGAATCCCAGGGCACACCTCTGACTTTTCGGGGTCATGTGTGTATTGATAATCAATCACCACGCACTAAAACGGTGAAGGAAAACATCGTGAGGAAACCTGCATACCATAGCGATTCATAAGAATTTCTATGGTATGTAAGTCCGCCAACCCGCACTAGGCCAGCGTGGTGGACTATATGGCCTAACCACTCTCAATCGTATTCTCGATTGTAGAGTAGGCCCGTGCCCTGCAGTGGGACGTATATGGGCTGAAACAGAATGTATGAGCACTACAGTTAGACACTACCATATAAAATACCTCTTCAAATAAAATCTGATCGATGTACCTACAAGTAAAATTCTGTGTTCTCATACGTAGCTCACTATCCCGTACTAATATACAAAACAAAAAAGGCGTCATAATTAGTTGACTAACCGCCTTCACCGCATTCTGCTCAGGAGAAGTATTATTACAGTTCCGGCCGTGAAAACCTTTTCACTTCACCTCCATAAAATTGCTCCTTTTCATAAAGCAATAAGGTTAAATTTCGCGTGTATGACAAATTGTATAGACAAAGACTAGATTGCAATGCTAAAATGAACACATGGTGCCTGTCATACCGTGCGACTGCGTGATGGATGGGAGCAAATGGAACTTCAGTTTCGAATACCTGTCAATACACTGAATTGCAGACTAAGAAATGAAAAATCTCTACCAGCGAAGTCTTATTTAGTTTCCAATTAAATACAAATATTCATTTATACACCAATATTTATCCTAAAATTTGTTACAACATATACAATTTGTATACACCGGACTGAGAAGTGGAATTATCGCGCAAATTCAATTATAATATCAGCCGTAGTTTATAAGCTGGTTGGTACATGAAGCGATAGGAAGCTAATCTGACAATAGATCAGTTACGATCTACGCACATCCGGCGACATGACGCCAGCTATCAGCTGTGATGCGCCATGCTACAGCCAATCTAGATTAACAAATTCACACATCACTAAATACATAATGCAGATTCAGCATTCAATACTTGGACACATAAAATATGTAAATACCTATATATATAATATCAAACATAAATATGAAAATAAAATATAAATATAAGACCCGAGTATCGAAATATTTATTTATTGGCCATGAAAACATCTTCTAAAACCTAATCAAACGATTTACTACAAATTGAAACATTTACAACTCGAATTAATTTAACCACGAATCATTAGAAAGTTTCCTTTCAGTCTTTTTACCTGAAACGTTACCAATAATCAGCAATTCAGAGTAGATAAATCAAATGTTATAAATCAAAATAAAATGTTTTCAGTATTAAGAATCACAGTTCAAATTATGAACTTTCAGAGTCGTTATGGTTGAAGTTGAGGAAAATACCCACTGACTAGGAAATATAAAGTATGACAACATTATTTTATATCATAACATTCACTTCCGAATTTTCACATTGTAATATAAAACAAGAAATACTAAAGGAAGTTCAAAAACATTTATATAATGTTACGAATCGGGTGATTATTATTCAAAACGCATGCATATTCTTGACTGTACATGGGGTGAAATAAAGTGAGGTAACCTTATGCCGACATAAACAACTTGAATATTTAAAAAGGTACGTACAAACGAGAAAACATTGATTCATATATTTTCCCTATTAAAACTAACAGGAGACTAAGAAAATATTTCTAATAAAGGAAATATATGTGGGATTGCGTGCAAAGAAAACCAATCCATAGTGCAGAATAATATCACCTAATGCTTACGAGATAACGATTAAGAGAAAATATTGATCCTCTGCCGAAGACAATAAGCTTAAGATTCATTATTCTATCAAATAATACCGATTATTCATACATTGTCATACTACTCGGTATCCGGTTTATTTTTCTTGGAACCGAAATATAAAAACCTATAAAAAACACCAAACATTTCAGAAACATACATGAAATTTCACAAAATAAGCGTTAATGATTGACAAAACACCTTATAATCAATGAAACATAATTAAAGTTTTAATGAAACTTGTTTATAAAGGTGTTATGAATCCTCCAAGTTATTAGGGAACACAGGTAGTAACTCGGCCATTCTACTCACCGTCCTCGAATTGTTTATTAATGAAGGAACCAAACCTCGGAGACATCATCAAAGATTTAGCACCGCATTATACTCATAAATAAAGATTGTTAATTGAAACGATATTGATACTGTGAATTATTGCTAACGAGCTAAGCAATCACCGTCGACTTAATGTATGGAGAAATTTATTTTCATTTTTATATCATGTTCTTCAGTCTGTGTTAATTAATTTCTTTGTGATGAGGATACGGTCGAATGATGTTTAATCATGTACTTTGTGAACGATGTCATTCGGAAAAATATGGTTGTGACGTCTTTATATTATTTTCTTTAGATGTTTACTTTTAATAGAATAGATGTAACAAAATAATACAAAATATTATTTTATTGATCATACAACGCCAGAAGCTTAAAAAATTAAGTATGGTCAAACTTAGTAATTGAATTATATCGCCGCATTGGTCAATTGGAAACACGTATTTTCGGAAAGTTTGGATGGTCAGTTCAAAAAATCTTACATGAGTTGCTCTGGGCTGGAATAGGTGCCCAGCACGGCCGGGTTTCCGTCGGCTCGAGCATGAAGTATCTTGGCCTCATCCTCGATAGCCGATGGAATTTCCGCGCGCATTTTGAGAAGTTGTCGCCGAAACTGGTGAAGGCGGCGGGCGCACTGGGGCGCCTGCTGCCCAACACTGATGGTCCTGGCATCCCTTGCCGAAACCTGTATGCTGGAGTCGTGCGGTCCATGGCCCTCTATGGAAGTCCCGTTTGGGCCGAGTCCCTGAACGCTCGTTGCGTGCGCCTGCTGCACCGTCCGCAGCGCATGGTGGCGCAGCGAATCGTCAGGGGTTACCGCACGGTCTCGCACGAGGCGGCCTGCGTTTTAGCGGGAACTCTGCCCTGGGAGCTGGATGCTAAGACCCTCTCGTCTGTCTTCTTCGGACGAGAGGAGGCGTCCCAGCGCGGGCAGAGACTGGTGTCCCGAGAGGTCGAGGCAATGTTGGCCTCCCTCCGCAGGACCGCCGTGGAGGAGTGGCGTTCCAGGTTGGAGAACCCAAGTGCTGGCACGAGGACCGTCGCGGCAGTGCGACCTGTCCTCCAACAATGGCTGGAGAGGCGCCACGGTGCGCCGACATTCCGGTTGACGCAGGTGCTCACCGGGCACGGTTGCTTCGGTGCGTACCTGTGTCGCGTAGCCGGAGCTGAGGAGTCCGCCGTGTGCCACCACTGTGGCAACTGCCGCGAGGACACGGCTCAACACACACTGGAGGAGTGCCCAGCCTGGGACGAGGAGCGCAGCGCTCTCACTGCGGTTTTGGGTGGAGACCTCTCGCTGCCGGCTGTGATCGCCGCCATGGTTGGCAGCCAGAGGTCGTGGCGAGCAATGCTCTCCTTCTGCGAACGCGTCATGTTGCAGAAGGAGAGCGCCGAGCGGGATCGGGAGCAGAACGATCTCGCTCGTCGTCACCGCAGACGACGAACTAGGCGCCGGGACGCCAACTAACCCGGCGCCGCAGAGGCCACACGGGGCCGCCCTCCCTATCCTGGCGGCCCCCGAGACGTAACGCCAAACGCGTTTGAAGCCGCGTCGCTTAAAGCGGCAGTGCACAAGGAGACGGTCCTGGCGCGTCTGTTGAGCGGTATCCCGGGGCCGTCTCCAAAGTGCACCCATGGTGGCCAACGCGGGGTTTTTAGTCGGTATTTCGGTGCGCAGAATACGATAGGGACCCGACCCAGCTCGACGTCTCGCTGGGCCGGAAGGCGCACCGGTGAGTCCGACACACCCCCGCCCCTTAGGGGTGGGATGGTCCGTAAAGGGATTTTCCCCGCGAGAAAAAAAAAAAAAAAAAAAAAAAAAAAAAAAAAAAAAAAGGTGCCCAGCACGGCGATATATTTTCCTCCTATCACATATTGGGACGGACAACTGTGGGTGCCGCGTAGAATAAGTGGCATCTCTGCTTACCCCACAAGGGGTATAGGTATGGGTTTACGTATATACGCGATAGTAATGTGCCTACATCCACAAATGACTACCCAGGTGGAGCTCATATCTTTGCAATAAACATGAACACTCCGCTTCAACGTGTTCATAAGGCCTTATATGTGTGCCCTGATGCTTGTGTTTATGGCTAATTAACCTAGAATACTTTATCTACCTGAGGTGAACATTTGTAAAATGAACACCTATAAAATTCATCGGAAGAACAAAGCCAAGTCCAACAAATAGGGTCATAAAAAACCGCATTTACGAGCGTACATAGAATTTTATCTAGATCCGCGCCGACAATGTGTGAAGATTACAAACAGGCAAGTTTAACAGTTCACATCAACGGAGCGAAATTACCCGCACACTCCTATAAGCAGCTTATGAAATTATAATACAACAAAATCCAGCGCGCCCGCTTTGAGCGCGCCTTAAGCCCGTGACACGTTAGAGAAACTTCGGCATTGCGAATTTTTATGAGTGTCGCCTCCAGACGACACACGGGGGAGCCGGTGGCTTTTGAAACGACTGGTAGTCAAAGAGAAATGGAGATTTCCCAGTTACAAATGTGGAAGCAGTAGGTGGTTGTATTTCTTCGCGGATTACTTTCTCGAAAGCACACTTGTAACGCGCGTGCCGGAATTTTTATTACCCTCGGTTCCCAGAGGTACAGTTTCAGGACAGAGATACATTCGAATCATTATGTTTGAAGCGACCGTGCCATGCGCGACGCCTCACAATATGATTTTAAATAAAGTACCGACCTGACGATCTCGGCGGATTTCTGCAATTGCTACTTACGCGTTACAAAATTTTATTATCTACGTTTCAGCGGCAATATAATTCTTTAAAGCCAGTGCGATATAAAACTCAACGTATCATTCCATTCTTTTATTACCTTCTGCACAATTGATGACGATATCAACAACAAAATTTACATTCACTCGTTGTTACATACATAGTTTATTGTATCAAATTAAATATATGCCATTGTTAATTTTATTTTGTTTTAATTGTGAACATTATTGTTATTTAATTATTATGATATATGTACATAATTTAATTATTAAAATGACGCGTCGCGTAGTCAGCTACTTGACTCAGTAATATGGATGTATAAGGAATAATAAATGAGTTCTTCACCAATTTTCCTCCTTTTAGCAACATATTAGTTCACGGACAAGTTTTAAAGCAAGTTTAATGTACTATAATTACTTATGCTCTATATGATTTAGGAACAAGGCCAAGTTAAAGGAGATAAAATCACCCGACACGAAATTGCAGGCGAAAGTAAGTTAAACAACAAATAGGTGTTGTGCGGTTGTTACGTAGTTACCTCCCTCCCCCACCCCTCCACCAACAGGGGTGTTGTTTTATTAACGCTTGATGAAAACTTTACATCATCATATTTTCTGGATCGTTCACCTAAATTAAAGGTAATTTATATCCCAATGTACACAGCCGGCGCCGTTCGTGCTTTATTAAACAAATAAAGTAATGAATTGGTAAGCTCGGTAAACAGACGTGCTGAATTTGGAAAGTTTATTATTTATGGTCGGCAAAAGACAGTTTCAAATAAAGGAAGGGTTCTCATGAAGCAATTAGTGTTTGGTACATTAATACACTGTGGTCAGTGAGAGCGCTCAAAACGTTTGCGGTTTTGTTAACTCACCGTAACAAGACTTAAATTATATTTATAGATCGTCAACGGTCTTTTGTCGTACGAATATGTTGTTGTCATATTAATATTATTATGTAACGTTTATCAATACTTATTATTTATATTAAGAAAACATTTTTTATTTCAATGAATACCGAGACGAGCATGCCGTTCGCCTGATGGTGAGCGATACGACCACTCAAGAACATGAATTGCAAAGTAATGCTTGCCATTCCACTGCGGTCGCCATCCTGAGACATAAGATATAAAGTCTCAATATGTCCAGTAGTCTAGCTACAATATCCTTCAATCTGAAACACAACAGTGCATTTAAAATACTATTTGGCGGGAGAAATAGATATTGCGGTGGTACCTAATCAGGCGACCTCTCACATATGAGAGACTTATCACCAGTACAACCTTAAACAATGCTTTAAATAGTCAAAAACAAATCCTAATATTTTAAGATAACATAAGATAAAGATATTTATTTTGTAAGACATGAGTGACAATTTTGTACAAGATGTTTAGTTTATAATGTTATATATTAAAGTTATTTTGACAACAGCATAACAACCACACATTCGCACGCCCGAAACCGTTAAAGATCTATAAATATATTATGTAAAACACATTAGAAGACAGAAGTAATTAGAAGATTGATTACAATATAATATAACTTATCAAATTTCAGTTATTGTTAACATTCCATCTCAGACTTGGAAAATTATGTAAATTGCTAAATAAAGCAACTGTATTAATTTTCTGTGCGTAGTCAAAACTTTCATAGTTCATTTCTAAATGTAAATTAGTTTGCAAAACACACCTGTTTGGGATACCTAAAAGAATATCTGCCGAAAATGAGTAAATTATTGTACTACAAATGCCTATGTATATATTAGTAAATCTATATATATATATATAAATATTAGTTCTGCAAATTTTTAAAATAAATAAAAACCAACCGATAAGAGTTATTCAAACAGAAAAAATCAATACGAATTACTTTGCTCAATGGACGAACGAGTACCGCAAGATATACAAGTATTTGTTTTATGAAATAAACTAACGTACAATACAGTACTTGTGCTCCTATATTGTATTGCAAAAATGAAATTCACAGCATGACATGTGACCATCAAAAATTATTAAATTTCATAATAATTCAAAATGAACTAACTATATTAAAAAGTCGTTCGAAAAGGACAAAACATTCGGTTACGAAAATTGATTATAAGATTTATATTTATAAGTCTATGAAACATGCCGTAATTGTTTTACGCATAGAACACTTTAATACGTGACGTTTGGAAACTTTAAGGACCTGTGAGAAAATATCCTGCCCTTCACACTAATACTAGCAATGCACCCGTTGAACGACCAATTCAAGTGGAGGTAATCAGTAGATCTATACTTTTTTTGTTCAATAAGCATTCGAGCAAACATGTCACCTGATGGTAAGTTATCGCAATCCATGAACATCCACAACGCTTGGGTCATAGGTGTGGTGCCGGCCCATCAAATCTGGAAGGAAGCGGAAGGAAAATTACCTATCCTTTTTATCAAGAGAAAAGGGGTATTGGGAATCCAACAATGCTAATCACCCAAAGCCGTCATTTCAGGTACATTTGAGTCAGTGGTAGCGCCCCGGACGAGCCTTCCCATTTATGCTGAGTCATAACTGACAACAGCGTGGCTTTACCACTTATAAAAAGAGGGTGTCCAATTTCCCGGATATTTGTATATAATTTGGCATCCCACTCACCGAACGAAATGCGTCAGAAAAGCTGTCACTTCACTTGTCTACCATAAAACTATTTCAGTTACAACTGTGCGAAGTACAGGACTCCTCTATAACTCAGATTTTAGGTCTGGGAAGCCAAAGACCACAACGCCGACTTGTTATGGTTAGCCAATAAAATTAATTTATATCAATACATAAAATGATGTGCAAGCCACTGGCAAATACATATTTTACATTAAATATTATACGGCGCATTAAATTGCACAGTAATGCAAAATGCACCAGATATTGATATGTATGCTTGAAATTAATGATTAATTTTCATGGATTGCCACTAATTCGAAATACATTTCACATGGCAATGCTAACTAAACATTGTGTTTAAGGTTACCCACCAAAATGTAATTTTGAAGCCTTCCCAAAATTAAGTTTTAATCAGGCCATTACGCTTTGTATCACGTACATCGTAACCATAAGTCTATGGTTACGACCATAAGTCAATAACGACCATAGGTATATGTACCATAGACCATAGGTACATTGGTATCATACAAACCTCGATCATCCGAAGTTTCGAACCTCGTTTCGGATCAATATAGTAAGGCCCATCGATATTTACCATTGAGATGTAGTCTCATTAATTCGAACCTCTATAATTCAAAGTTATCACGAGTTCGCTACAAAATCTCATTATATTTCAAACTATATCAATACATTTTTATGCACTTGGTAATTCGGGTGATGAACGTATGATACTCCGTGCAGCCGTCGGAGTAGACCTCTCGCTCTCGGTCGTGATTCCCTCCATGGTCGAGAGTCGGAGGTCGTGGCAGGCAATGCTCTCCTTCTGTGAAATTGTAATTTCGCAGAAGGAGAGTGCAGATCGGGATCGTGAGCGGAACGATCCCGCTCGCCGCCTGCAAAGAAGAAGGCGCCGGGTAATAACCGGCTGAACCGGCGCCTTTATCCTTTACCCTGTGGTTTGGGGGTACAAGAATCCCTCCACGGTATCCTCTGCCCGTCGTAAGAGACGACCTAAAGGGGTCATCGGAGTCACTGGGCACACGGCGGGGGCCGTGCGCCCTCGCGTATAACGGACTTCGAGACGTGTGATGGAGCCTCGTCTCCGTCATGGACGCCCTTAACAGCTTTACGGGCGTCCGAAAAGGGGGTGTAAATGGAGGTAATCTGGGCCTTCATAATGATAACATAAGGCCCAGCAATGGTTTTGCGCGGGGCGGTTCGCGGACGTAAATCGGGGCGCCCTTCGCCCTGGGATGTCCGGTGCTGCTTACAATGCGTGTGAGGGTTATCAAGAGGTTTTTAGTCAGTATGCTGGCGTAGGTATTGCTAGGGACCCAGTTCGGACACAATATCCGCGTGTGTACCGGGCTGGAAGGCCAGAGACACTGACATACCCCTTTCGGCCTCCCCCGGGGTACCGAAAGGACAGCTTAATAGCTTTCCTTCTGGAAAAAAAAAAAAGGGCCATTATGCTTTAAATTTTATGAATAACACTAAGATATAAGAAAAATAAATTGAACATTTACAAAGTTGCTAAAATAGTTTAATGCTTAAAATTACATAGTAATATTTAACCAATCTTTGGTGGATTAATTGAAACAGTGGTAGCCAACACAAGGGGGATACCAGATGCTATGACTCAACGTTCCCATGTTCGAAGTCCACGCACAAGTTATAAGTTATTCACTTCTAAAATCAACACTATTCACTAAGACACGTATCATTCACTCCAAACTTAGTGTATGGTTACAAAGTATGATAAAGGATTCGACCATTTTGTATATTCGTTTTATCATGGACGCCGAACATCAAACATCTTGTCGGAGCATAAAGTAATCCCTAATACAAGTTATATACCTCGACGTCTTGAATTCAATTGATGTGTCTAGACGTAAGCTGTCCAAGATTTTAATTCTGAAATTATTGTATATTCTGCATTATTTTTTTTAAACGGTTTATCTAGTTTATACGCGGATATAAGAGGGGTTTAAAATAAATTTTACGAAATAAATCTATAACCATTTGAATATGAACACTTAATTAAGCCGCACGCTATATAACAAAATGCTAGGATAGCGCAATCAAAAGTTTGGCTGCGTACCAAAAATATTAACAGAAATTTAGTACAACTCTTACGATGTTCAGAGTAGCATGAAATTAAAAATATAAATATCGTGAGACACCACAGCCGGCAGTAATCCGAGCGGGGATTACCAACACCAAGATAATCATATACACGCTCGCTTTCATAATAACACTACGTAATAACGTTACTCTTTTACTGCGACGAGACGCTGCAATCAAATATTATGCTAAAATGTACATAACACCTTATTATTTAATTAAACTCATCAACGCGCTTATCAACTGTGTTAATTATTCCAATTCTCTATTCTGCACTATTTTACATATAAAAAATGTAACGTCGCAAAAAAGCTAGAATACTTTTCGTATTTACTGCGTAGAATGGACATCGCAAAGAAAATGTTTGTATAAAAAAATGCGATGTATGTTGCTGTCTCTATCACTCCTACTATGTTATCTATCTTCCTTCACACTCCACTTGTTTCTCGTATAACAAGTATAACAGTGCAACATTATAGTTCTTAAATTGAAATTTGCAGGTTTTAAAAAGGTTGTCATGAATCCCACGAAAGTTTTACTATTTATAATATGTCTACTTGTCTAACTCTGCATCCAGACCAGTTTAGGTAAAAAGATTAAACATATCAAACAGACTATTTAAAAATTTACCTCTCTCTAATATACTGGCTCGTACCACAAAGCTGTAGCGTCAAATTCTACGCAGCGGAGTATCAAATTTCTCATATTAATAAAGGAAAATTATATCTGATTTCACATTTCGAGGTAACGTAGAATGAATATAAATATAGTAGACTGAAAGTTGGAGCACATTTATTTACATAATACATATTAAATAATACATACAGCCTTGGCCAAAAGTATTAGGCACCCCTATAAAACAAGTGTATCTCATAAAATATTTAAAAAACAACTAATTTGTTTAGCAATAGAGTGGACGCGAATACTAAACGTTCATTTTAAAGCATTGACAAGGTAATTTAAGGTACCTAAAACATCTGGTCCCCAAAAGTAGCTTAGGAGATTTTTTAACGAATACTTTAGGCAACTTGTTAGACTATTTTTCACCTCGGTCGTGTTAAGTAGCTGCTATGTGTGTATTATTTTTGTGAAGTATTGAAAGTTAATCGTTCAAAATGCCGAAAAATTGCGATCTTGATATTGAAGAAAGGATAAAAATCCAGGTTTTGCACGAAGAGGGAAAGATCAAGGTGGAAATTGCCAAACAATTAAAATGTTCCCGCTGTGCTGTGCAATTTGCACTGAAAACGTTTGCTGCAACTCGCTCTAACACAAATAAGAAAAGAACGGCCCGAAAACTGCCCGCCAGGGCAGAAAACTAATACACGACTCCCTCAAGGACCGTAAAAAAACATCTTCCGAGCTCGCTGCTGCTTTTTCACAAGAAATTCGGAAACCAATAAGTTCGCGAACGGCAAGAAAAAGACTCAAAGAAGCAGGCCTAAGAGGCTGTATAGCCAGAAAGAAGCCATGGCTCTCCCACGACAACAAAAAGTACCGACTAATATGGGCTCTAAAGTACAAATATTACACTGAAGATGATTCGTCTCTTCTTGTATGCTTCGATGAACCAAACTTTGAGGTAAGTTTTATACCACACCTCGCATAGGAAAATAACAAAAATTACGCCATAATTAATCATCATCTTGTAAAATTTATAAAATATCCAACACAAGTGTTTTGTTTACATTTTAGGTGTTTAAAACGCCGGGTGTGACTCTTGTGAGGCGTCGTATCAGTGAGGAATACCATCCCAATTGTGTGGTGTCTACTGTAAAACACGGAGGCGGCAGCATTACGATTTGGAGCTCCATGGCTGCCTATGGCGTCGGCGAAATGTTCGTTTGTGAAGGCCGCATGAGCAGTCAAAAGTACATAAATGTGCTTGAAACTGTTCTGATGCCGTTTTTAATGGGTATGTTTGGTGACACCAACTCAGATGACGTGAAATTCCAACAAGACAATGCTCGCTGTCATAAATTGGCAATCACTATGTGGTGGTTAAGGGACAATAACGTGGTCCTTCTAAACTGTCTTGCACAGTCGCCAGACCTTAACCCAATCGAACATCTTTTAGGTGTACTGAAGCGCAAGATACGGGAGCATAGCATATCATCAAAAACAGTATTAAGAAACGCTTGAAGAGACAAGTGGTATGCTATATCCACAACCAAATCCGCAAGGCTAGTGCGCAGCATACCGCAAAGGATGGCTACGGTGATAAAGGCCGAGGAAGGGCCCACTAAATATTAGTTTAATTTGTTGTTCTTATAATTATATATCTGTAAACAACAACATAAGTTTTATTTTTCGCCCTAATTATGCGTAATTCCAAAAATGTTAAGGTGCCTAATACTTTTGGCCAAGGCTGTATATCGTTTATATATGAAAATTGTTAATATGGTATTGGTAAAGTATGGAAATATGAAAATTGGTATGAGAGTTTGTAGAATATATCGAAATTAAAAAGATACGTTTGACATTACCCTGTGTCACAGAACCAATATCTGTTTAATTGCTTTTTTTCTAAGAATGACGGAATATCAGAACATTTGTATGGTAGTTAATATTGCCTATTTGACGATATGCTTTTGAGTGTAGTAATAAATATTAATTACCAGGATGGAGATTTTTTTACTTTTAGTTATTGTAGATACATATGAGAATATGTTCCAAGTTATTACATTTATTCATTTTGAATATTGCAATATAGCATTTGAATAGTATGATGAAAGATGAGAAGAATAAAACGTTAGACAAATGACTGATATGGAACGTGTTATGTGAAAAAGATGACCAATGAAAGTTAAATGGAAAGAGTTAGAAGACGAATGGTTAAGATGTGTCTAGTACGTGATAGTACGGAAGGACAGAATAGCAGAAAACTGCATGAAAGACAATGGAAACTCGGCGACGCACGACAGATGAAGACGAATTTAAAGATAAAATTAAGACTATCATTTTACACTACAGATATTCTAATAAATCTTCGTTTTATTTGATACGAGACAGAACTATTTCCACAAATATCAGGAGTCAACCAACAAGGTGGACAAGCGACCTAATAAGGGCTGCAGGAAGCCGCTGCATACAACCCGCATCCAAAAAGTCGGTGTGCAGATCCTTTAAGCTTATTCCTGCAACTGAAGAGGATGGTTATGGGATAGTTTCTGACATTATTATTAGTAAGACAATCATGGCTTTTTGGTGCTAGTGCAATGACGTCGTCTAAAGAGACAATCATTTTGTATTGTGGCTTTATTTCTGTAGGAAATTCATCCTAAAAATGAAAAATGCTATATCATATTTATGTCTATGTTTCTCGGTCACTCTGTATAAAACCTCTCCTCATTTAAGGTAAACGAGTTTTCGGACAAATCACAAAAATATAATACCTCTCTCTACGAAACTATGAGTTCTGTTCTACACCGAAAAACACATATGACAGAAAACATAATATTTCAGAATTTTATTTAAAAATGAGAGCCACTATCCCTGGATTTTCTCGTATGCATATCGCGTACATTGTACAAGCACCCTAGATCAAGCTAAGCAGGTCGCTACACATACCTCGGTCACCTTTTATGTCCTTCCCAAATAGGTATCTCTGCAAACAATATTATTTGGGTTGACATATCTTATTTAAAACAAGTAAGCTGTTTGTCCATTTGCAGGATCTTTTGCAAGAAAGCTGTAAATTATAGATAGTTATAAGCTTTTGGCGTGCATACCATGCGTCGCACACTATATGATTGTAATTGCATAATATGAATTTTTTGTATTGTCATATCATTCTTGATAATAACTACTTTATTTTTCAGTATGCCATATTTGTTCTCTATAATAAAAAACTCCGTTCAGAAGTATGAGTGTATTAATAAGAGCAGGTTTATAGTGTCTTGATTACGTTTTATACAGTCTTATTTGAATTTTAACGACAGCACTTAATTTTATATTATTTGATATTTCCAATTATAAATTATATCAGGTACAATATCATAGTATTATTTTCATAGACCGGTGGCCCTGTATCTGTATCCTTAAAAGCATAAAGCTTAATAATTCAATATTGAAACAGTGAATCCTATTCCTTTGATTAAACCACAACCTATGTGTCAAAGGAATCAAGTGCATGTGAGGATAAATTAGATATTATATTTATAATATTTGATAGCATATTTGAACTGGTGATAGGTTTCTCTTACGTGAGAGGCCACCCGAGTACCACCGCAATGTTTGTTTCTCTCGTCAAACAGCAGTGTAAATGCACTGTTGTGTATTGAAGGATATTGTAGTCAGAGTAACTACTGGGCATATTGAAACTTAACCCCTTACTGCATGAATTATGAAGGATGCGGATAAAAAAATATTTTTTGGCAAAAACGGGTTTATTTGTGTGTATTGAACATAAATCAACTCAAAAAAAAAATTTCATTAATTAATTCAAAATTCACAGTTTGCAAAAAATATATCAAAAACCAAACAAAATAAAAAGAAAGTCAAAAACAACGTACTCTTATTGTATTCGATGGTTTTAAGAGTAAGTACAATTTTTATTGAGGATCTCAGTCAATGATTTACCAGTTTTTTTGACTAATAAAAGTTTCACTAAAATCGTGCACCACACTCGCCGGCCGCGTTTTGAAATAAACTCAAATAGTTTTAACAACAATTGCATAATGAACGAAAAAGAAAAATACTCGTCGTCTTACGAAAGACCACTTCATATTATAACACTTATTTAAAATTAATTTAATGGTTAGTTAAACTGTAAAAAAATTTCAAACTGTAGGAGCCATTAATGGCTTCGTATGCGGTAAGGGGTTAACATCTTATGTTTCAGGATGGCAAGCGCAGTGGAATTTTGCTACTGCTTATGAGTTTATCAGGCGAACGTCATACTCGTCTCGCCAGTAATAGTAAAAAAATAAAATAATAGAAAATGTACGTGTATGTAAACAGATCACGTTTGTAGATTACATGTAGTGTTAGTACCTGTCCTACATGTCATTCTTGAGGTTGGTGTATTGGTGTTTACACTGACATTAGTATTAGTTCCTATCCTAAAAGATAAAGCTGCAGAGTTCGTTTGTTTGTTACCTCTAAACTCAAGAACTACTGATTTGATTTTTTTTGAAGTGAAAACTTCTTTAGCGGCGTTGAGCACTTTTTCTGTAATGGGTATAAAATCTTAAACTCGCGTCAGGACACGTGACCTGATCGAAAAAGCGTAGGACGGATGGAGAGTAGACAGCTGTCAGTTAGCTGTCAGTTTATAAAGCTTTGATGAATTGCCAATGATTTTGAGTGGAGATTTCAACATAAACTTCGCAGACGATAAAAATCAACTATTAATTGAATTTTTAAATAATGAATTTGGTTTAACTATGTCGAATGATCGCAATCTTAGCACAACGAAATACAAAACTACTATTGATGCGGTCTTTATTAGACATTTAAATAGGTTCGAATCAAAACTGTTCGTTTCTTACTTCAGCTACCATAAACCTATCGTATCAGTTTTAGAGATTGGCGATGATAGTTCTGGTAATGATGATGGTGAAAAAGTCGTTGAAATTATGGATGAAAGTTGATTTTTCGGAGAGATAAACTTTTTAATGTAAAATAATTGTAATAGTTTTAAAGTGTTAAATTTTTAATGTAATATAAATTGTCATGTTTGTGTACGATAGCGCAATAAATGAATATTGTATTCTACCACATAAATGATAGTACTTTTATACTGATAAAGCAATTGGTGCAAAATTATTCCCTAACCATTCCAAAATATCAAACATGCTCAACGTTAATAATCAAGTTTTCACTTCTGCCGGCACTCCCGGAGTGCATTTTTTTTTTTTATTTTAATTAATAACACCCAACAGTCACATACACAGTCCTGAACCCACACTATGATCGAATCTTGTGTCGTGGGTATCAGGAAATACGAGAGACTTTTCGGTCTCACAAACACCCAGACCCGGAAGAAATATTTGTGGGCCGCACAAACATGCGAAATGCAAACATTATCTCGGTGCGGGGATCGAACCCGCGGCCTCTCGTTTCTCACAGGCGGCGTCTAACCAACTGCACCACGGAGGTTGTCATGTCATTGAAAAATATTTTTGTGTTGGATAGGTTATTTATAGAGGAATGCTATAGGCTATACACCTTCACGCTATAACCTATAAGAGGGAAGCAGTAGTGAAAAATCAAGCAAATATGAGGAAATGTTATTCTTTTTTCGTGGTACGATTGCTCGATATCCTAAATTGTTGATATTCGGAATTAAACATTTTGACCGCCATTTTGTCGTTTTTTGTTGTTGCCCAAAAATATCTCTACACCCGGGCAGAGCCGAGACAACCATTGGTAGTAGATAAAAAAATTGGACTCTCATTACTTATAACAAAACAAAAAGTTTTTAAAGTGCGTGAACCCACACTTTGCCCAACCTAAACCCAAGTCCTTTCTAATCATAAACCGTCTAATCATCTATCTTACTCTGAACTGGAAACCAACCCTAGTATTATTTGCAAGTAAATGCATGTAATAGCCAATTTAGGTTGCAGTGTAACAATCTCGACCTAATTACTGTTATTATCTCCGAGAAAACTAACGAAGACTAATAAATTATCTGCAACGTTTCATTTAGTCACATAATTTTACCTTCAGTTTTGAAATACGTCGTTATTATTGAAAACTTAAATAAATCTATCACTAACAGCACGCGTGACAAATTATTCCACTGAAATATCAATCCACATAACAATCGGCACGTCAGTCGTTACGATACATTAAAATTAAATTCAATACAATTTGTCAAACGTGGCTTCATCACAACAATTTGTACCACGAATATACAAGTAAATAAATCATCTGAAATTAATACAGAGCCCCGTGTAGAGGCTAATAAATGACATAATATATCATGATGTATTAACGGTGTGCTAGCAACACTGCAGGTGAGATTAAGGCGGTGTGCGGTATACAATCCCGTCTCTTGATTTATACTATGCACCGCCCCGCGCCCTTCGCCTCCCAACAACTTCATTATGACTCGCACACAACTCGTACGTGTCTCTGCTTGTCTTTAACAACTTTTACTTCGCAAGAGATATGGAATATCCTACTTGAATCGCATGGTTGTTGACGACCACGGAGAATGTCATTTTAATAATAAACTAACGCTCAGGCTTGGTTTTGGTCGGGTGCAATTGTTGCAGTATCTTACTTATTTTGACATTAATTTTAACCATTTATAGGGTACCTTCGTCTATTTCTATGTCTATTTCTCCCGACAGATAGCAGTGTAAATGCACTGTTGTGTTCCGGTTTGAAGGACATTGTAGCCAGAGTGACTGGGATATAATGAGTCTTAACATCTTATGTCTCAGAATGGCGAGCGCAGTGGAATGCCAACCATTTGTTTATAATTCA
The DNA here is from genome assembly GCA_023078785.2 of Hyles euphorbiae. Lineage (NCBI taxonomy): Eukaryota > Metazoa > Arthropoda > Insecta > Lepidoptera > Sphingidae > Hyles > Hyles euphorbiae. The sequence continues at coordinate 12,041,172 of CM041040.1, forward strand.
TGGTAGTGTTTGGATTTGCTACTGTCTTTAATACTACTGTCATTAGGCGATTTTATACCCGCCTCGCTATTCATTGCAATAAAAAAAAACTATTAAATAAATGAGACCACAAGCAAACCATCCATATAAACCTTATTGTTATTTTTACGAAAAGCCATAGTATGTTGCTATATGGCCTTTAGTATTCCTCATAAATTAGTCATTTAGATGCAATAATGTGTTTTTGAAACCTAATGTTAGTTTCAGAATATATTAGCATGATGAAACAAACTTTGCAGATTTACGAGTATTATATGAATAGGTATATTTTTTTTCGTTTCATCATATTATAGTCCTGAACGAAGCGTAGCATAATGTACTTTTCATGCGTGTTGCGAAATTTTCGACTTTTAGATCCGCACACAAAAAGTTTCAGTTGGCAAGAAAATATGAACCAAAGCGTAAAATAATGACATGCGAATCGTATATTGTTTACCAATTTTTATTTAATCTTATCGAATTAATACCGTTTTGAAAATTTCTATCTTCAAAAACATGGTGCTTTTAAACAAATTGAAAAAATAATCGATTTCTTTCTTTGAGTTAACTCTCTGGCCCCTATTATTGTTTTTTTTTTCATTAGTGAATATGGAGTAGATATATTGATATAATCATACATGAAGAAGAAAGTTTATATTCTTTATTAGGAACATTTCGGCTACAAAAGCGTAAGGAATTTGGCCAAAGTTGAAGTTTACATCGAAAATAAGTGCAAAAATATTACAACATTTAATAATAAAGTATGCTGCAATTTCATTAAAATAAATTAATTATGTCGTCCAAGTATTAGACGACCGACCAATATAGAATTGTCTGTCTTTGTGGTGACTGAGGTCTTAAAAAAACACTGTAAAAGAACTTCAATCTTGAAGGAAAAATCAATCTACAATGTTCTTTCATTGACAGATGATTTAAAAATACAACATTTAAAAAATATATATTTATTATAAAATATCTAGATACGGCGCATTTGACTTAATTTAGTTAAATAAGTTGTTTTGGAAAATAGTCTTTTGCTTTATAAAAGGCAGCTATACTCTCAAATGGGGTATACTCAATCGAAACTTTTGCCGGTTTATATCAAAATGTAGATATTTTTAGTTTTCTTATACATTGCTATTTGAAGTGATACTTTTAGGTGCGCTGAGGGGAAAAAAAAAACAAATTACGTAGTATGAAAAACAATATTCGTACCGTTTGAAACCTAAAATAATTATTTATAGTAGATACCTTGTCACCTTATCTAGATATCATATAATGAAAGTATTTGCAATTGTATGTTCTCGAGCTCGGTTTTATGAAGAAACTTTGACAATAGCTTTGTTTGAATATTTCAATCTGATACATTTGATATTTCTACTGGGCTTTTAAGTTCTGTTTCTTACGTCATCTATACATAAAATCATAAATAATATGGTAGTCTGAACATTCTATGTATTGGTACACAAATATTTAAAAAAACGTAGTAGTAGGTATACAGATGTATTATGGTCGAATTTCGATCGGCAAGTGATCCCTACTTCACTTAAATGTGGTAATAACATGTATGTAATATTAAAATTACACGCTATAGCCGGCCGTTAAATAAATTTGCTGTTAATTTTTAAACAATTTACCAGTTTTCCTGTAAATGTAACTGTAAATATTGTGTCCCGAACTATTGATTCCTTACGTTACCCGATACTTCACCTTGACCCGAGAACATACGTGTCACCGCCATACCAACATCCATTAAGGAACTTTCTACTTTTTTCACGTACACTTCGATAGGAATAAGGTGTGCTGTTATAAGAGTAGCCGATAAGAGCCCACTCTCAAGTTAAAAACTCAACGTTTCGTTTTGCAACTTTCGTCGTATTTTAACCGGAATACCGAGAAGTCGTGTTGAAAAATACGTTTTACAGTTGTAAAACAGTTTCAGGGTAATGAAAAATGCAGGTTTAATTAGGTAGAAGTAGTGAATTTAGTCTGTATCCAAGCGGACTGTGGTTTTATTTATAGACAGTTTTAAAACCTAAAAAAAAAACTAAATAATAAATAAAATAAATTCTATTTTAGTTATCGAATGTTATGTCTTCTTCGATTAAACTAAAACCAAAAGTTGCTCAAAAGGGTCAAAATATTTGATAATTAAAATAGCTTTATAAACTCTATGAATAATGCTGCTAGTACAAGATTAAATCAGATATAATGGGTTAGTAGATAAATAATAATAGTTGATAAAATTTGTAGAAATAGTTGCATCGGGTGACATTTTTCTATAATCTCTCGTAGTTTCTGATGCACACGACACAAAACTCGATCATAATGTGGGGTCATGTATGTAACTGGGTGTATTTATTTAGTTATTTTATATATTTAAAGTTGTTTTTTGTTCCAGCGAGTTTGGGGCGAGTATACTATTTTTTCTGTTATGAACAAAAGGACTGCAGTACATCTGATGGTAAGTGCAGCGCAAACTTTTCAAAAGTATTGCAATACTGTAAGAGCTATTACTTATCTCTCTATACGTCTTTGTAATTTATAAATGCATTACATACTTACAATAACTCAAAACCGCAATGAATTTACGTAGCAATAACCATCAATCCAAACTCAATAAAACTAAATCAACCTCAGCCAAAGTAACCCGAAACGCATGCAAATTAACTCGAAATGGATAAAGTAGCAATTATTTCAAAGTAAATAGTTTCCCCTGTAATCATTCTCGCACTCGTTAATTAGAACTTACTCAGGAGCGAACAAATTTATGTTTATATAACAGCGCAACGGTCGGGAATAGCAAGATGAGAAACAAGAACAGTGTCTGTAATTAACATAGTAATTATAGGCGTCTAATTGCCTCACTGTTCATGCCTTGAGTATCAAGCGGGCGTGACAGGACTGAAGAGCGGGCCTCCCGCCTGACGGAATAATATGACATTTAATTAAGTAGACAATATCGGATCAATGCGTTCGCGACTCGTCGTAAAACGCGCTTGTTTACTCTGGAAGCTTTTCGGTTAGAGCCTCATATAAATAGAATATATATATGGAGAGTTGAAAGTGTTTGTATATTAAACCTTTATTCATAGTGGCTATGTAGCTGATTGATCCCGTGATGAAACTACAAGGCAGAATATTTATACTATGGTGATGGAAAGCCGAATAAGTTCAAAAGTTTCAATTCAACTATACTAACCTAGTATATATATATTTTAAACTCCCTCAGGATCTCACTTTTGATCTTATATTTCTGGTCAGGCATGGATAGTCATTTTAGTATGTAAATAAAGTATATTATTTCAAGAGATGGATAGAGAATGGTATTGCGAAATGCATCTTCGAAGGAGTTGCCATAAGTGCCAGTAATATTACCCACATTCGATGATTTGATTAATATTCGAAAATGTAGTACAGAGTGTAGTACCTGAGACAGCCATGCCGGAAACAAAAAGCAGAAAAAACTTTTATTTTTTTTCTAAACGTGAATTATCCGATCTGGGAAGAGAATCAAGGATTTCATGGCTTAATAAATATATGTATTTATATAAATCAAGCACATCTATATATTAATACGTGATGCAAAAACTTTGGATCCCTTTTTACGAAAATTGCGCGGACGCAGGAGCATAAAATTTGGCACACTTATAGTTTATGTGTAGGAGAAGTGGAGAATGCTAATATTTTTCAATAATAATGCTTATAAAGTACATTAAATCAAAAAATAAAACATTACACACACTGCCATGCATTTCACGCACACATCCATATACAAGTATACATACTCTGGTGTCAAATTGTTACTTTTCTTTTTCATTTTGTTCTTCTGACATAGACATATAAAAAAAAGGTTTTATTTGCCTAATGAGGTTAATATTAAAAGAGAATAATATTAATATTAAAAGAGAATATTAATTTTAAATGAGGCAATAATATTAATATTAAGCCTAATATTAAATGTAATATAAAACAAGATTTTAATAATAATGCATAAAAAGTACATTAAATCAATAAATAAACCAGCATGCGTTTGACACACGCATACACAAGTATTTGTACACGTATACATACTCTTTGGTCAAATTGTTTCTTTGCTTTATTATAGACATATGTAGTTGAATGTCAATCAGAAAAAATTGTTTACTGTGGTTTTGTTGAATATCAAACAGAAAAGATTTATTTGACGAATACTACGTGAAATACTGAGCGCTATCATTCATTATATGCATAAAGAAAGTTCTGTAGCAGCAATCTGCAATAACAACATTCAGGTACAAAAAATATATATAATTTACTATTGCTGGTTCAAAGCGATTATTGTAGTTTACGATTTTAGTAATTGCATATACTTCAGGGGAAATAAGCGATTTTGAGAGATACGGACATTTAAATGTGCACGAATTATCAGAATAACAACATCATCATACAGGTAAAAACTTTTTCTCTTCTTGATTTGGTCGAATTTCGACCACTAGGCGACCACTAGTACTAATAAATAAAGCAATGACATAAAGAGCAACGATAGTAAAAAGTGCACAATTTATGACACGTTCAACTCTTCTATATAAAATTCAAAGTATAAGTACCATCTTTTTTTACTGAAACAGGAAGAGATTACGGCGGGTTAATTAATTTTGTTATTTTCTATTAGAACGAAATGCCAATATAAATTGAATTTAAGAAGAAATTAAAACAACTGTAAAAGAGCGCTGAGTAATTTGAAATTTATTTAATGTCACTACGTTTTTGGAATTGGAGCCAAGCCACGTTTGGTACTCGTTCTGCAATTTTATAGAAATGTAAAAGAGTGCATTTAGTCGTAGTTGATTAAATTTTATTATTTCACTTACCCGGACACAAGCATATACAAGGTATATCAAGACTTAGTGTTTTTAATTTAAATATCATCGTGTTTAGGTTTTAAATCCATAGTTTTTGCTAAAATAATAATTTATAACCTTGTTTACCATAGCGTCTTTAAAAATAAAAGGCTGTATTATTATGTTAGACAAACATATGTGTTTACCAACCAAATACGACGATAGGAAAAAAATAACAAAAAAAATCCTCCCTCTTTTCGCAAAATTCTCAGTGGCATTGTATCTGAAGTCACAAAAACTACCACTCGGCTTCTTTTTCAGTAACAGTCTAGATATACCTTATTTATTAGGTGTACAAATAAGTTTTGAGGGTTTATAAAAGATGGCATAATTAGTACTATATCGCATCGGACTATCTTGAGACTTGCGTATTCATGTTAAAACGTAACCAGTTTCCTCTCATAGTACGTTTTATTTCGTTGAAGTGGAAACGACAAGCATTTTTGTGGCTCAAACTATGTCAACTATTGTGCCAACTAAACAACGTTTGCGGGAAGCATTGCTTTTTTGCTTCAACTTGAAGAAAAGAGCAGCTGAAGAGCATCAACCGCTATGTGAAGCATATGGAGAGCATGTTCCATCAATAAAAACATGCGAGTATTGACTCCGGCGTTTTAAAAGTGGTTATTTTGACATCAGCGACGAAGGGAGGCCAGTAAAGTTCGAAGACGCTGAGTTGGAAGCATTATTGGATCATGATGCTGAAACTGGCTGAAAACTTGGGAGTAACTCAACAAACAATTTCTATTGATGCAATTGAGTCGAACATTAAAGCTTTAACGCCCCCAATATGTCAAAAGACATGACTATGTGATCTTCCGGAAAGACAACGCTCGGCCACATGTTGCTAAAGTTGTCAAGGAAACTTTGGAGGCGCTGAACTGGGATGTCTTACCTCCCCCGCTGTATTCGCCAGACATTGCTCCTTCGGACTACCACTTGTTTCGGTCAATTGATCATGCGCTGTCTGAGCAACACTTCACTTCTTACGAAGATGTGAAAAATTGGCTCGATTCTTGGATCTCTTCAAAAGATGAGAAATTTTTAAAATTCGGTATCCGTATGCTGCTTGAAATATGGACAAAGGTAATAGAAAGCGACGGGAAATATTTTGAATGATATACATTATACCAGTTTTTCTCAATAAAAATTCAAAATTAAAGAAAAATCCCTTAAAACTTATTTGTACACCTAATAGTATCAAGAATATTAATAAAGACCCCTTGTCATCTAGAATGTTTTAATTTAAGTTATATTTTTTATATGCCAATGTTATACACTAATCTGTGTCTAATTTTTAATCTAAATCTGTATATATCATTTTTTGAGTACGGGTAATCTAAAAGGGATCGCGCACAACGGCAAGACTTTAATAATTATAATACGTTTGCTTGTTTTCTTTTTTATGGTCTATTACTATAAATGGCGAGGCGGACATACCACTCGCCTGATGGTAACCGATGCGACCGCTCATGAACAGTAACAAAACCAAAAAGTACCTTGAATTAGACAGCAATGTTTAGCATTCCACTGCGCTCGCCATCCTAAGACATAAGATGTTAAGTCTCAATATGTCCAGTAGTTACTATGGCTACAATACAATTCAAACCGAAACACAACAGTGCATTTATATTGCTGTTTGACAGGCGGTCCCTCACATTTGAGAGACCTACCACCCACATGTTCACATGTTTTTTATCACATTTTTTTATATAGTTATTTTGGGTAAACATCAATATAATTTGTATATGCACGATAATACTAACCTCTACAAAAATGCCGATTACAAAAACCACGCATTATAAAACAAAAATATAAACTTGTGCGCTTCATTGATTTTCCATTTGCATGGAGCGCAGTGTGTTCCGCCGGGAGAGGACATACGGTTTGAAATAGGCAAATAGCCCAAATAGGAAAATAAATCAGAGTACACGGAATGTTGCGGAATAGACCACATCCAAACTATTCAGTTCGGCACGACTTTTATATAACATAACAACACATTAACTTATAATGTAAATGCACTACATATTACGATTTTATTAATCACAAATAATGTGTCTCGCTAATGAGCGTATTTACATTATTTACGTACTAAAACATAATTGGATATTGATTTGGTACTTGTACTACAGAACCCCAGTTATATATTATGTATATAATTGTTACACAATTTACTAATTTGTGAGATATTTTCGAGCAATGTTTCCTTGTATTTATCATATCATCATCATTATTACGCAGATCTCTGAAAACATTTTAAAGCAATAAAAAATATCAATCAGTCTAGTCCAAAACGCAGTTTTCTTGATACTCCTCCAAAAAATAAACGATCTCATTTACTCTTTGCTTTTGTGTTTCCTGAGCTTGTGACCTGCAAGGCTTCAGGAGAAACCTGGTTATGCTGTACCCCTGGCACTACGAAGGTCCATGATCAGCTTTCAAAGCTTTCTATCAGGCGAACCGCTTACTCGTCTGCCTGCAAAAAAAATGAACAAAGCTCTAAAACATTAAATTTCAAAATCTTACAAATGTTTATAAATCTAAAAGACCGGCATTAAACAAAACGCGAAAATTGAACATGTCTAGAATGCGAGAACAATGTTCCCTCAAGACAAAAACAACGAGCAGTCCGCATATTGTAACAGAGGGTTACAACTATATCCTGGCTTGTACGCAAAAACATGACATATTTAGGACTAATAACACAAGTAACTACTGTCGCAAACATATTACATGAGGACAAGTTGAATCACCACCGCGTTTATATAGCTGTACTCGGTCTAAAATAGTTTAAACCCGTATTAGGACTTCGCTCCGAGACTATTTGAATACGTTGGAAAATATATTTTTTCAGTTCTCTTGCTGCTTGTTATGGGGGGATATTATAGATATTTAAAAGGCTTTTTCGTGTTTACATTATCATATTAAAATGACAAAACTAGAGACACCCTAATATCGATTTTAAGAATGAAAGTCACACCAGATCCTCCTTTCTCACACACAATTTAATTTAATGAACCGAACGAAACCGAACGAAATATATTTTCAAATCGTTTCCTCACTGTAAGCGATACTTCGTTGAGTAGGTGTGTACACAGATGCGACACGAAAGGTTTTTATCGACACCGCGGACCTATTCCTTCGTTTCGCTTGTTCGATCGTTTCAGATAAGCATATCTATCTCTTTTAGATGATCTCGGAGTGAAAGAGAGAGATGACCACCAGTGTAATGATATTGGTAGAAATGAGGTTGGAATCAGGCGCTTAGGAACGTGCATTGTGAACACGGACACGTAGCGAGTCGTCGCGTCGGTCCGCTCGCCCGCCCGGCCAGATGTATTGGAAACCTAACAGGATGTCTCGCAAATAGAATGTGTGTTGCATACTAAATGAAACTGCCACTGAACTGGCAAGCTGAAAGCTTGGACAACTCTGTAAGTAAACACTAGTATAGTAGATAAATAATTAAATACCGACTAAGGAATAGTGCGACCCAATAGCATTATCGAATATTTAAAGCTTCGTGGGGGATAAAATGTGCCGTGAATTCAAGTTTTCTTTTTATAATTTAAATACATCTCTCAAATAACAAGAATTGCAACGGGGCCAAAATAGGAAACAGAACGTGCAGCCTATATGTGTTCCGGACACCCACAACACCTTAAAGGAGCGTCAAATGCATTAGCACGCATGTGAGTTTCCTAGATTAACAAACCAATTCTACGGCATCGATCGAGCCCAGGGAAAAATACAAAAAATAAATCTCGCCTTGCCACATCCAGTGCAGTTTATATTGCATGTGACGATAGGCGAGGAGTTTTAGCCGGTATGTCGGCGTAGAATTTGCTAGGGATCCGAAAAATTTTACATCCGCAAGCGTGCCGGGATGGAAGTCCAGTAATACCGGCATACTATTAGCCTCTCTCGAGGTATCGGAAAAAGAGATTAACAAAATTCCCCTTATTAAAAGAAGGAATGTATAAAAAATACTTTTTTAATTTCCTTTTTCGAGAATAAAATTTGTATATTCTGGCTTAATACAGATTCTGTCACATTCTGTAAAAATCTTTATAATTAAGCTATTCAATTTCTTATTATTACGTAATGTGAAGCAAAAAATATTAAACAAAAGACAGAACTCCTCGTCACTTCCTTTTTTGCTCCCACCTGTCTCCCGATATGATGGGTCAACACATCTATGATTAAAACGTTGTGGATGTTCATGGGCGCTGGGTGGAAGTGATTATTTAATTTTAGGGGACCTGTTGGCTTGTTTACTGGATCTATTTTTGTTTTCTTTGTATCAATATGCAAATAATTTAATTTAATACATAAACGGGGTGAATATAGGAAACACCACATACAAACTTTCATATGACAGTATGAAGCAAATAAATCTATATACTAATACCTATATAAAGCTGGAGAGTTTGTTTGTTTGTTTGTTACCTCTAATCTCACGAATTACTGATTCGAATTGAAAAAGTACTTTTGCTTTGGTTGAGCAATTTATCGAAGAATGCCTATGGGCTATAAATCATCACGGTATTACCTATAAGAGGGAAGCAATATTGAAAAATCTAGCAAATACAAGAAAATTTTATTTGATTTTCGGGTTAGGACTGGTCTATATTTTAACTTGATAGTCAAAATAGAATATTTTGGCCGCCATTTTGAAAAGGATATCTGCACTTATTAAGATAAACGAAATTAAGATAAACGCACCGTATATAAACAAGAAGAGCAAGGTTTGACCACTGCCTATAAGCTGTCCCTGATAATTTATCAATCTGCTGTAACGCGAGGATAGAAAATACACATTGTACACAAGTAGCTTAAAATTAATATTCATAAAAGCTCCAGGGTTTCAACTTAATCTGGTATCATAGAATGTTGCGGCGTTCTTCTAATATCAAAGGCATTATTAAACATGTCTTTTGCTTGGTGACAGAAAAAATCTATATGTAGAAATGTCAGATGACGCACGGAAGAAACCGCAAAAAAAATACATAAACTCACGCCTTTTTCTCACAAGTCCCGACCCACAATGCGAAATGTGGAAAGCTTATTACTACATCGGTCTCAAATTCCTGATTCCGGGCTAAGAATGAATAGAACAATTCAATATCACTTTGCCCGACTCAGGATTTGTTCCCGAGACGATGAAAATATATGTTTAAAAAGTGCGGTACCAATCGGTAATTTCTGTTTGTCTCTTGCTTCGACTGATTTTCGCTACGGTAGGCTTTCCCAAGAAATAAAAACATATCCCTGACAGAGTTTGGTAAGGAATAAAGTCGCTTTATTGATCTTTTTAATACGATTTTACGTCAGATTGAATCGAAATTTTGCATACTTATCCAAGAGCGATGACATATGAATACAATAATAAAAATAGTTTAATTTAAAAAAATGGGTAATTTGCATACCGCTGTCTTCCTCACAGCCGTAGATGGATGTTTTTAGTGCCAGTAATTAAATTATTTTTTATATTTAATTGCTTTGCTAACCACGCTGTTGTCAGTCATGACTCAGCATGTATGGGTAGGCTCGTCCGTGGCGGTACCACTGCGTCACGGAAAATTTACGTGAAATGATAGCTTAGCTAATGCGTTTCGTTCGGTGAGTGAAATTACCAGATGTAAAATAAAACTCTTCCTATCCTTCCTTCCCCCTGCCATTTCGATTAAATGGTCCAGCAACACATCTATGATTCAAGCGTTGTGGATTTTCATGAGGGACCTAAGCAATAAAAAAACCTAATAAATTAATTAAACACCGCTTTAATTACCTGAGTAGAAGCTTAATATTATGCTGCTTTTCCACTAATTTTGGTCTTAAAATAAATCCTGATCTTGTGTTTCAAAAACTGCGTTCAATACTGATAAATTGCTTAGAAGAGGAAATATTAGATAAAAACTTAACAAAGTACGAGTTTAAGCATTTTTTTCTTCCTTTTCTTTACCTACAACTTCTTTAAATTAGGCCCTAATTTTCTATACCCTAATTATTAGGGTATAAAAAAAACTTTAAAAATGTTTTATACCTGCATATTACGAAACTAATATGTAATTGCGTAATAAACCACAAAGGAATAGTTAATTGTTATCAAGGTTGAGAAGTTTCATATTTTTATGAAAACGCAAGCAAAGCCACAGTAAAAGTCGTCATATAAAACCAGTGTATGTATACTTTACATAGAGGACCAGATACGCCGGGGATTATATTTTTGCAAAGGAGTTTCAAAAGATATTATATTCTGTGAAGCTTATAATTTATCCCGCCCTGAGAAACAATGAGTTCTCGTTAAAAATGAATATTCTCAAGACGTGGATAACAACGTTGTACTTTGCGGACGAATGGTTTGCTAAAAAACTGTGAAAATAGTTGCAAGAATAAAAGCGGAGAGCCGCGATGGCAGTGCGAAGGATCGTCCCTAGGCGGTCATTTCGCCCCAGCATCTGAAAATTGTCACCTCGCTACCGTCTTCATTTGCAACAAATATAGCGCTCGAGCCTAAGCAATAAATTGCTGAATTTACTTTCTCTCCGTTTCCTCAGACGTGCTATTTTTCAGGCTCTTTGTAACATTACAAAAAGGGACGTTTAACATCAATTTTGTTTTCTCGGAATCAACTTTACAAGAACGCAAAAATTAAATGCAACAGATGTTGGGCAAGTTACATACATGTTATGAAAAAACATTAATTACATACATATTTACAAAATTAAACATTTTCACTAATTAATTGTCTTTATCTGTATCTAATAACATTAAGAAACATGTATTTTTTATCAAATTAATTTACATTCTAGAAGTGTTGTATGAAATTTAAAGCACATAGGTATTTTTAATTTTATTTCTATAATAAATTACCTCGTCGTTTTCATAGCTATTTGATATAAACACAAAATATTTATGTTCTGTTATGAGACTTAATGATTTATTCACAGAGAATTACGCATTTACAATGATTAAATGTTTTAAATTTATTATTACTATAAAACAACAATTATATTTCTATTCGTATATGAAATATTGAGGGCAACGATATGTCTATAACATATTAAAACATACAGTGGATGGATAGGTAGGTGCTTAAATAATGGGTGGACCGGTGAAAGGTCTTTTATATCTGAGCAAGGGCCGGCATTAAATCGAAGTGTCAACGACAGAGCCGTTGTACTTGACAATAAAAGGGAAAATATACAGCGTCTTTGTTCTGGCCGACACGAATTCTGATGATATGAGCTGCTAATGTTTATTAAGCATTGTCTTCAAAGTAAACAAATTTACTTTATGGAACTCTCAAGTCTCCGGCCAACAATTATTTTGACTTGAGGCATTATTCCCTTCTAAAACGGAAATAAAGTTGTAAATGACGAGTGACAAAGAGCTCTTAGGGAATACATTTAGTTATGTTTATCAATTTAGTTTATAACTGTGTCTAATATCGATAAGTCTAACAACACAGCGGGCTATATATTCATCTTTTTAAATATTGTTTTCAATATACAATATGACTTATTGAACAGTTTACCGCCAGTAATTAGAAGTAGTCTTTTCGCTCCCCTTCTAATTTGATTGGCCGGGTCAATATCATCTATGTATGACCCAAGTTCTTTTCATGTTCATAGACGAAACTTACTATGAGATGACCTGTTTGCTATCTGCCGGACCTACATTATAAGAAAAAATATGTATCAATAACTATTTAACGTTCCAATATTTTCTATTCACACCAACTTATATCACTAGAAAAGAGTTGCATTCTGCAGAAGAAAATCAACATTTAAAGCGCCACCTATCGCAATAAGTAAAAAGTAAAACTAGAGGAAATGTATGATACCTAAATATATAGCATAGTAATGAATAATAAACAAAATATGAGTATCTTATCACAAATCTTATAATTTATGATAATTGGGACCCTCAAATAGACTTAATACAAAGGAAAAGTTGAAATATATGTATACCTTCATTACCTTCGCGATAAGATCTAAAAAGGAGCCTTAGAGTAGGGCTCGCAGATAATTAAACAAGTTTCAGAATTCTGATAAAAGTAATAAATCCACCCAATAAATTTGTCTTACAAAAAGCCTAGAGCCTCGAAATCAAGAAAATTTGGTGAAAACATATTGTTTCCCCTACTAACGGAAACTAAAAAACTGTAGTAGTCATATAATTTAAGTTGGATCGAGTTTGCACTATTCCAATTGCTAAACTACCTATAATTATGTATGTTAATATGTGCGAGGTGGTTCAAATACCGTCTAACGACTTCCTTTGATAAAAATAAAGTTGCGTTGAAATTTTAGTTCCGTATTGCAAGTTTATTGCCGAATTGCGTGCGGAGCAATGCAATCAGCAGTTTGCCATCGCCCTTTATATAGACATTGATTAAATTTACATACGAATGTAATGGAGATGATAATAACAATCAACATGTTTACATTTGCACTATCCTAATTCCAATATACTATATCTCAATTGAATAATTAATCAACTGTCCGAAGCCGAACTCTAGACGCAATACCTCAATGACATCATGACGGTAATATGTTATCTGTATCAGCCCATATACGTCCCACTGCAGGGCACGGGCCTCCTCTATAATCGAGAGTACGATTGAGAGTGGTTAGGCCATATAGTCCACCACGCTGGCCTAGTGCGGGTTGGCGGACTTACATGCCATAGAAATTTTATAAATCGCTATGGTATGCAGGTTTCCTCACGATATTTTCCTTCACCGTTTTAGTGCGTGGTGATTGACTATCAATACACACATGACTCCGAAAAGTCAGAGGTGTGCCCTGGGATTTGAACCCGCGACCACCGTGAACATGTTGGCAGTCGCGTCTAGTCCGTTTACCAATAGGCCACCACGCACTAATATGTTATGCCCATAATATATTTTCGATTATATAAAATACTTTTGTAGTATAAATATGCAATCTTATAATAATGGTATTAATAGATCGCTTTAATGGCTATTAAGAGCAAATTAAAGTTTGCGAAAACATTGCACTTACAGTGATTGATACCTAAAAAATAAATTCTTATTCGTTTTAATATTCGATATTAAAATTAAGAACATAGATGAAGACCTGATAAACATAATTTTTATTTATCCAACAAAACAAGGGTAAAGATAGTAACATGGGGTCGAAGTCGGCTTTCTATTTAGCATCAGACAGAGCACAATCCTACATGAACCCGTTCCACGCCTTCTCAGCGGAAACTTCAATTAGCTCCCCCAAGTAAAAAAGTCTTTATTGATAAAAAGCACCCTTTAACATAAATACAACAAGAAATAATACCTAACCAATGCAATCTAAGTTGTAATTAAAAGTGAGTCGTGAATAAAACTACTTTTAACCCCGAGTTTACCCATTAGAAACTAATGGAAGTATAAATTAAAGAGTAGAAGTAAAAAAATGCTTTCAATTAACATTTTAAGTAATAAGTAAGTAGTGGCTCGGCAGCACTTATCTTCTTATTCTGTTAAAATGGTTCCCTGTAGTATTCCTGTAGAATTTATCATTTTATTGTTGTTTAAGGTATTTTTATCTACATTCACCCCACCCTGCATTAGAAATGTATACGGTAAAGCCATCGTGCTCAGACGGTCTCAACCGCAAGCGAAACTCTATAAGAACCCATTTCCGAATTGGTCGTATCTAAATTGTACAATTTTAGACAATAACTACTGGCCCATTCATTCGAATGTGCATTTTGCATCCACCAATGACTGAAGATGTGTGTACATATTATTTTTGTGAAAGCGGAAAAAATGCAGAAAAACCTCTATGCAGTTTGCGTCATTCCATCGGATCCTAGGCTCCTTTAATCCCTGACAATCAATGGTAATATTTATTGTAAAATATATTTAAATAAATTTGAATACTACCAAACAAGTTCTCACAGATTTATGCCATTCGTGTGCACAGTGTAAATCATCGCAGTGAAAAAAATATGCGCGCGTTCGTGTTTATACATATTAAAATAACGCCCGCGTCACTCATCAATATAAATGATGGGCAATTTATTCGTAGTCCGTTTGTACATATTGTCGCTAGTTGAGCTTGACAGATGACACCGGCGTCGTATTGTTGGTGCGGAGCAACAAACAAATATGGCCACATCACGCTCTCATAAACGAGCTCAAATATTATCCTTTAACAAATTACCACAATGTCTGCATGTAGGAATAAACAATGGCCACATTTAAAATAATTCTGTTATGGCGCAGACGGCGAAATCTTCGTTAATTATCACTACGAGGTTCACTAAGCGTCCTTAGACTTACCTTTGCGTATTTAATCGCGATTTCGCTTAAGGAAATGAAGCCTCCCTAATCCGGATCGAAACATTTTAATATAATCGGTTTCGACGACGAATGACTCGTGAATAAGCTGCCGTATTCAGTCTCGACGTTTGTTCAAAAGATCAATAATTACAATATTTAACCATCATCATCATCCTATTAGCCCAAATTTATGCACTGCATGATATAGGCCTTTTTCTCTTTCGCACCATTTTTCTCTAATCTAACCATAATAAAAATATAATGTAGACGTGTATGTACGTGTCTCAACTAAAACATTTTGACAAACACATTAAATAGATAAACATAATAATAGTTTTCATAATTGTTTCTTAGATTTAATGTATAAAAGTTTTTTTCAGAGTACACTTCACAAATAATACCGTTTAATCTCGCCAACAGAACTACAGATGTATCATTAAAAAATTACTCCCTGCGCACCGACCAAAACTCATCAGAAGGAAAAAAAATCAAGTATGCCTACGTTGGCGGCTTCAATTTCATTACGGCGGCTGCCAAACAAAGATTTGGAGAGAAAGTTGTGATGCCGTTTTTCCCGCAAGATAGACGGTAAAACACAAAAATACATGTTTCAGACTGATTAATTTATAACAAAACAACGAAATGCTAATGTCCTCCGAAGACTTTCTTGTTTCTTCGAAAATAAAAAATAAAGCAGATTAATAGCGAGACCCTTATTAACAAAGCAATTGTTACTGAGGCTTAATTTTGAAAACCAACAATGGAAAATAAAAATGGACTGGAGTGCGCTGCGTCCTCTCGTCCTAATGAATGGGGAGTAATTTCAGTTTAAATAAAAGAGAGAACAATAAAATACCCATTTTAAAAACAGTACGATGAGCAAATTGCCGAGGCATCCAATTTATAGACAATGACGGAGAACTGTTAACATTGCTGTTCCCAAACAATGAGGGAAGCAAAACGCATCTCCATTCATATAACACATAAACTGCGCGCTGTGTTCGCTACATCTATTCCGCTTATGAGCACAGGTAATGTATTGATAAATTAATATTATCTATATTCAAATACACCTATATAATAACGACAATAATTTACATTGTCTATTAATACCGCAGCACAATTGAATATGGTTAGAAATGTAATAATTGTAGCGAAACAAGTATTGTCATTCGAATCCCCATTCAAAACACAAAACCTCCACAAACCATTATGGCAAAGCTTGCAATAGTGGATTGAAAGTATACAATTCTGAAAATGTATATTTTTTATGAGATTAAATTTATTTTATCGTTACGCTTACTAATTTTGCCTCATACAGCTATTATAATATAATTATGTCGATCATAGTGTCGGAAAATAAATTAAACTACTATGTCTAATATTGAAAAGTAACTTTAGTTTATGTAGGTATTCCATCTTAACCATTTACATGAATCCGCTACTAAAGTACTGAGCACTTTGATCCAAAAACAACAACCCCTTCCGCCCCTTGGGAACCATGAAAGAAAACCAAGCATGACATATTTATATCAGTGGTACAAGAGTGGTAATTAACTAAATAATGTTTTTTTACGTCAATAGCTTCAACGGTTTTAATTTCGATAGATTAGTATGAAATATATAAATAAACTAAATAAATAACACCAAACAATTACATACATAAACAACGTGGCATTTGACAACTTTCGCTATCTACAGTACAAAAATGAGTAGTGTGCATTGCGTACCAACTTTCCACTCGCGTAAATCTGTTGTGCGCGAACTCAGCAATATAATATATTTTGACTAGCGGCCCGTCCTATATCCAGCCGGATGCAAATACGCTTTTTTGAAAATATTCATTTGTTCATCAGGGATAATGTAGAACTCTAATGGTGAAAATAAAGGCGCATATAAATATTTTTTTTTGAATTAACATGGTAATCTTTACTCTAACACTATCTATACAAATTGCTCCGAGCAATATTGCTAAGCTATAATATATCAGCGACAAAGCGCACCATAAGAAATTTAATAGATGTACGCAAAAGATATATGGGTTCATGAACATACTAAATGAGAAAAAGGAGAAGCTTTTTTCATTATGGCCCTAAATTGCTACGAAATATTTCATTTCGATCGAATGATTGGCTCGAGCCCAACTGTGTGACGCGACGAATGCCGACAGTCCTGCGCTGCTCACTATCAGATGTTCGAGGTATATGCTATTTTTCTCCGCAAGAATACAAATGTCTTGCCAAATTGTCTACTGCCGAACTAGTCCAATTTGGAAAGCAATTTCGCGACCAATTCGTTTTGTAAGCGGATCAAGAGGCCAGCCTTAAATATGGCCATTAACTCGTTTGCGTTGAAACCCACATTCGTCTTCTAAAAGATCTATTACTCACATACAAAAACACTCTTATCAAATAAGAGTATATGTATCAGACCACAAACAGCGTAAATCTTTGCAGAATAAAACAAACCTCTCAACTTGAATTTCAGAACTAAGCCCATCAAAAGTTAAATCCCTAATAGTTTTACAACAACATTATCGTAAAGCCGATAAACAAGTATAATCTAGTTTGGAGTACTCAAAACGGTCGGCGGCGGATACATTTTCAAATATATCGAAATACACGGGTGTTCAGTGGCACGCTCGGCGATAAGGAGCTGTCCGTCAGCACGACATGAAAGAGCCGTATCATAGAATATTCTGAAAGGGCATCTGTTGACACGTGTTCGGTTTAACGAGCCAAGTTCCACCGTGATTGAAACTGGTGGCCATCCGATAGTCATCGCACCCTTTCATTCAGGACTGACCCACGCGCCCCGCACCCGAGCGCACACTGTTGCCTTCATATTCGGTGAAAGACCTTAATTAAAACTTTACATAGTTTCTAAAGTACGATGAACAATGCGTACATGTTCGACATGATCCTTAATTAATAAAGTATTTAAGGGTTATCTAAATTGAAAATTGCAACAAATGTTCGAATTGAGTTTGACATGAAATATTATGTTTGCATGAGTAGGTGTCGTGAGTAGCGCACACAAGCTGTGGAGACGGTTATTTTCTTAAACGTCGATGACAGTAAATATGTTCCTTGATATCAAAGTTTGATTCGATATCCGTGCGAAGTGAACCGTGCATGCAGTACGGTAGACATTGCACGTTGGCAAAGCAAACTCGCGGTACGTGAGGTACATAAACTTGTAGATCAACGTTCCCGAACCCTCGCAGGACATATTGGTCACGTATTTCCACCGACTGCTTTTATTATCTCTCAGTCTCGTCGCTTTTAATTTTCTGCCAAAGTTAATCGGCGCTAAGCCGACTTGCTGCGAATTTCTTCTATATTGGTTTCGCCAATGCCTATATTAGCGAATTTGTCTCGACTTAGTAATCAAGAGCTTGAAACAAATCCATGGGGACTGCGTTTTAATTTAGACATTTCTGTTTAAAAGTATAACCGTTCAGATTTTGTGTAATATCAGAGCATGCTATATAAACTTAACAATTTCCAATTCCGCTGAGATTTTCGCACGCATGAAATAAGAATTTTATTGCTTACTAGAATTTATTCTACAAACCTTCATTCTACAAACAAGCATTCATAAAAAGATCTTCGGCTAAGCAGAAAATATTCGTGAATTGTCTGTAAAATATTCTCAGTAACAACAGTTACAATGAACTATATAGTAATACGATGTAGAAACATGACATAAAACTGAAAAATGAGAAGGGAGGGTCACTTAAATAACTGTTGAATTCTACGAACAGAAATCTCACAAAATCCGCTCTATGGCTCTGTAATTCCCAGAAATGTTTAGTAAATACTAAGAAAAATCATCAGAGCATTGCAATTGCATGATTTAGCTACCGTAAGAAACACTCCATTAATAGTTTTCCCGTAAGGAAACCGAGATTAATCATTATTATTGTCATAGACGAATGCTTTACCGTGTCAGGGGCAGGGCAATACAACTCCTTGCCTTTCCACTTGATTACTTTCTTACAATATAAGAAAATACAATCATAAAACGCTACTGCAGCCAATTCAATTCTGTTCCACTGTCATGTCACTTTTGTAGACCAGTTCCCATATTTACTTGCCTAATTATTTACTCCATCAAGTAAATATTTATAATTATTCAGGAATATAAAATACCATTCATGTTATCTTTCAGATAAGGCGGGGCAATAGTGTACATGTTTTCCTATCTCATGCAGTACAATAGAAAATACGTATTTTTTTTAAATTAGAAGCCTTATTTAATTTCGAATGTTATGGTATATCAACAGGGAATATGATCAAAGATTTTCAACTTTAATTTGCTATTTTAGAAACATGTTACAACGTTTGACAGATGTTATTATTGACCTTATTGACAAACCTCGCATTGTGCTGAGCTAATGGCACTGCGTTCCCTTATTCACCCCCTACTCTTGAAAAGTCCTATTATACACATGGTCTGAAATACATGAAACATTTCATGTTCACATGTATTTATTCCAACATACAACAAATATAAACGGTAGGTTTATTTGTTATAACTTTACATTAATCAAGTAATCTTATTTAACCCATTCAATGCGGCAACAAATTTTGCTCCCCTTGCCCAGATGCGGCATACTTCTTAACGTGAACGCCGATCGGCGTGAGCCGCCCCCGACGGATCAAAAATAAAACGTCTATTGGCGTTTTCAGCATTTCCGCCCAGTACCTGCTCGATGCCTTGGATGGATTGCAGCGGCGGGCCATCCGCATTGTGAATGATGCAGACGTTACGAGCAACTTGGAGTCGCTACAACTCCGGAGAGATGTCGCCTCTCTAAGCGTGTTCTACCGCCTGTATCACGGTGAGTGCTCTGAGGAATTGTTCAACTTGCTCCCCTCCTCTCCATTCCTAACCAGAACCACGCGTGCTGGCTTGCGAAGCCATAGCTTGACGGTCCACACCATCCCGGCGCGAACCAAACGGTTCTCAAATTCGTTTCTGTGCCGCACCGTCAGGCTGTGGAATTGTTTGCCGGCGCACGTGTTCCCTCCTTCCTACAATCCTGGGTCCTTCCGCCGTGGTGTGAAGAGGCACCTAAGCAGGCCGGCATAATTGTTTCCATTGGCATGGGACTGCCGTCCGATGCCAATGGATACTCTGCCTGGGTGGCATTGGCACTTTCCATCAGGTGCAATGCCGCCACTATGCCAGCCCATTAAAAAAAAAAAAAAAAAAACAAATTCGTTATGAATTTCATTTTATTCGTTTCGAATTCATGCGATTCCCCCAGTAGTACGCTATATTTTATAATTAAATTTCAAATTTGGGCAAAATATAAACCAACTCTATATTACGCCGATCGGCGTTGTCAGCATCTGAGTAAGAAAAAATAATACGCCGATCGGCGTGCGCCGCATTGAATGGGTTAAAAAGTAAAATCTAAAACATATTTTAAATTTCTTTATAAACTTGTTACTATTATAACAATTTCAAAGGATTACAATCACGAAATTTTTTTTAAAGTTTTTTAGACCAATAATAAAGGTATATTTACGATGCTCGCATTATAGTTCTAGTTTTAAAAAATATCTAAAGCCAACTTGTACAGCAGTTAACCACGCAATCATAAGTGACACGTCGAGCGGGCATCGTAACATGTTCCGTGGCTGTAAAAGTGTACCATAAAATAAATTTAATATAAATCCAAGTGGAGAGGCGACACATAAAATTGGAGTAAATCACCGAAAGTCAGCCGGTGGAGACGTTTACAGCCTCCGAGCCTGTTAGTTCCGGAAACGGGCGGTGGATACCACTCCACAAGATATAACGACATGTTTGTACCCAGCCACGCTAAATGTGTAAATAATTTTACATTTATTATACTTAAGGACTGATGATATTTTAAAAATATGTATTTGTTCCCTATAAAAATAACGTAGTACAATTTTTTTACGTCATGTGCAAAATATAATTGAACTTCGACAAATATAATTACTAACTTGAACGAAAATACTAAACTGCAGATATATTGTAATTAATTACAGCTGCCTTAAAACCACAATTTTTAATTAAAATGCTAATTAGTTTTACACATATTTCATGTGTATTAATTTCACACTGTATACTAATAAAAAAGTGTAGGATTACAGTGTCTCATGGTAATTATGTTGCTCTAAGTTTGCGTTCGAAACTAATTTTCTTCACTGCTCGTAGCAGTACAACCAATCGGCACTAATGAATCTGATTCACTACTTTCTAAGTTGACTTCGAACTTTTATTTAACACCAGACTTCATTTACAAGCCATTTATAAACACATTGCTCATTGGCAGACTGTAAAACTGCGACGAATTCGTATAATTACCGCATTTTATATAAAGCTGATTAAATGTTTTTTTTTTTTAGATTTATCTTTACTCTATGTAGTCACCATTAAACGCTATTGTATATTTTTTTATTTCAATACTTTCACTTTTCAGGCAACTAAAAAATTATTCAATAGAACTTACTGTTGACTTACCAACTAGAATAAATAAAAAATAGAGTACTCCGGTGACCCATCATCACTGTCAGCCGGTAGAAAACCACTACTGAACTTTGGCCTCCTTCAAGAATTTTAACAACGATCTTTCAGACGCGTCTTGTATCCAGAGACTGCCAAAAATATCGATAACTATAATAAGTATACTTGTAATTGACTGCAATAATATATTAGTAAAATATAAAGCGCATAGGGTGTCATTTAATTTTGTTTCGCAGCAACATAACCGTGTTATTATGTGGCGTGTTCACACCGCTAAGCCAGACGTATGGGCCATTTGCCGACACAATCGCGTGAACCCCTACATGTTGTGTATTTGATATTATTCATGGCTGGAACATTAATATCGCGCAGAGTCCTGTTACATTCTGAAATTAACGTGCCAACAATCCTCGTTTGTATCTTTTATTACAATGTGATACTGTTTTCAACGTCTTATAAATATTTTAACAGATATCTAATATTTCTGTTAATAAATAAAGACAATGTAACATACAAATAAATTAAATTCTATTTTTTGGCTAAATAAACACTCCTAAAACAGTCTAGACAATTGCCGCATTTAAAAGATAAGGATTGTACGTAATCTATGTCTATGAAGCGCTTTAGTAATTTTTATTCTTTGAATACCAACTTCATAAATGATTTATAGCTGAATTCTTGAAGTATAATCTAGAAAATACTACCGAAGACTGGTATTTAAAAAACTTAGATTGTAAAAATGTATGAAGGATCAATCTGTAGTTAGCACCGAGGCATGTGCACTAATAAAAAATGTTGCTGGAGCGTACATGGAAAATTAATGAATATTTTTACCGGCTCTGTACAGCCATTTCCCACTTGATTGAATGTGGGAGGCTTTCGCCCTACATTTTTCTCAATACACAGATAAATTTTAAACTAAAAAACGTAGAGCTCCATTGATAGTACCAAAAGTGTGATAATTTTGCTTCACAGCTAGAGGACCACTTTGAACTTCGAATTAGATGATTAGATTAATGGCCGTGTAACATGATGATCAAGCTATACGGTAATGACATTAATGATCACAGAAAAATCTCTACCACGGAGCGCATAGCGTGTCTTTTAATGGCCTGTAGCTAGAATTTACTTTATTACTTCAATTTAAAAGTATACGCGTACAGCTGTGTTGACTGGAAGACGTAAAAAGAATGAATTTGAAAATATTTTATACTGGCGTCTGCGTGGAGTCAGCATTGTTCATTTTCATTCAGTGTGACTCCCGTAGGACCGGCCCATGACGTGATTCATTTCCAGACTGCATTATAAATTTGTATCCCATTGTTTCTTTTTCAACATCCAACTGGTACAGCTACCTATTGTTGCGATTAACAAAGGATGGAGATACTGATACGCTTTTCAAGGCAACCCCTGAATACGTATTTTCCAATTATTAAAATCTACCGATTGTTCCAAGACGTTGGGTTTTTCCTATTCATTTCAATTAAGTTTTAGAGAAAATATAAATTTGTTTATGTAGACAGACATCGTCTGTTGAAAAATATAGCTTACAGTATTTTATCCTTAGTTTTTGGTTTTGTTTATTGTTTGCACGGAGGGAAGTGGACAATACCATAGAAATTCTTATGAATCCCTATGGTATGCAGGTTTCCTCACGATGTTTACCTTCACCGTTTTAGTGCGTGGTGATTGACTATCAATACACACATGACCCCGAAAAGTCAGAGGTGTGCCCTGGGATTCGAACCCGAATCGAATATTTATAATGAATATTAAATATATGCATTTCATATTTGCCTAAACACAACAAAGGAATTAAAACTTAGTAATAACTAGAAAGCCCAAGCGTACTCCAGGCAATATATTCTATACGTGAATAAATCATTTTTTCGTACAACAGAATACAGTGTGTCCTATAACGGTGAAACGATGGTCCTATTTTTGAGATAATTGCGTTTTATGAAGCAATTTACCCTTGCTATGTCGTAAAAATGTTTATTTTATCACGTCTATCCCAGTTTAGTGTAATCTCAGAGAAAATTCAATGCGAGGGTGAACATAAACTGAAGGTGAAAAGTGTGAACATTTAACTACCTGCTTTGTTTACAGCCAACTTAGAACTAGACGCAATCTTAAATTTCATTAAAAACTAAGGTTAGGTAATAATTTATATGGTATATCTACTTTATTAAAATTCTTGGAAATCACTCGTTTCAGAATTTAAAATATATTTTATGTTAGTGTTTCACAGAAAATATTATGTCATAAAAAAGGTAAAGTTTCAGGTGTAAAAAACATGCAAGAATTAAGGAACGCAATATAACATCCATTTTAATAAACCAGTTGTTTTCAGAGAGTACATTTTATTACGGCTGTAGTGCGCGGTTTACAGGCCTCAAGGGTAAAAGTATATCTGATTCTGTGTGAATATAAACTTGGATACAATCAGTGTATTTAATAACTACTAACGAACCTACAATAAATCAAGTTAATTTACTAAATATAAACATTCGAATTTTAAACTTTTATTAAACTTCATCTTCAGCATATTTACTTGGCTTAGGATTCTTCAGTGCCGTTCGGTTTTTAGAGATGTTTGTTTAGAAATGTATTTTAAAAATATCGTTTCAATATATGAGGCATCGACAAGCGCAGAGTCAAAGGTCCACGAAGTAGAGGACCTAATAAAGGTTAGAGGAAGTCGCTGAATGCAGGCCGCTTCCGACTGATCACTATGGAAATAATTACCCCACTTTCAACGGTATAATATTGAAAGGTTGTCTTGTATGAACTGAGGTTTGCAAAGATTTCTAATTTAAGATTTCTTAACATAACCATATTATAAAATTTATTTATACATTCAAATCTATAGGGTATATCAAGACTGCTACCTAAAAGGAACCATCGTTATTTAAGTGACTTCAGTCTTCACACACAGTGCTACTAGTAATTTTAAAAATCAAGCGCCGACTTTTTTGCTATATTTTTGGTATAGTCGTTGGATGATAAATAAATAGTTTTTTCTCCAATAACTGTGTGCACTCTTTTATTTTAATAATTATTTTAGCAAAAACTATGGATTACCATCCAAACACAATGATATATACAAAATCAAAAAATATAGTCGCGTTTCGTTGCGATATTTTTAGTTACATTGTATTTGTAGTCACTAAAACTATCGCCCGGATTCGTTTTCGGTAGCGTAATATAGGGTATATTTAGATCAACAATAGGTATTACGTATTTGTTTAGCGAGTCGAGCGAATGCATGTGCAAAATGTAGTTAAATAAGACCAAGTAAATTAGAATATAGAACATTTTGACATATTATTTAAGTGAATTACCTCATCGTGATAGGTAATTTTATGTTAACTTGATCAACGAATAATTACAATACCGTTGAAAAATTATATTTCAGAATATAGCAATTTTTTTTTTATTTTAAATAAAATGTACCCTTTGAGTACAAAAGAACAATGATAATCCTCCATACATTTTTTTGTTGTAATTTTTTTTGTGTGTCTTGAGATGAAAAATATTTTAAAATATAGATTTCGAATTCCTTAACAATTATTTCTTAAAATTTACTATTGTAGCAAGCCTAGGAAAAAAGATATTCCACTATAAAGTTTTACAGATTTTCTACATCTTATCAAACTCTGTGGGTAGTTAATGTTATTTTGTTGCATTTATATTGGCGTGAGGCAGTTATGACGCACAAATAAAAGTAAAAATATATATTTTACACGCAATTTAAATATCAAGTACTTATTTATTTTATTAATCTAATAGTAATATCATGTGCAATGTAATAAAAAGGAAACCGGGGACAACTATATATTATTATTTGCACAATAGCGCTTTCGGGCGACAGAAACAAATTGTTATTGCTTAATTAATTAATCAGTGATTATTTTGCTGTTCTCACTTCTCTGCACTATTTTTTTACATTAATTATCTGAGAAAGATAATGCAAGAAAGCCAGTCAAGCTTATATTTTAAAAATGGCAACATTGAAACGACATAACGCTTCTCCAATAAAAATAAAGCAAATATCAATAGAGTTTTACGAAAAATGTGTTTTCGTAATTCAGGCTTAGGTACGCCGTGAGCCAGGCATCAAAATTACTTAGAAAATTAATTATTAATATTTTTATACATGAAATTTATAGACGCTTAAGAATTGCATTAACAATGATTTTACCAATGTTCTTTCAACTATACCAAGCCTAGGGTATGTACAGTTTTATAACAATAATATTCAGTGTTAAAAGACGAATCAAAAAACATTACTTATCAATATCATAAGCAATATCTCTTCCGACTCACATGACAAAACGTAGCGATATATAAACTCAATTATAACAAGTACCAAAATATAATCAACATCGTAACAAACTTTAGCTATACATAAAACGTAGCAGGACCAAGGGCCGGTCGTGCAAACGCCCTGTTTATTGCCTCCCTCTACCATATAACAAACTAGTATGAAACAATGCCATATACCATCGTATTGTTCTGGCGGTACATGCTGGCATATATCATTTCACCACTTTACTACCGCCTTCGGATTCACATATTGCCTCATTTCGGCACAATTTCGTTGGCCCGGGCTGCATCTTGTTAGAAATTCTGCTTGGCTTGGCTTCTGTTTGCCTTAATTTACTGTGGGTTCTATCAGGCATATGATTTGGCTTTTAGCCTATTCTGAATGTTTATATGAGTATGATAATTAAAGCAGTCATGAAATGCTGGCAATATCGTCATTTTGCATTGATAAATTGTTTTATCCATTGTTTGACTCTTCCAATTTGGAGATTGTGCTGTAGGTAAAACACTTCCTTTTAATTACTTAACAAATGTTCTTAAAAAAATAGAATTTCATCTCAACGGATTTATTTTACAATGATTAGTTTTTTTTTATAATTCCGCTAAAAAATTACCAATCTCGTATTCCAGCAATCTCAAAGCCATCTCGATATAAATGCCGTTGACACTCCACTTACTATAATTAAGGCCGCAGTCTTAACCGATCAAGAGAAATCCGAAACAATTTCATTCGAGTTCTTCAATTTTATTTAATCTCAGGAAAGTCGCCACGACCTGTGGGGCTCAAGTAATTTCCTGAAGGGATAGGGAGGTCGGGGGAGCCTGACGGGAGACGGTTGAAAAACGAGAATTACACCATTCGCTAATTGCTGCAATCAGTTTAATGTAGTCGACGAGACCGGGCTGAAAGGAATCCAACCGATGGCCATCTTATAAACAACTCGCCACTTTTTTAACTAGCAGACTATATAAATACGCTCCTTTATTTTCTTTTCCACTTTAAGTGGCACTTTATGTTCAACTAATTAACTAATTTCTTCATTTTGTTTAATATTTAAATTCTCAAGTAAAGTAAAAGCAAAGGGCTTATATGACACTTTTGTTGGATTTTTTAATGCTTTAGTTTTTGACTAAAAATATTTTGATCAGAGTATACAGATTGGTTTTGGCAGCGTTTGTTAAAGTTCATAAAGATTAATGAACAAAAAATACTTACATAATATTGGCTGGTGGCTGAATATTGAGTGTTTCCAACATGTCAACAATAGGGAAACCGATCTTCAGCTCCGAACATACTGTGGGCTGATGATAGTTTATTCATCCGAAGAACACGTGTTTACCTTCTCCCTGCTTTTTTCACGAACACTCTACCAATACAGAAACCTTTTATACAACGTTAACATGATTACGGACATGAATGGAAAAATTATATACAATGAAGTGATTTTTCACCCCAGATGGGCCCGTATAATTCCTGTGACCTACTCAATGTCTAATTTCCGCTGTGTCTTTGAAACGCAGCTTACCGGAAGCAGCGCGGCTAGTCAAAGATACAAGCGGCGCGGCGGTAAGAGCCACCGTCGAAGCATATTTTGAGCCCAATTATACCCGTCCTGTGCGCATCCGTTCGTCGTATCCTTATTAAGAAAATGTGTTTACTTTAAACATCCAGCTATTGAACATTTTTGTAGGGAGAGTAATAAATGAAACTGAATATAAAGGGTAAAAGAGGAAAGATCAAATAACGAAAGAGACACGTTGAGTGGAATGATCTGATTATAAAAAATAGATGCAATCTTTACTAAAGTATTTGATATAATATTATTTAGTCCGGGAAATGTAAAACAATATTAAATAATTAGGAAGATATTATAACACCACAGGCACGGCTATAAGGATTGAAACCTGTTTTCAGGTCTGGTACAAGGTCTAGTTATAGAAAGACCTCACAGTTCAGTGACCATACACGTTACCACTTCATCAATGAGGATACGTATTAAGAATCATTAAAATAAAACTGATTTCGCACAGATAAATTGAATCGGTTATAATAATGAAACCAACTACATTTATTGCTAATCCGATACGATAATAATTAAAACTGTCACAGCTGCGAGAATTTCGCTAGTATTTTTGATATTGGTGGTGATTGCCGCCTAAGAACATTCACAACGCTTGCTTGGATCAGGGATGAGTTGCCCGCTTAGCAAGTAGGGAGGAGAAAGGAAGAGTTAAAAAAAGAGTTAAAAGTTAATGGACTATGTACCGGGACAGGGAGGGAATACCATTATAGGAGACGGCAGTAATGTTCACTTTGATACGCGAAATAATATATTTCTGATTTGGAATGGAGTCAAAAAGCAAACCGGGTGAAGCCGGGTCGAGCCGCTAGTTATTCATGAATTCCCATAACTCGAAAGAAAACTTGATTTTTTTACAATGTCATTTTAATATACTACAATACCCAATTACTTCAGAAAGGAATGAAATATGCATGCAGTTTATATGATTTCAAAATACTTTAGGAAAAATCTATTGTAACCAACTGCATCGGCACAAATCCCGCCAATTTCCTTTGAAAGGCGTATGCAAAGAAAACATTGGCTATACAGTTCCATACTCCGTTTAATATTTCCAACATTGAAATAAGTGTGATTAAATTTTCTTTTGAGTTCGACAAAAATTCTGCAGTCTATTTCAATTTAGTGTATATTGAGCAAAACAGTAGTTATGATTTGTGTAACATATTTTTTCATGCATTTATTAGCTTCGCCTTAATGTATATTGTATGTATATAAGTATGTATGTATGTATGTATGTATGTATGTATATATGTATGTATGTATGTATGTGTGTATGTATCCATCCATCCATCCATCCATCAGCCAAAGGAAGTCCACTGCTGAACATAGGCCTCCCCCAATGATTTCCACAGAGACCTGTTGGAGGCAGCCTGTGTCCAGCGACGTCCCGCGACCTTTACCAGGTCGTCGGACCATCTTGTTGGTGGACGTCCTACGCTGCGCTTTCCGCTACGCGGCCTCCATTCGAGTACTTTCCGACCCCATCGGTCATCAGATCTCCGCGCTATGTGCCCTGCCCATTGCCACTTCAACTTGCTAATCCGGTGGGCTATGTCGGTTATTTTAGTTCTCCTACGGATCTCCTCATTTCTGATTCGATCTCGTAGGGAAACCCCGAGCATAGCCCTCTCCATAGCTCGTTGAGTGACTTTGAGCTTCCTAATAAGGCCCATAGTGAGAGGCCACGTCTCGGTGCCGTAAGTCATCACTGGCAACACACAACTATCGAAGACTTTTGATTTAAGGCACTGAGGTATTTTGCATGAGAAAACGTCGCGTAGTTTCCCGAACGCTGCCCAACCGAGTTGGATTCGACGATTGACCTCTCTCTCGAAGTTGGACCTGCCTAACCGGACCACTTGTCCTAAATAGACATATTCGTCAACAACTTCAAGAGTCGAGCCCCCAACACCGATGGGGGTGGGCACAACGTGGACATTCGACATGATCTTCGTTTTGTCCATGTTCATTTTAAGACCCACCTGTTGGGAGACTCGATTGAGGTCTTCGAGCATAGTGCTAAGGTCTTCCAGCGATTCTGCCAAGACTACAATATCGTCGGCAAACCGAAGGTGAGTGATATACTCGCCGTTGATGTTGATGCCGAATCCTTTCCACTGCAAGAGCTTGAAGGCATTTTCCAGCGCGGCAGTGAACAGTTTTGTATGTATGTTTGTATTTAAATGAAGTTGATTTACTTTAAAACGTCGCGTCGTCGGATTGATTTGAAATTTGCATTGTTATCAAGGACCGATGACAATAAAATAATTGAAATGTTTTTGAAATAATATATAAGTATAACAGAATAACAGCAATTTTTGTTTTGTAAAGTGAGCACCTTACGCATAGCCTTCCTTGGATATGACAGCAGTTTCGGTGCGAACAACAATTATAATCCCACTCAACAACTCAAACTATTTTTTTTTAAATAAAGTGCATGTATGGTCACGGTCTCCGCACCGAAACAAATGTTTGTGTGATCCACAGGTATTTGCTTCGGGTCTAAATGTTTGTGAGACTAAAAAGTGTTTTGTAGTTCTCGGTACACAAGACTCGATCTAAGTGTGGGGTCAGAACTATGTAAGTGGCTGTTGGGTGTTGAGTTTATTTAAATAAATTTATTCCACTATAATTCTACTCTATCAAAATATTTAGTTCTTCCTCCGCCCGGCCAGCATCCATGGTATAATATGATGGTAGAAAGCCCATCCTAAGTATAACATTCAGTTTCAATCTATATCACGTTTCGCCTGGGACGGCATAATTCAAATTACCAAGCCACTTCAATAAAACAAAAACATATCTTGTTGAGGAGACCTTTATCTGGACTGCACTGTAAGATGTAGAAACTTTGTCACAACTATATTCTGGATATAAAAATCGTTGTATATTTAAATTAAAACTGTGCCTATTAACTTTGTCGCCACCATCATTAAATTATAATATTTTAAATTTATATTAGCTAGACATACAGAAAATACAAAGCTTATATCGCTATTGTACACATTGAAATTTACATAATTAGTAAATTAAACAACTGTACTTACTAATACAAACTTACGGTATCGTAATATCGACACGCCCGTAAAACAAGGTAGTATGTGATCAAAAGACGAAACCACTTTTTTTGTATATTATTCTTTAGAAAACAATTCTTTATCAGTACAGCTTGAAAAAATAAAATTATTATGAATACTTTCGGAGATATTCAATCGGACAAAGTTGTATCTCAATATTATTCCAACGTACAATGTCATTATAGCACGTACATTCTTGTCGCCTACCAGACGAAAACGTGTTTGGATCGGTAAGCTTCTGCGTATCCTCAGTTGTAGCGTTGTCTGATGGATTACGCATGTACAATGTTCACATGACTCCAATTTTATTTTAGTTATAAAAAATGTTATTTTTAGGTTTTATAGTCAATAATATAATAAATGTATAAAACTAGGACGTATGTTATGAATCAACATTATTCTACGGAATTCTTAAAAATATATTTATCTCAATACTTTATTTTATATTCCACACTGTTAATTATATCTTATGTATTTATAACATTTAAATTATTTATTAAGTTTTTTAAAAAACTGTGTCGTATATAAGTTATGCCACGTTTTTGTTTGAAATTTCTGTAAATCATTTAGATCATATGTACACATACGACGTCTTACTTCGGGTATTCGTTGTATTTTTTTAGTCGTATCATAGTTTACTTCGTTGTTGTGTGAAGCAAACTAAAATAATACTTTGTTCCGCATTTATAAATGCTTTTTACTTTATTTATATTACACTTACTGTTTATAAAATACTGCAGTTTTTTAGTTCATGGAATTAACTCATACTTTTGATTAAATGTTAATTTCTTATGATGCAGATTTTGATGTTGGTGGTGTGTTGTGGTTTGATACATCACCTCTACCACCAGGTGTAGAAAAATTTTTATTCAGCTAGCAGGTGTCTGGTATGATGTTATTGGCGATTACAATATAGAAAACTGTGAATATAATGAGAGAAAATATTATATTCATCAGTTATCTGTACCAAATCCATTTATATGAATAAGAAAATCCATAGAATATGATGATCCCAACTTTAAAAATGTACTGCTTTTTGTTATACAAAAAAAATTTAATATAGCATCTATATACAGATAATCACTATTAAATATTGCAACACCAAAGCCTTTTCGAATTACTAATCACGGCCACTGGAATGTTTTATTTTGTGCATTGCTCAAGAGCGGTCGGTTTAGCTTAATGCTAACTTCATAGGCAATATAAATATTGTTTTTTTATAGTTTACCCGAATTAAACGGTAATCTGTTCTACTCCTCAACATGGAAAGAACGCAAAATATGTAAAGATACATGTTTAGAAATGAGAAGGATATGTTTGTTAAATCTGGTTAAGAATCATGTTTTAAAGAAACGAAACGTTATACATTAAGAAGATATGACTGAGCCTTGCAAAAATAATTATAAATATGGATATGAAATTTCTTATAAACAATGATTGAATTATTTTATAGTATAGTCATTGATATTGGAACCTAGGCCTTAACGAAAAGCAGTAGGCGTTTGTTATAAAATATACACTTAAGCTAAAAGAGTTTCCGATACCTTAATTAGGATCATCCGAATAGGCGCAAATTTAGCTACTGTTTATATTGTTTTCTTCTTTTCATGTTATAATGATACAACAACTTTGCGCTAATCTTTTTTTTAATTAGCTATGTATGCTGTTAAGCAGCTGTGTACTAGATTTATTGTCCTAAAACCCAAAAAGTGCTTTATAAAAAACTGATTTATCGTGGGGGACAAAATCGATACAGAATTGCTTATTATTTTGTACATTTATGCTGCTAAAAAGTTTAATTTGATTATTTTTCAAAGATTTCTCGTAAAACAATCAATTAGAATTCTAATATGGGCCAAAACAAATTCGAATCTATATTTGGTACAAAATATGCACCACAGGTCTTTTTTGATGTTTAATCTAAAATTTTAAATATGCTTGTCTTGAAAAATATCAGTAACGAAAAAAATATCATGTAACAAAATAAAAGATGTGTATAATATTGATAAAAATGATCCTAGTAAATATATTCTAAATAAAACTACCGTTACCTATAGTTGCCTGATTGTTGTCCACATCTTTACAATTTCATCTTTGCACGTTTGAAATAATACATATATATAACTCTTGACAAACGATTTCGAAGCTTATAATAATGAGGTATAAATAATGATATATTTATTTTGTGTATTGTGACCTCTATTATTTCTGAGCACTTATTCTTCAAATGTTGCATTAATGTTCCCTTTTAAATTTGATGGGTAAAAATATTTATTAAGAAATTAATTTTATATTCTTGTATATGATTTTATATAATATTAACATTTACATTACACTATGAATATGTATCTTTTTTATAATTATGATAAATTATTAGTTTGAAGATCATAAGTTAATAAAGCTTTATGATCGTTATGCTAAATACAACGGGTTGAGAAATATTTATCTATGCTGTACTATTTAGTTTTAAATGGTAGTCTTAAAGATAATTGCAGTTTCGTTTTGATAATTTGATACCAAAAAAATAACTTAAGTACTGAAAAATGTAATAAATATACAGCTATAACAATAATTACAATATATGATTTAATATCTAACGTTAAATATATATATATATTAAAATAAAAGATTTTAATTTATTTTTCAGTTCAAAAACTGAGTTTTGTGCTCAAAACAAAAACATACATCATCATTTTTCGTTCACCATTCCCTACAAAAAAGTCGGTAGTGCACATAGGTAACCCTAATTTTCATAGAATATTGCCGTAAGATAACAACTAGCGTTCTCATTTACGTAGTACAACGTGGAATGTTCTCATAAAACACCTATTTTTTAAAATAATTGATAAATTTTCTTCATATTTATTTATAAAAAGGCTTGACATTGGAGTATAAACTTTTGGTAAGTTATATTTAACCGCAATAACTAGGAATAAAATAATTCAATAAAAAGTTTTTCTAAAACTTCAAACAGCTCTCCTGTAAAGTAGAGATTTTGCAAATCCGACTTTGTTCTACGACAGTGTCGATATGCTTATATAAAACGGACGGGGATTAACATAGAAGATTGTTCCAATTTATAATTACTTCATTTGTTTACCATTATTTGTAAAAACTCTTTCTTTTTCAGTAGATAAGAGATATTGGGACGAAACAAAATGTTTGAATCCTTCCTTCTTTAAAAACAAAGAATTTAGACAAATGGAATGATAACAAAGGAATTTGTTTAAAATTGGAACAGAATAAAATAAAAAAGCAAGAAACAAAATCATTGCATTTAATAACAGGCGCTAAGACAAAAGTAACATACAGCCAACACATTGTTCTGATAATCTACACATAACAAATCTTTGGTTCAAATCGTCAAATCGATACAGCTTAGTCTTCAAACTATTAACTCTAGCGATAGCGGCTTGGCTCGAATTCAACATGAAGAAAAATAAAAGTAAGGGAACGAATTGACAGCTGCACCTTCCAGCCGGCCGGTCACACGCAACGCCGGGTTTCGACAATTTATATCACTTTGTGTTTCAAACCGCAATTTTTCATCGTTTTGTGTGTTTTCATCTAACACACAAAGGTATATAACCTGTTTAGCGGTTTTCGGTTAACCTGGAAACTGGTTTGTTCCAATTTTGAAAAGACCGGCATTGATAATTAATATCTTCCGATTCTATCCGATTAGTCGACTATAATCACTTTTGATTTGATTGATCTCAATTTAATAACAGCTTACATAATAGGTCCCATTCAAAAGTAATAATAATTTGATCCGTGGTGCTTTACAGCTGGCTTCTCCGATAAGTCTTTTTGCGAGGTTATTTACCTCTTTAGTTCATTGTTTGTCACTAACTTTGCCACGAGAGAAGTGGACAATAATTTATTATCAACGGCTCCTGTTAATTTAACTTGCTGATCGATTTCGTTGTGGGTTAAAGACAAGCTAGACATTCTCGGAGGCTCGTCGAGCTTCAATACTCGTCGTCATTACAATGCGTGGCACTTTTGATTTTGGCTTGCATGAGTTGCAGTGGTGAGGATCAGGGTGAGGCAGTCTATTGATCTCACTTTGTGGTTCCTGCCAATCGGTATAAACATATCGATGTAGGACAATAATGAGTTATATACGAAAACGCTAAATTCAAATTATTTAGGTTTTATTTCAGCCCGCTAATAAATAATAATGAGAAAAAATATATGTGAAATTATTATTGAATTCAAAAAAATAATGAAGTTGCTCAATCACCCTTCATTTATAAATCTGTTCGTAATTTTTTCAGTGATGCATGTAATTGAAATTTAAACCCTCCAAAATTTTTCTGCCATATCACGCATTTAAAAAATATTGAAGTCAACAATAATAATATTAGAGGCCAATATTTATTTATTTCAACAATATGTTTGAATTATGATTGGAAAAATAATTTGGCATTCCTGATGATCACAATATTTCACGACAGTTACAAACACACACCAAAACTATCCACATGCAAACAAAAGTTGTTTTATAGATACTATTAGTACATAAATGGTGTATATAATGGTTTATATTATATTCTCAATGTTTTCCTAAAGCACATAAATAATATATCAAGGAAATAATATAATATACCTACTTACTTACAGAAGAAAGCAACAAAAAAATATTTTAACAAGCATTTCCCTATTTTTCTCTGGGGACGTTGAAGTCTGAGATGCTTTACCTAACTCTTTGCGACATTCTTTAATAATGAGTTATCTAATCCATAAATATTTTGTAAATTCCTATCGGTAATAGTCGAGACTTCGGTCCAATACACACATTAACGTACAAATTAAGTAATTAATAAATTCAATGTCTCCGAGTACATTTCACATGCGCATAAAGTCGTAGTGGCACTCCACCACACTTGTACTATAAAACATGAATACGTACAGCAATTAAAACATTCACTTGTTAGAAAATAAAAGCAACTACGCGAAGCCAGCAACGTGTAGGTTGAGTGGCAGCAATAACAAATTTTTGCATCAATGAGCTCATCGCGACCTACAGGAGCGTAGTTCGAAATGAAATGAGAGCGGAACAATAAAATACGAGTTTTTAAGGCTGCACGGGAACAAATTGCGGCTGGTACCGTTTGCAGGCACGAGATGAGCTCAGTCCCATACCACGAGATTTATTCGCAAATACAGAACTACTAAACGGATCCAACTCTATACACCGACCCCAATAAAACATTACCTATCCACAAACTCATATGTAATAAGGAGAACCTAGATTTTTACCTTCATTCAAGCAAACTTGTATGTACATATAAACATGTGTTTTAATTTTTGTTTGGGGTGGATTATTGGGATTTTCATATTACTTTCGTGCTTGCCACATTTTGTAAACTTTAAAAATGCAACAATGGCAATTAATATCTACAGGCCAATTTGAATTCTACGTAGAGATTTATTTCTTCTAATATTACCATATGCTATTTAAGTTTTGCACACAAACATCGAAAGAAATATGGCGCATTGCTTGAATACATAAAACCGCACTCAACCGCTCAAGTAGCAAGCATAAAAAAATACTTAACCACTAAAAATAAATTCAATAATTTCATTTAACAACATTTCTGCGTATTACGGCGTGAGTTACGGTCTCTCGATGTGCGGAAAGCCAGTGGTCCGGATGGGATACCAGCGGTGGTTTTAAGGGCGTGTGCAGCCGAGTTGTCTCCAGCACTGACTCGCCTCTACCGAGCGTCCTACCGCACAGGTGTTGTGCCGGAATCTTGGAGGGAGGCCAATGTGCAACCGATCCCCAAAAAGGGTGATCGATCGGACCCTACTAATTACCGCCCTATCGCTATCACCTCAGTGATGTGTAAGGTCATGGAGCGGATCATAAACGCTCAATTGGTCCGCTACCTGGAGGATCACTCGTTGATCAGTGACCAACAATACGGATTCCGCCATAATCGATCGACGGGTGATCTTCTAGCGTTTGTCCTGCATCGCTGGGGTGAGGCGATAGACCGGCGTGGCGAGGCTCTTGCTGTGAGCCTCGACATTGCCAAGGCGTTTGATAGGGTCTGGCACCGTGGTCTTCTGTCCAAGCTTCCGGCATACGGTCTACCCGGCAACCTGTGTTCGTGGATTTCCGGCTTTCTGCATGGGCGTAGAATACGTGTAGTCGTAGATGGACACGCTTCGGCGCTCATGTCGGTAAATGCCGGAGTTCCTCAGGGCTCGGTGCTGTCGCCCACCTTGTTTATTCTGCATATCAATGACATGTTGTCGCTTGGCAACATTCATTGCTATGCAGATGACAGCACGGTTCATGGGCGATACCACTGAGGGCCTCCAGGTTGCCGTGTCGAAACTGTGAAGGGACGCGAAGATCTTGTCATTGAGCTCAACCGGACCTTGGATCTCATTTTTACATGGGGTTCCAGGAATATGGTTGAGTTCAATGCCAAGAAAACCCAGGTGTGTGCGTTCACATGCAAAAAATCCCCGTTCTCTCCCCTCCCCATTCTTCAGGGTACTCCCCTCTCAGTGCGGAATGACCTGTGTATCCTTGGTGTGGATATCCGCTGTGATCTCAATCCAAGGAATCACATCGAGGGCGTAATATCTGCCACATCACGCAGGGTTGGAGTCCTGAACAGGGTGCGTCGGTTTTTCACGCCCGATCGGCTTTGCCGCTTATATAAAGCGCAGGTCCGGCCGGGTATGGAGTACTGCTCGCACCTTTGGGATGGATCCGCCCAGTACCTGCTCGATGCCTTGGATGGATTGCAGCGGCGGGCCATCCGCATTGTGAATGATGCAGACGTTACGAGCAACTTGGAGTCGCTACAACTCCGGAGAGATGTCGCCTCTCTAAGCGTGTTCTACCGCCTGTATCACGGTGAGTGCTCTGAGGAATTGTTCAACTTGCTCCCCTCCTCTCCATTCCTAACCAGAACCACGCGTGCTGGCTTGCGAAGCCATAGCTTGACGGTCCACACCATCCCGGCGCGAACCAAACGGTTCTCAAATTCGTTTCTGTGCCGCACCGTCAGGCTGTGGAATTGTTTGCCGGCGCACGTGTTCCCTCCTTCCTACAATCCTGGGTCCTTCCGCCGTGGTGTGAAGAGGCACCTAATTGTTTCCATTGGCATGGGACTGCCGTCCGATGCCAATGGATACTCTGCCTGGGCGGCATTGGCACTTTCCATCAGGTACAATGCCGCCACTATGCCAGGCCATTATAAAAAAAAAAAAAAAAAAACACTCACCTTCATGTAAATCACGTTGACGCAATATTTCTCCGAATTGAAAATCCGGCCGAAGGAAATAAGGAAAAATAAATGTGATTCTGAATAGAAAATAATCATTTAAAAATACTGTTACAATTTGAATTGAAAAGTCAATGGTAGCGGGCGCGACGGTTCATCCCCCCGCAAAGATTTGTTGGTGAGATTTAATTTGAGATACGGTCAGGACCACGCTCCGCCGTCGCCAATTTTTTACGTAACCATACTCTAAATTAGCTGCTATTGTACTGTTTTAATACAAACGTAATATCGTCAGTCGGTTCTTTTTTCCAATGGTCTAATTGATCTTGTGTCTACTTGTTTATTTAACATTTGTAGTATCGTATTTATTTATTCTTATATAAAAAATACACATTCAAATTGCTATAAATATAATGCTCTCCAATAAAAAGTTTAAATATATTTAACTAACAATGTGGAAAATTTGTTTAAAAAATCCTGAATTGGGATGCGAACACTAGATTTATTTTATATTTTATTGATTATTATTAATTTATAACATTCGCCTGATAGTAAGCGATATGACTGCTCATGGATAGCAGCAAAACCAAACAACATCAATAATTGCAAAGCAATGCCTAGCATTCCACTGCACTCGCTATCATGAGACATAAAATGTCAATATCAATATGTTCAGTAGTTACTTTGGCTACATTGTGCTTGAACCCGGAACATAACAGTGTCTTTACAGCTGTTTGGCGGGAGAAATAAACATTGCGGTGGTTCCCAGGCAACTTCTCATTTATGAGAGACCCACCACCAGTAAAATATTTCTGTCAATTGTGTGTGAAGTTTGTTTCCATTCATTAATTTGACTTTAGAATGTGTACAAGCTTTATTAAATTCTTGGTGTATTAGTTTGCCGTGTTGGAAAATTTTGTCATATTGCACCTTTAATTTCACACATAGTTTGTCGAATTCACAGTTAAATTCCACCTATGTTTACACCACAGCGACACGTGCACAAACAATGCAACTCCAACAATTACAGTTCATCAGGCTTGGTAATTTGAAAGCGGGGCAAGTTAGCCAATATTCCCGTGAGTTACAAACACACTCAGCCATATGAGATTTTGTTGCAGCGTTTAGAAATTATGTAGTGGCTGGCAAGCAGTAATTTGACACGCAGCATCAGAGATAGAAAACGACGGCGCGGTCGTTGTGGCATGTATCATTCATAAGAAAATGTGGCTCGGAGCGTACATCGCGAATATTTTACAGTCGGTTTATCGAAAGAGCAGAGGCGCGTTTAAAGCCTCATAGAGTACGGGCACAGGTGGCT
Source organism: Hyles euphorbiae (assembly GCA_023078785.2). Classification (NCBI taxonomy): domain Eukaryota; kingdom Metazoa; phylum Arthropoda; class Insecta; order Lepidoptera; family Sphingidae; genus Hyles; species Hyles euphorbiae. The sequence continues at coordinate 12,080,455 of CM041040.1, forward strand.
CGAATATCCTCGCCAATAGTATGGAGACGTGATCGGAAAACCAAATTGCAATTGGCAACTCGCGACTTCCTCTTCAAATAATGAAATTTGAAATTTATTGTACCGATCGAACTCTTCCCTGTTCCGCTGTCCCAATAATTTAGGACGTAGGCAACTCTGCACGCGAAGAAAATTAAGGAGAAGTTGCTGCAAATCTATTTTACCATTTAACTTCCGACGCAAGTTTTAATTTTATGAGAATAGTTCATAATTTTGCGCTTTTATTCCAAGAGATGTAATACTTAAACGACTAGGTCAAGAAAGCAAAAAATAGCTTACGGACTTTTAACCCTATTTACATAAATCAACTATACGCGACGAAAAGTATTTCTACGGTATATTTACTCGAAGTTATATTTTTCTTCCGAGGTATGATAAAATACGGATATGATAAAATACAGTTTTTATTATGTATCATTTTATAAACGTATCATGGTATTCAAATTTAACGTCGGAATATACATTTCGGGAGCATGAATAAGTCAATCGATTGCATGTCCTGCAAAGTCTCTCTATATTCCGGAGTTAACTGCGGTTTGTCGACCTGAAATCAGAACTTCGTATTGCTGCCACACCCATCGTTAGCGATTTATTCTGGTGTTTATTTCTCCAACAGGCAACGGCATTGTATTTAGCTTCCACGGTATACAATAACACCGTTTGTTACGTTTTCTCAATAATTTTTCTTAAGAAGAAGATCCCAACAATCAAACGAAAGCTTTGAACATTTTTATTTTTTGTAGAGAATCTAGTTCTTGCTTCAGAACTGTGCTCAGCACTCAAAGCTCAGTGAAGCGGTATAATAACGAAGCATCCGGCTACAGTATAGTACAAATGGAAAGTTGCTATAGTTTCAACATTAGCCGATTCTATGTTATTCTCTATTAGATATGTGGTACTTACGCTGAATTTATTAATTACGAAATTACACATATACGTTCCTTTTAATAGCTTTAGATGCAAATGCATTCCACCCCTTATCACGTGTTAATATTATTATTTACCCTTATTCTCATCAGTTAATATCAAGTGGACGTAGTAACTAAGTTTAAACAAAAAAAAACACGATAAAATATTAAATTCTGACAATAACATGATGGCAAACACTTAAGAAAACACATTTAGCGGGAAAATTAGTGTCTACTTAAAAACACCCACGGCTCAGACAAACTGTGAAAATGTGAGCAAACGAACGTGGCTGGAAATACAGATAGCATTTCCATTTTTTATTCGTTTCTCGAGTCCTGACCACCTGCTACTTAATCTACTAATCAACACTCAATGCTTCACCGACTTTCACGCCTACAAATCTATCTTTTAATTTATTTATGACCACTAACTAACCTTTGGTGTAAAATTCATGTATTTATAAATATGCCAAGTTTATTTCTACATTATTAATTAGTCTACTTATCTTTAGAATAAATTCGCAATTTACAACTTCTCTATTCATTGATTGATTTATTATGATTATTTTTATTGGTAAGTGAAGGTCGAATTTCGACTGCTCGACAACTTTTTTTACTAATTGTTCTCACCTTTATCATTGTGAAGAGACCATTAGTAGGTTTTCAATACATTTAATTCCGTTGTTAGTTTTTAACCGGCAATCGAGCAAGCAATTGTCACCAAAGGCTTGCGAATAGCCGCTTGAATTTTTTGGCCCACCGCGATAAAAAACCTTGGCTCGTGTTTCCTTTTTGATTGTTTATATCCAACTATTGTTAGTATTTCTTTCTTTATTCGTAGATATCCCTTTTTTGAACAAATGGCACGTGAAAAATCTTTTGCCATAAATTTTTTCGAGTTGGTGGGCAATTAAATCGGTTTAGCAAGGTTTCATCTGAGTTTAGAAATTTTCATGGTAAATTTTACAGTGATCACATAATTTTAGTACTTCCGAAATAACAAATAGAATTCAAAAAGAGGAAAAAATCTTGGTATTTAATATTATCTTCTTGTGTCCATAATTTGTGGCTTAAAACCATACCTTACTTTTGAGTTTCCCTATCTTTATCCATGTTTTCAAGCCTCTGGAATTCGGCAGCCAGACGGTCACAACAATAGCGCTTCCTGTCTACCCCTAGGGCACGAAACCCCGTGCAACAATACGGCCAGAAAACAAATAAATATGCACGCCATAAATATTTCCGGATGCCTATTATAAATACTCGAAATGTGAAGTTTTACCTTTAAATAAAATATTGTGAAGAAGCTCAATCTAAATATGGTTATTACTCTGTTTGATATTATACCAGGTATATCAAGACTGCTACCGAAAACGAAGCCGGGTGGTAGTTTAAGTGACTACAAACACAATGCAACTAAAAATTTCGCAAAGAAACGCGACGATTTTTTTTATGATTTTTTAAATATCGCCATTTTCGGGTGGTAAATCCATAGTTTTTGCTAAAATAATAATTTAAACTCTCTTATACCGTAGATTATTTATAAATAAAAGGGTATACACTATTATTTTAGGAAAAAATGTATTTACCACCCAAATATGGGCATAGGAAAAAAATACCAAAAAAACATATGTCGCGGTTTTTTGCATTTTTTTTCTGTTGCATTGTGCCTGTAGTCGCTGTAACTACCACCCGGCTTCGTTTTCGGTAGCAGTCTTGATATACCCTGTATTTACTATAATCTGGAAATTATTATAAATTATTATTATAAAAATAAGGTTTACGAAAAAAAGGTAATCTTTACATTGACATTAATGCAAACGTTACAATTACATTGAAATCTATCCTATGTTTTAAATAAATTGCATAAAGCAATACATTAATGGAAATTATAGGCGTCGAAAATTTAATATTTTCCCGAACACTTAAAGATAGGCGCCATTAACTGTTGGTACCTAAAATGTTTTTATGACTTTTTCGATACATCGGAGCGGGGCGTTAAAAGCTTTTAAGCCCATAAAATACATATTCCTTTCTCGCAACGAAATTATGAAATTCATAAATTTAGCGTTCTTATACATTTTATAGAATTTATGTGAGTTTTTAATCATGTTTTTCAATCTACGTCAAAAAGAAACAAGATTGTTTGGTTTGAGCGCTTGTATGCAAGCAATTTTCTCAGAAAGTCTTTGAAGGATTTGCATTCGATAGAGGATTTCACTGAAAGGATTTATAATACTGAATTACCTTAATCTTTGTATCGTGTGGGTTTACTTCAATGGTTAGTTTATGGTATAAATCGATGTAGAAAAATGTTTGATATAAAGTGGGAATTATCTATTGTTGTAGATATTTTTAAGTTCAATTGTTTCTTTTAACTATTTCATAGTGCAAAACTTCTAATACCATTACATTATACATACGGCTATTTTATCCATAGCTCCTCTAAGCATCTGGTCTTTCTCCTCGTACTTGGACCTCAGCAGTTCGGTTCTTCTCACCTGCTCATCTAATTCTTGTTGAAGTGCCTTCAGTTTGTTTTCTCTCTTTGCGTCCATCATATCATTCCAGTCCTTGCGGTCCACTGTTGAGAGGAAAACTTAAATCTTAGAAAATTAGTTACGATTTGGTGCTTATATCTGTAAAATATCAATATTACAAAACGTTCATTAAACTCGGAGAGAACATAAAAATACTCTACAATGACGATCTATTAATAATTATCTTTGACTCCTTTTGTGGAAGTTACTTTTCATCAGTTTATTTGCATTATTACTAACTATTTTAAAATTAAACTTTCATTAGTCTCTTTTAACAATACTAATATTTCCGGCTTAGTTTCCATTATTCTTAATTCAATCTAGCAAACACTAGTCCGAATAGTAATATTCTTAGCTTTATATAGCAATATTTCTTAGTAATATTGACAGCCTCCGTGGCGCAGTTGGTTAAACTCCGGTTGTGAAACGAAAGGCCACAGGTTCGATCTCCGTACCGAGACAAATGTTTGTGAGGCTCTCAAGTATTTGTTTCAGGTCTCGGTGTTTGTGAGATCGAAATTCTCTCATAGTTACTGATACCTACGACACAAGCCTTAATTGATCTTAATATGGGGTCAGGACTATGTATGTGACTATTGTGTATATTTGGTTATTATTATTATTAATCTTAGTCATACTTATATCCCGCTGTATGCGTTGCATATCTCTGCTCAACACTTCGTTTTCAGCACAGAAGTCAGTCAATAGCTTGTAGATGGAGAAGTTGTGGAACTCCCTCTTAATGAAGTCCTTAATGATTTCGCTGATTCTCGTCTCTTTGGTATAATTCTGTAGTGGAAGAAAGTAAAACATTCGTATTAGTTTGAACAAATTATTATTTTGACCAAAAATATGTGTAATAATCATCTTATGGAAAGATTTCAATCGCAAATGTAAGATTCTGTCCAATCCGCCATTAATCCCAGCTAATTTAATTACAAAACACTTAGCGCTTATTTTTCAATATGCAATGTACACGAGTGAACTTTAAGAACATAATTAATTAAAAAATCAGTGCAGTTTTGCGACAAAATCAACGCATTACAATGGCTTATTCATCCAATTTAAGGGTACCGCGGTTACCAAGGAGTTAGAAACTCAATTACGATATTTCCATAATATCTCTGTACACATATATAATTATCTTTGTGTCGAATCTAGTATCAAGTAACTACTGTAGAAGTAACCAACATTCGCGGTAGTCACAACTTCTATGACAATTAAATTTTCAGGATAACGTTTAGTGAAAGTCATGTCGCGATTAAAAACATTTTATAGTGTCAAAATCAAGATAATGGATTTTAAGTAAATTATTTTCGCTTATCAACATAATAATTAAACACATACATTATGAAACTCAAATAAATTAAGAATAAAAATATTGGATCCCTAATCACAGAAATAAGATATTATAATAAATAATAAACTATCCAGGAACCCTCGTACAATAATCTACTCGTAATTTTCCGTTTTATTCTACTCACAAACTGAGTAATATAAATTAGACCGGAACATTAACGAGATATTTGCATGATCTTCAAAGTATATTTATGATGTTTCTGTTCTCGTCCCGCGAACATTCTGAATGGCAACCGGCTATGGAAACCGCCAGTAATTTGCGTGCAAACTGCATTTTGGAGTGAGTTTTAAAATTTAAATTTCAAGACACCGAAAGGTAAAAAAGAAATATGTCTGCCCGTTGTGGCAGCGGCGCATGGAGCGAAAAGGACCGCCGAGTATAAAAAACGAAAAAACATTCTACTGTAAATCATAAAACCTTAAAATTCACGGTATTCGTTCGGATCGCACTTTGATGACTCTTTCAGCTTCAATTTATGAAAATATGATTTTGAAACCTGATTCGTTATTGCTGCTTCGTTCTTATTCGCATATATAGACGTTTTGCATAAGCTTTAATTACAGTGTATATTCGTACAATAGTATAGGTAAATAGTAGGTACATTCGTAATTTTTATTGATAAGCAATAATTAATCATTCGATTTGGTAAACTATTCCTCTGTCAATTTAAATATTTATTTTTTAACTATCAAACCCGTTACGAAGTTGTAAACCCACAGTTAATTATTTATCTTGGATTGAAGTAAAAATGGACTGGTTCTGACAGGGTGGTACCAATTAAGCTCAGAAAAATCAATGTGAACCGATGACTTAGCTGTCGTGTTTTATAGGTAAGAGATATTGCCGGAGAGCCAAATTATCTTTCCTTTTTCTGACCTTTTTCTTCCTCTTCTATTTTGAGAGGCCATTATATGGCCAATGACGCTATCTACGGTACATTTCGTGGATGTCCTGGGTCAGCGTCAATCCCTTCAGGGTAGACGATTGCTTGTTTGCCAAAACTATAAAACAAAAAGGTAAAAATAAAATGTGCACTATACAGTGCACGCAAAACAACACGTCCGATGTGAACTTTTGAAGTATTGCTGTGTAGTAAATAAATTTCAATGTCAATCAGCTCTACACCCACTTCATCTATTCAACTTCAAAGCGGACCACTTTTGAAGCAATACGGAACTGCTAGATATAAGGTGTTGAGAACCTGTCGGCCCCATAGACTATCAGTTGTGCCCAATGCCTGCAAGCCGCGAATCCGCTGCACTATATCGGTTACTTGTTCTTCCATCGATCTTCTCATTACTAATTCCATATAAACACAAATTTAAGTATATAATACAGAGTATATAATTCGACTAAAGACGCTACTTTATATAAACAAAGACACTACACTACTGCTTCTGAAAACTTTTCTAAACAAAGATACAACATAACAAAAGCGATATCTATTCGCATTCAGAGAGTAAAGCGAAATCTCCCATTTCCAGATAATAAGAACCGCGGCATACTTCCAGATTCTCAAAATATAACAGTAGTTATAATAACTCAACTGAATAACTATATCCAGGCTTCCAGTTGCTACCACAGAAACTCTCCCGCTAGCAATAAACGCCCCGAGAAATATTTTCACATCGTTGTGAAAGTTAAAATGAAAGTAACTACACCCTGTAGAGCAATAGCGGACCCTTACACCGACGACGGATAATGCTGAATATTTCTACCATAATTTTATTCATGAGACCAATACGCCTGATTTCGTATCATTTCATAACAACAGCACAATAGGTGATGATCAAAACTTTCTCTAAACTCATTCACACATTCAATTGCTTCGTCAATGTATTCCTAATAAGGCATCGGCTTGTGAAACGTGCGTCTGATAAATGTCATGGTACTGTTCATCATATACAACAATAGTTCATAATCTGCAGCCTTGTTTTGAGTCTGTGAGCGAAATATAAACTGATTGCTATTAAATACACACCTATGTACTAACAAATTCAAATTCAATTTTAATTACATTAAAATATACATAGAATTAAATACTACTCGTATTTGCAAGAGTTTTGACTTGCCTTACGTGAATATTAAACATAAAACCAAATTCTTAATGATTTACTTCAATGATATTAAAATGAAATAATTATCTGAGAATTACACAGTCCCTATGCTAACATTTTATATATTTAATGATGGTCATTAAATATTGTAAACATCGAAAACTATCGAAAAATATGAAGGATTACCATAGCATAACAGTCATATTTTCAGACTAGAATAAAACTGCAAAATCCATCGCCCGTCGAAAGAGCACGGTCGTGTGTCGATTTTAATAGTGCATGTGACTGTTTGACGCGTATATAAAAGTGGTGCCGTGGGATGGGTTTTTGAAATCTCCATTCAATGGTTTTAAAAACTCGAATCCTCGCATCTCGTCTGCTGACGAATGTATGGCTTGCAATTAGATAAAAACAGCACGTCATATGAATGTTATGTGGGATCAAAACATGAATTCACAACTTTAACTGTGCGAACGTGTGATGTGGCGCGTCCTGTTTCGCCAATGGTAATAAAAGACACGTAAAAAAATTGTGAATGTTATAAAGGATGTGTTATTTAGAAATTTTTCATGGCTTGAATATGGTAATGTGTGGGTTCAATTACTAGCGTTATTAAACAGACTTGAATTTCTGATTGGAAATGCAGTCTGAAGTGTGTACCTGTAAATATAAAGTAGTAAGTTGACACAAACACACAGTTGTATTTGAAACCGGATACATGTACACTAAACGAAACCTCTTAAACGAGGTATTGCTATAGGTTTTTTACCATTACGTACGTTGCTTGATATCCGATTCGATAGGAACACTCTACCAAATGTTAAGTATAAGTCCAAGATGGCGTTTGCTAACAACTAATTAAAGGCTTTATTTGTCTGGAAAAATATTACCTACATCGATGGCGCTTGTAAGAAAAAGTCCGCTTGTTGTTCTCTCCATATTCTTTGACGTCACACTGTGCATCAGAAAATAATATAATTCAGACATACAATATTAAACAACTATTATATAAGTTAATAAGTAACCCGAAAATGTTAATAGCAGTTTTAAAAATAAACCCAGAATAGTATTTCGCAGAAAATAGTTCTATTATGAGCTTTTTCTAAATGATTTGTAACTCACGTAGAATAATATTCCAAGAATTTGAAGAGTAACCTCTTAAGATTCACCGAGAAGATAAAATGTGTTGAGATCGGAGAGTCCTTATAATAAATCTTGGATATATTTTATGCCTCGCGAAGCAACAACATGATATTTGTCTTCGTCTTATTATACTGGCTAAGTTATGAACATCTATTTGAGATTAAGCATCTTACTTTGCGCGACAACTTGACATACTAGGAGATAAATACATGCGTTAATAAATGAGGAACGATAAAATTATTTGTTGTTTTTCCTTACAAAAATAAATTTTCTAGAGCCATAAAAATACCAAATTAATATTTCATTTATTAGTAATACATATGAGTTGTTTTATGAAATAACATATACAACTATATAATATGTATTACTATGACGTGCTTCAAGTCTTTTTTCGTTGAACCCTTGTAAATAAATATAAATAAGTATATGAATGGATAAAATAAATACTGCTTGTTTCCGGGTTGACTATCCGGTAAGTCAAGTCTACAGTGTTCACCTAACCAAGCAGCAATAAAATAAAATAATTTCTTAACATTGAAAATATGTTATAATATCATATAATGTATTAAAAGTATCACGGTTGTATGGAACAGATGACTCTTAGTGATAAGACCGCCGATATTTGACACTTCGTTTTGTTTTAATGTGTAGAATAAATTCTTTATTTTGTACAAGTTTAAAACACCTGAACTATAAATATACTTTTATTTTTATTAATTTTATTTAAAACTTGATAACTGCTAAAGGAATCTCTAGCTGCGAATCTGTTTTGATTTATTTCATTAATTGTATTAATAAAATAACTCTTCACACAATGTCTGACACTGGAATTGAAGAGGAGAATAATAAATTTTGATTACGTTCTCACGTCCGTAATCGTGATTCGTTTCCACAATTTCTCATCGCTCCCCTTCAGATGGGAAACGTTATTATTTTCAATCATGTGTCTTCTTGCGACCGCCATTTTCAATTTACAGATTAAAAAACTTTGGCGGCCTATCTATTTACTCATTTAACAACGAGGATGAATAAAGCTGTCGAATTAAGTTTTGTTAAGTAGTTAAGTTTGGAAGGTCCATCAACGTCAATATTAATTAATCCGATGCGGACCCAAACTTACATTTTAGTTTAATCAAGTATAATGTTTTACATTTAATATATTATATTTTAATAGCTATAAATATTTTAAGCACGATCTATCATAAACCTTTACTATAGTACAGTGCTAGCAATTTTAGGGTTCTTCTTCGACTAAAACGAATTAGCAATATTACCCGCTAAAAAGAAATTATTACTTTTATCAAGACAAACACATAAGTGTGTGACTAATATTCAAAGTTATATGTATACAAATCCGTGCCTAAATAAAAAAAAACCTACGGCTTACTAACTTTACATAAAAAACCCTTGTATCACATTGTGTATATTAATAATGTACGCATAAATAAACAAGTAATTAACTGAGTGGTATCAGCCTCGATTTATACACAACACATGCATGTCACTAAATAGTCAAGACAGCACACATTACTCCCTATATCTAGTTGTTCGCTATGATATCGTCATTAATATTAAAACAAGACAAAGATGAAGGCAAACGTAAACCCTTGAGCGGTTTAGATTAAACGTCAAATATACGCAATCTATATAATTGAAATTATATGATTGTTGCTACTGTTTATGAGCGGTTGTATCGCTTACCATCAGGCGAACGGCTTGCTCGACTCGTCATTCATTGCAATAAAAAAAAAAAAATATGATATAAATTTTCATAATCGTTATCCTTTGCCAAATCAAGTCCCCTTCTAAACAAAGGTTTCTAGATTAAAGACTTCTCAGGCTACAGGGTCGTTAATTTTTTTATAGATTCTCAAATAATTCTTAATACAACCTATTGGAGGTTTTTTGCACTCAGACACAAATAATTTTAGTTCTAATTAAACCAACAAACAAAATGGTAAATTTAGTCCAGTGCAATAGTACAATGTATTCTAGACAAATACGAAACAAAACCCACTCCCAAACATTCTGACCATATAGGATGAACAAATTTTCTTGCTGCGTTGTTTACTAGTTACTAAGTAATAAAAAAAGTTTGATAGCAGATTAGAAACTACGGGTAAGAACCCAGTTCGGTTTGTGGCTTACGTGACTAAATAAATCTGGCTCTTGACTTCAACTCGCCTGAAGTATTGTGAAGTACTTATCTACTCAAGTTTGAGAAGGAAATAAATCAAACCATTAACCAGCGGATCGCATAGAATCGTGCGGTACGAACGGGTATATTTGTGAATCTTGAAAATAATGCTGAGGTTAACCAGCTCACGTCAGGTTTGTTCAGCAGTTCTACCAACTTGTTTTAACTTTCGTGTAAATAACAGATAAAGCCAGCTAATGAAGATAGTAATCGTACTGCTATTGCAATTTTATATTTAGTTTTCAATAACAATGCTAAAGTAAATTCACTTTTAAAACTTGTAAAACTATAATCAATGATAATATGCAGACTACCTATTTTACAAATTATAATCAATGTCACACATTAAAGGAATAAAATAGACATATTATCTAGAATTAGGTACTATTTGTTTTATACTAACTATAGAGCTGCTTAATAAAACAGGAATAAGCAGAAAAACACTCTTATAAGCTTATACTAAGAATCATAGAATAAGTACAACACACAAACAAATGGAGCAACATTCATAAAAACATAAGTGATTCATTGTTTCGTCGGAATCAAGATACCTGAATTGATTGGCACTCATCAATTTTAATTCAATATCCACCGTTGTCGACTCGCAAGGAGGCGGGAACATGTTGCCAGATAATCGAGTATTTTGCTCCGACGACTACAAATGTTTCTACGCTAATACGTGAGAGTCGTGTAATATTCACGTTATTATTTTACTCGTATATATCGAACACAGAAATTGCGTTGAATGATATTAATGTTGCGTTCTAGAATATTCTGTATGAGAATGACATTTGAATACCGTGAGTTGAATGTATTTTAATATTTTATGATAGGTTAGAATTAATTACTAATATTTTTATGTAAAATCTTGGCATAGTTGGCACGATGCTAAAAATGAGTTTTAGTAGATAAATTAACTACCTAATAGAAGGAGTCAATATAATAATCTTATACCTATTTTTATTAATTTTATTTATTGTTGCCTTCAAGGTCTAATCTTTCTTTAATTTATCGTCTAATTGCATGTAGACTCCATTACATGATTTATTTTAAATTCCAAAATTCGAATCGTTTTTTTATTTCCAAACTCGCTCAGTGAATGATCACGCCATTATATCATTGTAATCAGGCACTTGATTGATGTCTGCCTTCCAAGTTTTTTTTAATTTAAACAAAGCACTTAAGAGCGAAACAATTGCTTTCCATATCAAAATCTGTTTTGATCAAATGTGTTAGAAAATGTTAGAATTTTTAAATGCAAATTTAAAGTTTTCATAGTATATCCTTCTTCTGATGCATTATACAACCCACATTAACGGGGAGGTACTAATAGTATTTCCAATACAAAGTACCTCTCTATGTTGCCTTGATTTATTTTTAAATTTCCTAGCTCGAGGTCGTGGCCCCTTTTCCCATCTGCTAATGTCACCGCAGCTCTTATTACGTGGTTAGAAAATTTTCCACATACGATGGTCACTGGAAAATTATACATTCCACATTTGTGTATTCTACCACAATATGTGCGCATATCAAATTATTGATATCAATGTAAGAAGTATTTCATTCTCTTCTTTATAAAATAAGAAAACATCGGCGTCTGTGAATATTTAATACATTTGCTGTAGGTCGGTCGATACACCCTTTTTAAGTGTCTAGATATTCATTCCAGCCAAATGAGTTTCCAGCAGTCACTGGGGAATTATCTCAATGTATACAGTCGCGAGTTAAGACGCGACAATTGAGACAAATTTTTTGCAGAAACTGCTCTTTTCGCCATCCGCAAGATTAGATTCAAGAGGATAAATCTCTCCTTCCTCCCACTTGTGTCGCCCATTTTGTGTGAAGGCTTTATTCCGGATTATTTATACAGAACATTTCGCTCGCCGGCTGACACACTGAATAACGCCATCCTTTAATCTTTCCACGTTAGAATCGTCAGTAGTCACCTTGCGGACCAGATCAACTCTTTCATTTGCGTGTGAAGGAAAAAAACATAGTTCCATTTTCGAGGTTCGCTAAAAGATTTTACGCTAAAAGCTTCGCACGGTGTTCATTAGCGAAATTATTCAGTATTCTCGAAGCACGTATGCCGATTGCGGCGCAGTAAGTAGACATAAACACTGAATTACATTTAGAGGCGCACGTAAGAAGCAAGCAATTCCTGATGTACCATGAAGTTAGATTGGAAAACTTCTCATTCTGCAACGTGCTGTTGCTCCGTCGCTGTACACGAATACTCACATTATTGTTTGCACAAACACGCATTCAACTACTACTTCGCCTTCAAATATTATTTAACGCTACAATCCAACTAAACTAATAGGTGTCGTTTGACGTTTCATACTTTTCAAGTTAGAATAATTTTGTACAAACGAAACTCACACAATTTCAAAAACATGTTCCGTACAACCCCAATTCCATGGTTTTGCGGATAATGTTATTGTAATTGGGTGAGTAACGCCTGTCCAAATTTGTAAAATATGAAACTCCAAACAGTACTATTAGTTTAGTTGGATTATAAGTCTAATGTATTCGTGAAAATACACGTTGAATACCGTTAAACATATTCAAACGAGGTGTAAACTTTTCCAAGTAAACAGGCGCGTAAGGTCAATGGTCATGTGTTGGGTGAACAAAGTACATTGTATTATGTATGGGTATAGTACCGAGGTATAGACAACGTGTAGAAAAATATTATTATACCGTTGTTGTAATTTTTTCCCGTGTGTAATATCGCCGCTAGACGTTCGTCGTAAACAGAGGCTTTGTTGATGCAATTTCCACGATACCACATTTCTGCGAGATTAAATTCGTAATACGGCTTCCGTTTGGCTCTGGTTCCGTATTCACTGCGCCTACTACGAGTATAGTGAGGGTAAGCGCTGTTGAGAGCCATGCTAAAGAGCTCGCGTAATACCCATTGTTCTATTACAATGGATTATTAAAATTGTGTCTGTGCTCAAATATTTTTTAGCAAAATTTAATTTTATATTTCCTTGGCTTTTCAGTGACTTTCATATGTAAATAAAATGAATAAGGAGTTGTAAATTGAATTAACATAGGTTACGAAACTATGCAGAAATCACATATTGTGGTATTACGTGAATTTTGCATACTTATCCTTTTTTCGTCCGAGAAATATTATAACGAAATATGCCTTTAATGTTATAAAGCTGAAACCAATATTTTTTCGTTATTGAACTATCGAAATGTTTATTTCAATAAATAAACAATATAGATATATAATTCCTAATATTATGCAAATATATCATTGTAGTTTTTAACATTTGACCGCAATTTACAAAATTTTTTTTATCGTACTGGCATAACAACTAGGTGTTATTGCATCTCATTCTAATAGCAAACCAATCCAAATAGAATATCTAGTAATTTCGATACCACAATTATGCAGGCCTCATCAAAACCAGATATGCGGAATCCAAACGCGCCACACGCTACTCACATCGCCGAGTTTTCCATTTTCCACCATAATGTGTATTAATTGGTATTAATAGATTTACGTGGTAGGGGTTTCAACAGAATGGGATCTTTTTCAGAATGGCTTATTTGTCAATGTCAGGGCAGGCAGTGACGCCTGCGTCTGTTTCTGATGGGCTCGTTGTTTCGTTTTATTGGTAAGCACATTTACTTTTACTCACAGTATGTGGAGAGTAAAACATGGAACGCTGTTAATCGGATTACATCGTTTGAAACAGGCTTTACGTCATAAACGATCGACATGGCCTAATGTTGGAGTTACCATATTTTTTTATTATTGCTTAATGTTTATGCGGTTGCATGGTGGATTGTTTTCTAAGCCCTCTCAAACGAAGTTTTGGTATGTACAGAAGTCCCATGCTCGTATATGACCTGATACACAATTGTTAACTGTTATACTCGTACTATAAATAACTGATCGTAATTTTACTTTCTTTATTATCATACTAGCTGTACCCGCGACTTCGTCCGCGTGGAGTTTAACAAAAAAGTTAATTAGATTTTTAATTTATTTTATTAAATAAATGAAATTTTCTAAAACAAATGTAGCCTAAGTTACTCCTTATTACATCAGCTACCTGACAATAAAAATCCCGTCAAAATCGGTCCAGCCATTTCAGAGACTAGCTGGAACAAACATACAGACAGACAGACAAAAAAAATTTAAAGATCATTTTCGGCACAGGTATCGTGAATATATAGTTGGACTTTTTTTTTTATTTTCACTTTACAAACTGATACTTAAATTTTATTTATATGTATAGATTATTTTATGCATGTATAATGTAATACGACTTATGGCCGATGCCAATAATCAATTGAAAAAATTAGATTGAAGTCAATCTGGATTGTTTTCTACTTTTCGATTGGTCTCTTGTCATGTTGCCATAGTTTTTGCACTACTGAGATTGATTATTGGCAATATAGTATCAGAAAAAAGTTTGAGCTGTCAATCTAAAACGGAAAATTTTGGATTGGGATTGTTTATTGGCAGCGGGTGTTAGTGGTAGTTATGTATTTGACATTTACAACGTTCAGCTAATCGGCATTACAGGTTTAACATTGGCAATGTGTTTTACTCACAACGAATAGGGTGGAACATAAATCGGCAAATAAGCAGTATCAAAGGATTGCCGTCAATGCGCCCGGAGATTGTTCAGTTGCAGATAATTTTTTCAATAACCTGTATTTCCTTGCCATAAAAGTACTCGGCTGCCGCTTCGTTTATTAGTTTTGCTGTTAGTGTAAAGTATAAAAAGTGAGAGACCATTAGAGTAATCCGAGCACCACTTGTTTTTGTACAATTCGTTGTTTGTCCCGGCTCGCAGCCGTATGTCCACGTAGCGGAGCGTCAGCTATTTGTCATTTTGTTAGTCGCGCGGCTCGCAATATTCTGCGAAATAACTCGCTGGCTGTGCGCCGAGATTGCTTCCCAGTTTACTGCCTCCCTCTCGAGAACGGCCAACAGAGAAAAAGTTGTAAATTTGACGCCAAATCGCGCGTTTATACGGCCCAGCTGACCTCAAGCGCTGTTACCGCACTGCGTGCCACGAGAAATTGAACCCACCTGCTTATGAACCGACGCGACGGTCACTGTTTAATAAAGTCACATCGTCGGCCCGATATGCGACGCAATGTCTATATCACCGCAATATTCCGTCTGCTTATTGCGAACGTTATTGCACGTTTAATTTGCGTAATGTACACCCTGTGCGTATAAACATACATGTCTACAAATTCATTGAGTTTAAGCGCTCCGTAAAGTTTTAAAACAGTTTAATGAAGGGAGCGGTTATTGTACATGTAAATATATGATTTATAGATGTATTCTAGTACAAAAGTGTACAAGTACAATACCATTTAATAAAATGAAGATAAATGACACCGACACTTAAATATTAATAAAGAATTTTATTCGAATCATCTAAGACATGAAATATCGCAGTCGTAAGAAAAATTCCGATATTCTAATGAATATCTTTTCGTAGTAATAAAAGCCGGGTAACAAATTATTATCCGTGCCGTGGCCATTACCAAATTGTGTAATTTTCCTTTTTCAAGTTTCTGTTGGACCCGAACAAAATTACTTCGCCCTCGCAACCCGCCATTTAAAGGCAGGAATGATGAAAATTGACTCTAACAATAATTACGTGAATCAAGTTATTCCTTTGAAATTGTACTGACCTACCTACCCCATCTACAAACTCTACAAATAAGTAACGGAATCTCCTTTACATTATGTTCAATTAAATATTTTCCTTCTTGAATAACTAAAATGTAAATTGTTTAATAACTTAGAAGACTGTAGGTGACTTCAATATTTAAACTTTCTTAGAGTAAAGTTCTCATGCAAAGATTTTTTTTAAATATACTATTCTAAGTAAATCTCGGTATTTTTTTTTTACGGATCACTACAGTTTAAGCAAGAAATCGAAACATAATGTGAAACTAAGAAATAATTAGACAAACCATAACGCAAAGTAACCATGAAGAAATCACAACAATTTCACGCCCAAAAGTCGCTAAGAATACAGAAGCCATAACTCAGTAACTGATTCAAGTTTTTTTTTACTCCCCAGCATTTCATACAAACTACACAATAAACTACTTCACAAACTCCATATAATAACACTCCAATTCGACTGGCACGAATAGGAAAGCGTTTCCAAAAAGAGGCCCATAACTTGTTGCGACGCCTGTAAAACGTGATGAAAACCAGCGTTTTTGGCGTGCGGCCAGCGCGTAGCGGTCACTCCTTTTTCTTTGGCAAACATCGGAACTTTTACATGGTTTAATAGTCGCGAAGATACAGTTCAAACCCACACACTTATCTCGCGAATTATTTATTGATGGCACAATAAAACCTAATTGGGACGAAAGTTTTGTGGTGTACAAACTTCAATAACCTCCATGTTGAACTAACTTCGCTTTAGAATCTTACTGCGACAGGTAATGCGTCGTGTCTTCACATAAATATAAATTTTCATTCTTATAATTCTTGATTCACCTTCCCACCATCCACGAGAGCAGACTTAGTATCTTATGGTGGACCGAGAAAATGTGTGACTAATAAAAAAAATTAATATGAGTATGTCGCTACAATTCCTACAATTTCTATTAAACAAATTTGGTCAATAAAAGTTAATACTATGAAATTTCACTCAAAAAATAAAGTTAAAAATCAGTTACCAATCAAAATATCTTAAGGGAAGTACTTAATCAAGAGTTAATTCAGTTACAAAGTTCGTAAAAAGGTGAACGTCTCAACCAAAAATGTAAAACGTAATTCCAATAAAAATTAGAAACAATTTACAAGATGCGAAAATTTTACTTAATAAATCTTGAAAGCTACATTTATAATATTAAATTAAAAATCGATTGGACTTCATTAATTTCTTTAATGTACAAAGTTATTTAAATGTCTTAGTGATTTGAAGTGCAGACTGCAGTTCTTTATATAAATCATCATAATTAAACTGTTTTCAGAGCGAAGCCTTGACTTTTCTAGATTCAAATTGTACTTGTAGCTATATACTTAAAGATTTTAGTTATAAAGTTGTTTAAAATTCCTGAATTCAAACGTAATGAAATTGTTTTACCAAAGACATTCTCATTAACATTAACTCTTCTACATCATACCTCTAGGGAGGTTACACTTCAAGTTACGGCACGCAAGGCCTGAAAAAAAATCAAATACACAAAATACAATGTATTCTGTACATATTTATCTCGTTTTGACGCATAATGAAAATTCTCTATCTATAACAGCCCTATTCATAGTCAGTTTAAAAACCTATTTTTTTCGCACGACTTTCGAATTCAGTTTGAGCGAAGAAGACAAAAATTCATGAATAAGATATAATGAATACTATACATTACAAGCAGTTTACTTACGTTCATCAATCCGCAAATAAATCACATATTTCAACGTACGCAAACTCGTAATAGACAACATGACTATGAAAAGTACTAAACCAAAGCGAGCAAAAGCATTCTGACAATAGGAGTAAAGGAATTCATATTTGCTACTGTTCGCTCTCACGGGCATGGAATTTAAATGAACTTTGGCCAACAACAATGACACTAGAGACTTTTGTTCCATGAACAATACATTTTACCGGTAGAATTAAAAACTGCGGACAAAAGAGTACAAATTCATAATGCAGCCGCAGCCGGTGCGAGACGATTGCGTGCTGAGTTCTGCCACTGTACTATCCTGTACTGCTCTGGACATATAAGGAAAAACACCAAAAGAATTTCGTGAATTATGCTATTTGGATTTTTATCCAAAATTCATTATTTTCCACTCCAAACAATTTCAAACCACTACTCATGTTGGTCTATTTTATAGTACTGCTATTGAATTACTTAAGTTGCAGATTTTACGATTAAAATAGTGAAATGTTGCACCCTCTTAATACATAGTCCAGTCATTTAAGCTTAAATTAGGTAATAATCTCAGAATTCGAGATACCCAGCTGTAAGTCTGTAAATACTTGTATTTGTATTGATTTATCGATAGTTCGTCAACTAAATATGGCGCGTTTTCGACCGGAGCCACCAGTTGACCTGAAGTGATGCTGTGACCGCGCGCTCTCCGCCCTCTATCTCGAAAACAGTTCAGCGTATAAAAACATTTTTAAACAAAATATGTAGAGAATTTTGTATTCTACAATATTGATAATAAATATAAGTAGCAAAAAACCCATAGGAAATGAGATATTTCCAAAAAGTCGCAAAGAAAACGATTTTTGGGACCTTTGACCTTGAAATTTAATAGTTGCTTACACCCTACCATATGTAGGTTTTGAGACAACTTTTAGGATGTCAATATACAAGTATTTACAGACTTACTTACAGCTGGGTATCTCGAATTTCGAGGTGAACTAACTATAATGATTGGACTAATATACAACTGTGAACACTACACTACCTGCGTTAAAAAACATTTTTTTTTATTGCCTAGATGAGCTAGCGGCCCGCCTGATGGTAAGCGGCTACCGCTGCTCAGCACAACAAAGTCGCAGCCTACCTTAGGGAGAGTACTCTCTTTAAGCCTCGCTTAAACATTTTCGACATGAAATATTTTTTTACAAAAGTACGCATGTTCATTCACTTCAATATCATGTAGCCATTAGTTGTATAACAATATAACGGTAAAAGCCATGCCACTCCCAATTCAGATTCTTTGACATTCCTATTAAACAAAAGTGGATGTTAAACAACATTTTCGTATCTAAAGATACGAACATTAATAGGCTTTTAGAAACAGAAAACAAGCGTTCAAGTCGCTCGCAATAAAAACACAGAATGAAATAACATGGAATGTCCGCAAAACGATTGGTTGTGTAGACAGACGAGCCGACGACAGCCTCTTATCAGATGAAACATGTTATTTGTCTCGGGGAAAATACAAAAGTCAGCCAAATGCCTCGGCTTGGACAGCTCAAAGCTGGCAAACCGTTTACGAATACAAGATGTCTTCGCGGATCTAACAAAATGCACGCCGAAGGCTACTAAAACGCAAACGATGTCGAAAATATAAACAAGAGTTCGCATAGAGGAAACTACTTATGTACTACACATAAGCTAAGGTACGAAATCTTTTCGGCCATTTTACGTAATAGAGTCCCGAAAACATGTTTTAAAATTCGCCTTTGCTCTTTGCGGACCGTTTAGAATTTATCGTTCTGCTCTGCACTTTATCGAATGCAGCCACAGGATTAAATTTATTGATACGTCAATTTTACTACATCAACTAATTTGAAATCTTACAAGCAGGTATGAAGACATTTATTTAAAGAAAAATTGGAGAAATTGGTAACTAATACGTGATACACCGTGGCGAACTTCAATCACTTAACACTCTTTCATGAATTGGAGTTGGTTATTATAATATATGGAAATAAGTCGACAATATTTAAAGTTATCTAATAAACCTACCGAATTTATAAACTTGCACATAAGAGCACTGCATCTGAATAACATATTCCTGTTATTATAATTGTCGGGTTTAACTAAAACAGACCAGTATGAACGTACGCCTCGCTGCCTATGAATTAAGTGAAACCCACCAATTATTAAAATTACAGGAAAACCATTGTTTTTAAATTAAAAAAGTTTCTGTGTCCATGCCGCAAGTTCCTTCCTATGCGTATGCCAGAAAATGAAAAAGGTAATAACTTTCTTAAACAACAATAAGAACCTATGCGGGCTATTTAAAGTGAAAACATAAATATTGATGTTACGATCCAATTAAATATGAGTTGGAAGTGAGTGTTTCCGCCAATTATTATATCTCCGTTGGTTTCAAAGGCTTACAAAGTTGTTTGTTGACGTGCTTTTCCTGTGTAAGCCGAGCACTACCTAGCCGTTACCTATTATCCGCGTTTCGCAGTCACATTACTTCGTAGAGAAGAGAGTCTCTTATCTCTGGGGCTACGGCTTGTTTATCGTCCAACTCCCATTTATGACTTCATTATTTCCCTATTCTGACAACATAAAAATGTCATCTATAAGAATAACTCCGAGCTTTTATCTCTGTACGTACGTTGATAAGGGAAAATAATGAGAAGACTACGCGTCGATCGCTATTAACTTGTTGTCGTGGTCAAGTTAATAAAACCGAATGTGACGACGTCAAACGATTTGTGAGCAGAATACGTGAACAGATATCTCCAGACTGATGACACACATCCTCACTATCATACATACAATCAAATAAGGTTCTTTTATTCCCAATAATGGGGTAATACTAAAATTGATTACTTGAACTGCCGACAAACATCTATATAAAAATATGGTACATCATATTTTATTAATTAATTTATTTTATTTAACGCTTTATATACATACATTTTATAAAGGCGGACTTAATGCCTGAGGCATTCCCTGCCAGTCAACCTTTGGTTGGCGCAGAGCGGAAGCATGGTAGACGCATAAAATAAGACTGAAAAGTATTAATTAATAAATATTTTTGTATTATTTTACATTTCACATCGGTTAGGTTTTAACTGAATATTTACTAATTTCATGAAAAGTACTGTAAGCAAATGACATCAAACCAAGTCAAGATATTGGTTGATTGTTTTACAACAACATAATATCTACCCGATGCTAAAATTTTAAAATCGAGATCGTATCTTCGAAGTGTGAAAGTTACAAAATCAACCGCAAGTGGCATCAAGTGACGTAATATTTTACCAATTTTGCACTTTCTATAGCTACAGTGGTTGGGTGTGAGTAATTTTGTGGAATACGTGACGTATCACATGTCGTAAACCTCGTCTCCTTCTGTTTCCAATGTTGCCATTTACATATTCGTGAAGTCTTACTGTCGAATTTATAGTCGACAGATGAGATTCAGGATAATTTTAGCATGACATAAATCTTTTGCACCGACGAAAGATTTATACAGATAGGGAATTATCTGCGAACACACATATGTTATGCAAAGCTTTTATGGCTCTGAAAAAAGACGGCATCGTTTGTTCAAATGTATGTTCGAATTTACAAAGCTTGCTATCCTCCGAGAATTATTCTTTACGTTTTTAGTCTATTCAAATGTTTGTACTGTTTCTTTTAATAATGCAGTATAAACAAAATATGGACCATTTTTAATATTGTGCGCACAACTTTGTAGGTTAAAATTTTGTGGTTGTCTTTTTAGAGTTACTCGCATAAAATGAAGGGGCGAAAGTTCACTCCAGTGATGCTTTACATGTGTGTGTCAAAGTCACAAAAACTTTTGCATGTTTTCTTATGATATGACTTCAGTTATTTGCCGAAAATTTAAGCTTTATTGACGGTACGCTAGCAAGCCAAAATAAAAGTGATCAATATTAAAGTAGCCTGTGTTGCGTACAAAAAAAAAAAGCCTGCCTAACAAAACTCTAATAATTAAAATAAAAACGAAAATGAAGAAAACATGAGTTTTATTATAAAAATAACAATATCATAAAAAATCATAAATACTAAAAGTGATTTAATTTGCAAGAATATCATGATACAAATTCGCTTTAAAATGGAACCCTCATAAGTAATGTTGCACTCGCACATGGTCAGTTTTTAATATAATATTGTTATGAAAGCATATCACTGACGTAAAATTAAATAGGCTCACAATATTGCGACAAAAGCGGTAGCTCGCTAGTTGATGTGCTTTGTAACACTCAGAGCGCTGACCTGTTTTCATCATACGGGTAATAGGGTAGTCTTATTATATTTTATGAACCCTCTTGCATGCTTGAGGGGACCAGCAATGTTCACCACTCGGTGAAAATGCCCCGGGCTCTTATTACCACCTTCCTGCGCTGTTCACTATTGTTAGTATTATGCAGACCTAGCTCCCTATCGCGACTACATACTCCCTACGATGCAATAAACTCGTACACTCGAAGACATATTAATAAGTGTGTGTACAAAATGTATGCTCCGACTCGTACATTGAAACTTCCACATCGTACGCGCACTCGAAATGTTAAGCAAACTTATGGTAAGTGAAAAGTGTATAAAGCGTGCTTGCCAACGCACGATGTCTCAAACTTTACGAACAACATTATTGATTCTTGAACAAGGATTCAGAATGGGGTGGAGGCAATTCCAAATATGTGTACGTATAACAAAAACTCTGTAATAGCAACTAATGTATGTGAATATGGAGAAAGTTTCCGAGGAGCCATTCTCAGCGCAATCTCAAATTAAATCTCCGCCGAGGCTGAGACGCGAACTGCGAACCGTCCTCGATAGTATAAATATGTGCACAATGGTATTTTTTCGGTACTTTTATGAGGTAACACATCGACCACTGAACCGCTTCCTCAAAGGAAAATCTCTACTGTGGGCGTTAGTTTATTTTGCTCGATTGAGCTTAGCTCGTTATTTATTGCGAGAAGTTAATGTGAACTCCGCTCTCCTTTGTGCAGTCACAATTGTTCTTCATCGGCGTCGGTTCAATGACGTAGAGGTTCATTACATGCCGTGCGTCTCCTATTTAACTCCACTCTGATAATTCATTTAAACTAAAGAGACACTGCGGGCCAAGACAGCTCTCGCTTCCTCAAAAAGACGTTTTTCAATTAAGTGTTTACTTTCATTGGGATTTTCTTTGTAGAATCCCATTTCAAGTTCCATTCTCCAGTTGTTTATGAACGCGAAAAGAAAGCACTAAACGGGGTTAATAGCACTGTAACATTAGTCAAAAAGATTTGTACAATATAATTGTGAAATTAAACTATTAATAACCAATTACGCGCTATCCAAAGCACGTAAAATGTAATTGTTAAATTCTCAACAACTTCAATCACAAAGTTTAAGTGACATAAATATTTTAAAGGATAGATAAAATGTTTTATTTTAAATTAAAAAACTTCACTTTATTAAGCTATAAATTTTCACCACAATATAACTTGTGTTAAATCCCAGCGAAAATACTTATAAAATGTAGTAAAGGAACAGAAATAAAAGAAGAAGTCTATAGAAAACAATTTATTTTAAAAATGTTTTTTATTTTAACAAAAATTGATACCTTCGTTTCCACGCAAAAGAGCACCGAAAGGAATATTTAGTATTCGAAAGAAGTTTACAATTTTTATCTCGTTCATAATGTCGTGCCATTTTGAATTCAATTTTTATTGAAATTTATTCTAACAATGTTACTTTGAAATCGGTTAGAATAAGGGGATCTAATATTTTATTACCAAAAATGCAAGTATTATCGCTATATCTAAGTATTATCGCACATGCAGTATAAAAAAATTAAAAATAATCATTTGTATAAAATAATATTATGTTGCAAAAATTTAATATCAGTTGTGATGGCAGACGCTTTGGTAAATTCCTAAAATGTTCAAGGCATCAGATGATATTTCAAACTTAGGATTATAAAGGTATAGTTCAAGTTTTGGTAGATATCTATTTAATAAGGGCATTCTTGAGGTAACAGTGGACTGAGAGTATCATTCCAACAGTTATTGATTTGGAAATATGAGCCAGCTTAATATTTCTATATGAATATAAATTGCGACGACTAGTCACCGTTATTTTAACTTACGGATATAAACTTATATACAAATTGAGAGTATAATCTATTCAGAATATCGTTCTAAGAACATCACTCAAACGCCTCATGCTTCATTAAATTAATAGTTAAGCCCTTTCCGAATTTGAATTTTAATTAAATTCCATTAACAATATGTCAAGGGCGAGTGATACAAGCGATGTTCGATATTCAAATACAGAATCAATCTTATGTTTCTTATCACGTTCACAAATCGTTAGCCGACAGATCGCGTATACGTAATGGCAACTTGCTTTTACATGGTAATGTGTAAGAAGCGAATGTATTCCGCCCTAACCGAGGCATCAAAAACCACTACAGCGTCAATGTAAGTGTGTAGCGCAAACGTTTCAAAACCAACATCTCCCAACGTAAGCATCCGAATGTGGGATGAAATATGCCGAATAGATTATAGTTGGTTTATTTATATGGGACTATTTATGTTACGTAAACTATTTTCTTTTAAGGTTGTCGGGTATATAGTTGTCTTTGCCCGGTATGCCAGTCCCGCCGGAGTCTCCGAGCCAGGGGAACCTGAAAGTTGAAAGATGTCGTCAATTATTTCATATGAAAATAACTTCCATACACAGATACATAAAAATTATAGTAATAGGTAGGTACGAAAGTGAGGTCGAAACTGTGAAGGGACGCGAAGATCTTGTCATTGAGCTTAACCGGACCTTAGATCTCATTTCTACATGGGGTTCCAGGAATATGGTTGAGTTCAATGCCAAGAAAACCCAGGTGTGTGCGTTCACGTACAAAAAATCCCCGTTCTCTCCCCTCCCCATTCTTCAGGGTGCTCCCCTCTCAGTGCGGAATGACCTGAGAATCCTTTGTGTGGATATCCGCTGTGATCTCAATCCAAGGAATCACATCGAGGGCGTAATATCTGCCACATCACGCAGGGTTGGAGTCCTGAACAGGGTGTGTCGGTTCTTCACGCCCGGTCAGCTGTATCGCTGGTATAAAGCGCAGGTCCGGCCGGGTATGGAGTACTGTTCGCACCTCTGGGATGGATCCACCCAGTATCTGCTCGATGCCTTGGATGGATTGCAGCGGCGGGCCATACGCATTGTGAATGATGCAGACGTTACGAGCAACTTAGAGTCGCTACAACTCCGGAGGGATGTCGCCTCTCTAAGCGTGTTCTACCGCCTGTATCACGGTGAGTGCTCTGAGGAATTGTTCAACTTGATCCCCTCCTCTCCATTCCTAACCAGAACCACGCGAGCTGGCTTGCGAAGCCATAGCTTGACGGTCCACACCATCCCGGCGCGAACCAAACGTTTCTCAAATTCTTTTTTGTGCCGCACCGTCAGGCTGTGGAATTGTTTGCCGTCTCACGTGTTCCCTCTTTCCTACAATCCTGGGTCCTTCCCCCGTAGTGTGAAGAGGCACCTTAGCAGGCCGGCATTATTGTTTCCATTGGCATGGGACTGCCGTCCGATGCCAATGGACACTCTTTTTTCTTCAATTTTGAGTATGTTATTTACAATAAAATATACATTAATTAATTCATTTTATGAAGGATATTTTGATACTCTGCCTGGGCGGCATTTGCACTTGCCATCAGGTGCAATGTCGCCACTGTGCCAGGCCAGAATAAAAAAAACAAAAAAAAACAAAAGTTATATGTATATGTATATACTGGTTATTATTAACGTCAATTAATGTCTTTTGTTTTGTCTAGTCTCAATTGGTGTATATTCGGTTTCATCCATGCCTCCATAATTTTTTAGACTCTACATACTCTATTTTAATTGCACTGCACTTGTTCTCAAGAAGTTATAGAGCAATAACTTCGTCGTAAATTACAAAAATGTCAAGTATAGAAGATAAGTTTTCTCTATAAATTATTACATCCATAAACTCACACCTTTTTCCCAGTAGGGGTAGGCAGAGACCCACATTTCGACTTCTATGTTCCGTCGCCAGCCTATCGCCTTATCGGGCATAAATTCCTGACTCCGTACTGATAATAAATAGAAAATTCCAACATCACTTTGCCCGACCCGGGAGTCGAACCTGAGACTTCAGCTTTGTAACCGTACCGTACCACTACTAGACTACCGAGGCAGTCTATAAATAAGCGTATTAGAAATAAATCTGAAACGTCTGACACGTGAATCTGCAAACATCCATCACAAATAAAAATAGTGCGAAGTAATGGCACAGGAAGGAAAACATTTATTATAGCGGCGTGAAATTTAAATTAACTTTCACGTCGCAATATCAACTTGTTATTTAGAAAACTCATTTTAACTCGGTGAAAAAATAAACCACGACTTTGTTTAGTTGAGCCGTAGTCCGAATCCAGCTATCTGCTGCGCGCAGGATCCTACTCGCGGCTGAGAAACTATAGATAGCGGATTCAAGTCCCGCGGCGAGGCAACTTTCTACAAATGTTTACGTTCAACCTGACATTTTCGGGTACAAAAGATTTCTTATTGAATAAGTATTATATAAAAAGAAGAGCTTATTACTTTTCAAGGAGAAATATAGCAATTTACTATACTAAATTGACTGTATTATTTGTTTAACACACTTATTGGTTTATATTATTCGCGAGTGAAAGGTTCGACTATTACTTGTGTAAAATTCACAATACATTTTATATTAAAATAGATAAAGGGATTCTATAAAAAATATTTGTTACGTGAAAAACATCGAAGTAGTCATTATTTTTTTATTATATTTTAAAATAAATTAAATGTCAGTGAATTTATACAACTGAGTTTGTTTCAATAAAAAAAAAACAGGAAGTCTAAGTTTGACCATCAACGTGTATATTGTGTGTATTTCGAAAAGGGTCGAATAAGGTAAGTTTTGAAAGCGACCCAGTTCACGTAAAACTAAAAAAAAACGTTTTTCGGAGCAGAAATGTATTGTACGTTCGGCAACAGCTACATTTTTTTCGCCAACCGCTCCATTCAGTCCCAACCGATATTATTTTTATATTAAGAATAAACGCAACTAGAATAATTCGAAATGAAATGAAGGGAACATAATCTTAAAGTAGGCACAGTAGAAAATAAAGAGACTTTTACACGTAACGTGCCACGAATAATTTACTATTGTAGGTCCTTTTGTACTTGACATGTATTTTTTTTCGTGAATATGTTCAGTGTTAATTTTCTCGCATGCTTTACTCCTTTGTCACCGAAATTAACACCAAGGTAATATATGTAAGTTAGTCGTTGAATACAATAGTGTTTATGAGCATCGCTGATCTCTTGTCTTTTGGTGTCATTTTTAAGCGTCTTTCCCACCACTGCTACACCCATCAACCAGTATAAACAGCGACACGCAAAAAATTTAAACTGAGCTCCGACTATCAGCGAGTATTTAATATGCACTATTTTGTCTTTAATCAACATCGAAATTAATTAAAAACAAGTAGTAGTGGGAACCGAATAACTATACTTATTTTAGCAACAAAGAGAGTGACAAAATATTGCTGAAGGTATTATCTTCCGTTGTTTAGATAAACAACTGTATTAAATCTGTTGCGGGCTTACACAGTCGTTCCATTGGCACTTGAGTCCTCATCAGGCATCATCACCTATAGTCATGATATTTGGCCAGTATCTACAACATTATTGGATATACTCACTGGTTAGGGCACTCGCTGCAGGTTTCCATGTATCTGGTGTCAGTGAAGTTGCTCTCAGGTAGTTTGAAGGAGAGCGCACATTTGTTGGGCAGGTTGCAGGGCGCGGAGGGCAGGTCCTTGTTGTCGCAGCGCCACGCCTCGTAGTTATTCAAGGACTTCACTGAACGAGGGTCAGTCATCCAGGTCAGTGCTTGCGTCATTGTTACAAACCACACGTCTTTGCTGTAAACGAAAAAGATTTTTTTAAACTAGTTCTGGAAGGTCATAAATATTTTAAGCCCGTATAATAAGAGACATAGGTGTGTAGATTAATGAGGTGTTCTATCTTAATTAACAAACACATTTTGAGATAGCAAATTAGTTACAAATTCCTTAACACCTAAGCTATTGAAACTTTAATGACTGTTCTAAGTTCTATTTCATAATTCTATTATGAAATTATTCTTAGTAAAATACGTCTCACGCAACTGAATATAATATTTTAATAAAACTATCGCAACTGGAGAAAATACACATTGCGTGAAAGTCAGCGAAAAGCAACAATAACTGGCGTGGAGCGCTCCGTCAACACAACGCAACGTCAGACTAATATGGGCATTATTAGTTTTCTCCCTGCTCGGCGGGATGTGACGGACCAACAGGAAATTCATAAAGCATGGACCGTGGAGCAGGAAATGCGACATTTGCCAGAGATTAACTTAATCGAGATATGGGGAAGATTTTCATATAACGTTATTTATGATAGACATTTTCGTAATATTGGATAATAGTTTAATTAAGAGGCGATAACTTAATTATAAAGAAATATCACTGAGAGATGCTAGTTTCTGACAAAACCCAACGTTATTTTCAGTATTTTAATTACCCAAGAGCTAGAAAATAATATAACTATACTTACAGGTCCGCCGCCCATTTCAAGAACTTGTGAAGACCGAGTTCAAGTTCCTTGATCTGGAACCAGTTGGTGTGGAAGGGCATCATGTAAGGAGCCCTGTTCTGCTCGTAGTACCGGCTGAAATCCTCCTGCAGCCACTCAAATACCTGCGAAAACGGACCATTAACTCACATTCCACTCGCAATACTCAATGCACGGGCTTCGAATAAGTGGCGTGCAAAAAAGAGCCATCAACAAAATTTTAATCAAACCGAACATCGCAATCAAAGGTCATTCACTCTCGAATGCGTTCGTATTTTCATTCGTTCATGCTTAAACTAAGCGAAATATCCCCATTGGTTTTCATTGAGCTGTAGTTAATTAGTGGTATATTCAGCAAAATCATGAAATCACTACACATATTGCTGCGTTAACATTTTTTAACCACGCAAATTCCAATTATTTTTTGTGATGCTCTGAATAAACGTATGTAATTGGAGATCATTTTTAAATAAAAACTTAGGTAAAATAAAAAGCTAAAACATTTTTACTTCTATAAGAACATGAAAATAATATTTAATTTAAAAGAGTATTAGTTGTCATTGGTAACTTGACTAAAATAAATGTATTATAATGTATGAAAATGACATAATTGACATTGCGCTTGAGACAGTTCAAAGATAGATTCTAGACAGCTTACGATATAAGCTTTATCAATTTAATTAAAAGGGTAGATAGAATAATATTAGTAGATCGACACACAATCATTTTAACAGTACGTGCAATTATATAATAATTTCCAGTAAACCTTCAAAGTTTTAAAGTTTATTGAATTCGAATATTAGTAGATTTGGTACTGGATACCATTTTATCACTCTTTAGGTAAAACGGAGCGTTTACCAAAAAAGGAAAAATTTAATTCTTATTAAATGACTTTATTGTCCTTCTGACTTTCAAGAAAACCTACATATACCCATTGAGATATTACAACCTCAATAATACCGACTACTCGTTGTATACCTCAATGCCTATACCTCATATTTATCCAAAATCATGAAATTTGTCAAGAAAAATATCTCATAGAACACGTATAGGAATAAATCCAAAATTATAGTTACAACGAAAACTGTTTAGTGCACTAGCATGGAACGGTGCATGCAAAGGAAATATAAGTACGTCCGACTCGCACTTCGCCAGGTTTTTTATTTAACAATCGCATTCATTTCGCACTCTCAATTTTATGTGCGGAGTTATACACGTTTCCAATACTTCCCATTCAAAGAGTACTTTTGATTTATCTACAACTACGTTTAACAGGCTACTTAATTTCTATTTAGAAAGTCAACTGGCGTTCCAACCTAAATTAGATTCGAAGACCGATATTTCATGTTGGCAAATAGCATCTATTTGTCTTTCTTAGTAAGGAATTTGTTATTATCCTTACTAATATTATAAAGGTGAAAGTTTGTAAGTATGGATGTATGGATGTATGGATGTATGGATGTTTGTTACTCTTTCACGTAAAAACGGCTCATCAGATTTTGATGAAATTTGGTATAGTGATAGCTGACACCCTGGATTAACACATAGGCTACTTTTTATCCCGAAAAATGTAGTGTTCCCGTGGGATGAGTCAGGAAACCAAATATACATATTTTCTACTCTTTCAAATTCAAATTGTTGGCACGGGATGTCCTCTCCTACGGAAGGGAAATATAGTCGACGGCACGCGGGAAATATAGTTAGTAGACACGCGAAATAATATGTTCTTGATGTGGATTGGACTCAAAAACTATCTGCACCCGGGCGAAGCCGGGCCCGACAGCTAGTATTTTCATACATTATCACTCTGCTCACGGTTATGCATGCCATCTATATTTGTTAATATATCGTAGTCGAAATTTTATTAAATAAATAAATACACCCACAGTCACATACATAGTCCTAATCCCACAAAAAGATCGAGTCTTGTGTCGTGGGTATCAAACCCGAGGCCTCTCTTTTCACAGCTAGCTTTTTACCAACTGCGCTATAAAGGTTGTCGATATAAAGTATATTACGTATTCAGAAAGTTCGATATAGTTCACACATAATAAAACATAAACCGCACCTAACGTTGAATTTTAAAACAACACAAAGTCCCAAAAGCAGTAATACGCTATGAAAATATTTTGAATAACAACACGATGACCCTAAAACAACTATAACCTTTACTGGCCGGCATAATTATGGAGACCATCCGTGAAGGCTGGTCTCTATATATATGTAATATGTATGTTTGCAAATAGCATCAAACTATATTTTACAATTTCTATTTTTTCCTCGAGTTCATATGTATCTATCATTACTGTCCCCAAAAATCGATTCCCGAACAAAAATCCTAGAGGTGGTATATTGAGCCTTTTGATTTACAGCCAATTCTACTACTAGGTCAATGTTCCGACATATCCTATTTCATTCACTAGAAACAATTGCAAACAATACAATATAACTCCGGCTATATACATCAACTGAGGAGTGTCATTTCAAAAAGACTTATTTCCACTTTTGTAAAAAAGTGAAGTAATGATGGGAATCCCTTTTCAGTGTACGTTTCCACCTTTATACTAATTTGTTTATTACAGAAACACCTAATTCCTTTGTAAATTTGACTTTCAATTTACGTATCCAAAACAAATACACCTATTTCCACGGAATTTGCATTGAATAAATAGTTCTAACACACACTGTTACGAACCGACGTATTTCCAATACATAATTCGACACTAGTTACTTTCCCATAGCAAACAGATTTATTTCCATTTAATTCATTTTTATAGTAGAAAAGTATCGTCAGTTAGTGTCGTTTTATTAAATTAATCAGCTGGGAACTCAAGTGATCAAAAGGCCTTATAGCCAGGATCTAAAAACTATAAAAATAGGCGATAATAAATATAAATCCAATTTGATTGGCTATCATTGCTTAGATCCAGATGTAGGTGAAGTACGTGTTTAATCCATCCATCCATCCATCAGCCAAAGGAAGTCCACTGCTGAACATAGGCCTCCCCCAATGATTTCCACAGAGACCTGTTGGAGGCAGCCTGTGTCCAGCGACGTCCCGCGACCTTTACCAGGTCGTCGGACCATCTTGTTGGTGGACGTCCTACGCTGCGCTTTCCGGTACGCGGCCTCCATTCGAGTACTTTCCGACCCCATCGGTCATCAGATCTCCGCGCTATGTGCCCGGCCCATTGCCACTTCAACTTGCTAATCCGGTGGGCTATGTCGGTTATTTTAGTTCTCCTACGGATCTCCTCACTTCTGATTCGATCTCGTAGGGAAACCCCGAGCATAGCCCTCTCCATAGCTCGTTGAGTGACTTTGAGCTTCCTAATAAGGCCCATAGTGAGAGGCCACGTCTCGGTGCCGTAAGTCATCACTGGCAACACACAATCAGGCTATCGAAGACTTTCGATTTAAGGCACTGAGGTATTTTGGACGAGAAGACGTCGCGTAGTTTCCCGAACGCTGCCCAACCGAGTTGGATTCGACGATTGACCTCTCTCTCGAAGTTGGACCTGCCTAACCGGACCACTTGTCCTAAATAGACATATTCGTCAACAACTTCAAGAGTCGAGCCCCCAACACCGATGGGGGTGGGCACAACATGGACATTCGACATGATCTTCGTTTTGTCCATGTTCATTTTAAGACCCACCTGTTGGGAGACTCGATTGAGGTCTTCGAGCATAGTGCTAAGGTCTTCCAGCGATTCAGCCAAGACTACAATATCGTCGGCAAACCGAAGGTGAGTGATATACTCGCCGTTGATGTTGATGCCGAATCCTTTCCACTGCAAGAGCTTGAAGGCATTTTCCAGCGCGGCAGTGAACAGTTTCGGAGATATGACATCTCCCTGTCTCACGCCTCTCTGTAGTGGAATAGCCTTCGTACTCTGATCTTGTACTCGGACCGACATGGTGGCGTTGTTGTATATACACTTCAACACTTCGATGTACCGATAGTCGATATGGCACCGCTGGAGAGACTGTAGCACAGCCCAAGTCTCGATCGAATCAAAGGCTTTCTCATAGTCCAGAAACGCTAAACAAAGCGGCAAGTTATATTCCTCGGTTTTTTGTATAACTTGCCGAAGCGTATGGATGTGGTCTATGGTACTAAAGCCTTTTCGGAAACCGGCTTGTTCGGGAGGCTGGAAGTCATCAAACCTGCGTTCGAGACGATTTGTGATGACCCTCGAAAACAACTTATAGACATGGCTCAGGAGCGAGATGGGCCTGTAATTCTTCAGCAAAGTGTTATCACCTTTTTTGAAGAACAGTACCACCACGCTCCTGCTCCATGCCTCTGGCGTTGAGCCCTCGAGGAGAACGGAATTAAAGAGCCTCTGAAGGACTTTCAGTATCGGCGTTCCGCCCGCTTTCAGAAGCTCTGAAGTTATTCCGTCCTCGCCCGGCGCCTTGTTGTTTTTAAGTTGCTTCAGGGCCATCTCAATCTCACACAGGCTGATGTCCGGGATATCATCGCTAAAGTGTCGGATCAACTCGGCTCTCGGGTCTTCGGCCGAGCTAACAGCAGGTTTGGCAACCGAGGTGTAAAGCTGTCCGTAGAACCTCTCGATCTCCCTTAATACCTCTGCCCTCGTCGATACTACGCGGCCGTCTTCCGTCTTCAGCCTAGACAACTGGCTTTGCCCAATAGACAAGTCTCTTGCAAACACTTTGGAGCCTCCGTTCCGCTCAATTGTCTCCTTAATGCTCACAGTATTGTGAGCACGGACATCGTGTCGCAAGGACTTCCAGATCTGTCTATTGAGCCGCCGATATGCTTCGGCGTCAACGGAAGACTGCAGCGCTAAAGATCGACGTTCGGCCATGAGGTCAAGAGTGTGGATCGAGAGTTTTTGTGGTCTATCTCTACGGCGAGGTCTAAAATACTTAAATCCCACCGTATGGACAGCTTCTACCAAACCGCTGTTTAGCTCGTCCACTGCAAGGTTTTCTCCTAGACAATCAAAGCGATTTGTCAGCTCGAGTTGAAAGCTCTCGGGGTTTTGGATATGGGCGCGAGTAGGTCGGAGCGTAGACTTCATCAAGCGACGCCTTTCCGATTGGACATTGATATTCAGGGTGCCCCTAACCATTCGGTGATCACTGCCGGTTTTCACCCTGTTGATCACAGAGACATCTCTGAATATCCGTCTATTCGTCGTCAAGATGAAATCTATCTCGTTTCTCGTAGAACCGTCAGGACTCAGCCAGGTCCATTTCCTGTGAGGCGGCTTCTGGAAGAAAGAGTTCATCGCAAAGAGTCCCTCTTTCTCCAGAAAGTCGGCCAGCCTCTGACCCCTGGGGTTCCGTTGCCCATGTCCAAATTGCCCCACTTTCAACTCTGCATCGCTTCCCTTGCCCAACTTTGCGTTGAAGTCCCCCATAACAACATTGAAGTAGGTTTTGGAAGTATGTATGGCCCGACTTATGTCCTCATACATCTCCTCTACTTCTTCATCTGGGTGTGTCGAGGTCGGCGCGTATACCTGTATGACCTTCAACGAATATCTTTTAGATATTCTGAGTATAAGGTATACTACCCTGCTCGACACACTTTCGATGGATACGATGTTGTTGATGAGAGACTTGTGGACGAGAAATCCGACACCTCCTCGGGACTGTTGGTCGTCCCCCCGGTAGAAGAGCAGGTTACCAGACTTCAGGGTTATCGTATCCTCCCCGATTCTTCGGACTTCCGATAACCCCAGAATGTCCCAGTGTAACCTGCTCAATTCTTCTTCCAGTTCGACAATCTTCTCGTCTGTCCTCAATGTGCGAATGTTGTGTGTTACCAGGGCCAGTCGTCGTCGGGGGTGGTAGCCGGGGCCAACCCGGGGATTCTTAGCACCCCCTGCCCCACCGTAACCATGACTGCTACCATAGCCAGGAATAGTGGGGCTGCCGGGGACTGGGGGCCTGGTCTCTCTAAGTGTCGCCATTAAGGGGGTATTTGCCAATACTCGCCACGCTTGGCAGGCGGGTTGGCGAGCGCAGTAGGGGACTGGCGTTAATGACGCTGCTGCCCACCATTAACCGGGGAAAGGAAATAGGATTTGTGGGTAAAGGATGTTATAAGGAGAGTATGGCCTGAGGGAGTGGATACTGCAGTCACGGACGGGAAGTTAAGGTGACTGCAGTAGCTCGGGGGCCGAGGTCGCGTACTCGTAGCACCTATACTAGGGCAGGCCATGACCACTAGATAGGAGCATCCCTGACCCAATTTCTCAATTAAATTTCTTACATATTTTATCAATTATTTTTTATTTTCCTTTTTATTAAACATAGGTCACGCCTGTTTCTCAGAGGTAAAACATAAAGGTTTATTTCTGTAGAGTACCTAACAAAGTGAATTATTTCCTTTATCATACCTAACAAAGAGGCTTATTTCCTGTAATTATGAACAAAATGACTTATTTCCAAATTATTGACTAATGTTTTTCTATCACTACATAGTATAAAACAAAGTCGCTTTCTCTGTCCCTATGTCCCTTTGTATGCTTAAATCTTTAAAACTACGCAACGGATTTTGATGCGGTTTTTTTTTAATAGATAGAGTGATTCAAGGAAGGTTTATATGTATAATACGTACATATTATTGTACAGAAATCTATTTGTACCCGGGCGAAGCTGGGCCGGGCCGCTAGTTAAAAATAAACTTTAAAACTAATATGCTAGTGTCAGAATTAACTAAATACAATTCTCTTTACAGTGACATAAAAATATATATGTTTTTATTACCATAAATCACATAGAGGGTTTTGCATTTATTGAAAAATCGGATAAGGTGGAAATAAGTCCTTTTGAAATAACTCTCCTCAACTGTGCTATACGATTCACGATCAATACGATCACAGGCGCCCTCACCAAACACTTGACTTGAAATGATAAAATATTCTCACCTCATTGGCATCATGGTTATGCAACACGCACTGGTCGAGGTAGGGACAGTGGCCACCTTCGAACGACTCCACGTAATGCGCGTTGAACGGAACTTCCCATAAACCTGCGAAAACAGACCTTTATTATTATTTTTAATATGATTGCAGACCGCCTCCAACATGACGTGGAAATCCGGGAAGGAAGTCTGTGTACAATAGCAGATTTCTGTTACAGAACGTGTGTCACACGCTCGCCTGATGGCAAGCTTCGCGCCTGTCTATTTTCAGAAGCAACATTACTAAGTCCTTATTCCTAAGCATTGCCATACCAATGGAAATTTCACCCCGAGATTTTAGATGTTACTGAATGCTTAGGTTCTGGCCACAATGTCCTTCCAATCGAAACACAAATGTGCTCACACTGGTTCTTGGTGGCAGAAAAGAACGAATCAATAATACCATAAGACAACTTGCATACCAGGAACCTACCACATATTGTGTGTTAACTGCTTAAAAACAGGTAAAAGTCAAGTTTGTTTTAATAATACGGTTGTATAATTAGCTTAAAACGATTTACTCATGCCGCATTGTTTCGTTAACGCGATTTTGTCGTGAGTTTTAGTGTCTAATCCATTCACAGGTTGTACGTGGGAACATAATTGTTGTACGCGGAATTTTTAAGCAATTATCTTTAAAAGTATGAAATAGCTTATTAACTTTAAGGTCGTTTCTTGTCTCGATAAATAACTTCGATCAACTGGTTGCTTGAATCCAGCAGTTACTCTAGCAACTAGTTAAATAGGCACTAGGTATATAATTTCCTGTTGATAGCATATGTAGATAGTATGTAGTAAGGCCTGTATATTTATAATAACATTTACTATGACAAAAAAAATGTACTCAACAAACACGCTCATAGTCCTGACCCCATCAATTTTATGTCGTTGATGTCAGAAACTATAAAACATTCTGGTCTCACAACACTCACGCCCGTAATGTTGTATCAAGTTGGGAATAGAATCCATAATTTACCGTATTTTCATAAAAATAACTTTTAAATCACTCACCTGGGAAAGATTTAGTGGGACAGGTGCCGGATTTACACTCGTGTGCGATCTTGTAGTCGAGCGTGTACGGCCACACGGGTATCGGCAACGGCGGCACGCCCACGGAACTGTCGTAGATGTACCCGAAGTCCTCCAATACCTGTACACGTCACACCCGAGCCATTAGCACTCCACTACGTCACAGGCTTAGAGAGCTATATTACACGTGACAGGGACAGTGGGAATACCCTGTTTACTGTTATATAGAGCCGCCTTGAAAGGAAAGTAATCCTTTAAAAACACGTGATTATTGCATAAAGATTGATTTCTCTTTACAAATGATTTTACACACGCACCTTGAGCAGTTTTAAAGTCTGTAAACCGTTTAAATAATGTGTGAAAATCAAATTACTATGTTTAATGGGTCATTAAAAATTAATAATTCTCATATAATCTTGATCGTACTTTCGATTTTAGAGTCGTTAGTGTTTCGAAAGCGGGTTATATTGCAAAAATAATCCGCGTTCACTGTGCCCGATGTAGTCTCACATCGATGCATAGCGTAAGTGCCTTGACCCCTAATCGTTAACCCTTAACATGAATGTCAAAGGGACAGTCCGGCCGAATGAAAGGGGCTTCGATTTTATATGTATTGGTAGTCCCAAGGGTCCGTCCTTGCTCTAAATGATGGAATCAAAGGTACGACATGAGCAATAATAATGTATAGAACGAATTACTAAATAGTGCATAGAAATAGCTTAGAAGGTTAAGGTAACACACCAAGTTTTGTTGCAAAATATAAGCAATGCTCAGTTACAACATCTAGACATGAAATTCTGTGTATATCGTTCAAATACGGTGTATATTTGGTATATCCGGTCTTTAAATGTTTGCTGAAAACGCAATCAATAATTTGATAGATTATTTAGAATAACATAAAAATGTTACAAGTATTCACGTAAACATCAATTTGGAATTAACTTAATCCAAATATATCTAAAATAATAAACACTACTATACTGTATAAAAGAAACTTTTCGGCAGCACAACTGACAAAAACATTTTAATATCCGTTTTAGTTACCTACTTCACGATGAATTTTAAAATAAAGTTTTACACAACACAGTTTGCAATTTTCCATGAAAATAATTAAAAGAGAGCATGAATATTGAACTTTACCATTTGAGATGTTAAGTTATGTAACAATAAAAAACTTCATACTTTTTTGCAAGAAATACGATCATAGAAAGTAAAATTTCTAAGTGTGTGAACTAACTGTCAGTATTAACTGTTTGCGTGTTACATTCGTTACATAACAAACGAGAATCTTCTCTTTTGCTCCGACGGGCTAACATTTCACTGACACCTGTCCATTTTTATTTTAATATATTACACGTTACCCGACAATTTCGTCTGACAAGCGAGTCTTAAAATGAGAATATACTTGACGTGCGAGAATATGATTTGTTCATCATAGAGACAGCCTATGGAAGCAGGTAAATTGAGATATTAAACTAGAATGGACATCCCGAACAAAATTTGGGTGTATGTAATGTACGCGAAGTATCGGTAGAGTGAGAGAGAAGATAGTGTACGGGTGTGCGAGTGATAGAGATAAAACTGAAATTGCGGTAGAGTAAATAATTTTTATCACCGGAATTTTGTTCGCAGAATCCTCTCTAGAACCATTATATCACTGCATGTCATATAAATCCGAACCGACCAATGTGTTTCAAGTCATTTGAATAATAGATATATCTTCAAAATCGTTAATTATCATTACTCCGAAATTTTTAAAATTGTTTCAATGCACATAAAATTTGTTGGTAATACGCGCGAATCAATGAGCTTAAAATATTTTCGCGTAGTTGAGACGTGTGATAACTGATAAGTATCGAAAATTCATAACGTTATGTATGTATG
Source organism: Hyles euphorbiae (assembly GCA_023078785.2). NCBI lineage: Eukaryota > Metazoa > Arthropoda > Insecta > Lepidoptera > Sphingidae > Hyles > Hyles euphorbiae. The sequence continues at coordinate 12,118,644 of CM041040.1, forward strand.
TATGTATCAGCCCATATACGTCCCACTGCAGGGCACGGGCCTCCTCTACAATTGAGAGTACGATTGAGAGTGGTTAGGCCATATAGTCCACCACGCTGGCCTAGTGCGGGTTGGCGGACTTACATACCACAGAAAATTTATAAATCGCTATGGCATGCAGGTTTCCTCACGATGTTTTCCTTCACCATTTTAGTGCGTGGTGATTGACTATCAATACACACATGACTCCGAAAAGTCAGAGGTGTACCCTGGGATTCGAACCCGCGACCACCGTGAACATGTTGATAGTCGCGTCTAGTCCGTTTTACCAACAGGCCACCACGCACACGCATAACGTTATACTGATTTGCATCTTTAAAATCAAGTTCGAATATCGATGAAAATGTGTAAACGGTAGTAAAATCTACCGGCATCAAGCTTAAAGAGAAGTAAATTATAATGTTAAATCTATTATAAATATAGTAAAAAAAATCTTGATATAACATTTTCATTAAAACCCAATGCTATTTTTGGCTGTACAATTTTAAGAAAATTGAAAAATGTATAACTTTAACGGATAATTTTCTATAAACGTGGATACCAAGAAGCACTTCATGTGTTTTTATTGAATTTCGAACCGCACGCGACGCGTCACAACACACACGAGATTAAAAAACTAGTATTACATTATTAAATTTTCACGAAAGTAACATGTCAGGATATAAACCAATACCTGTATTCAAAGTCGAACAAAAAACGCAATTCTATTTTAAAAAATGAATCAATATTATTTAATATTGTAAACAGCATTGAAACTTAACGGATACGCAACACCTATATTTCGAGCATAAAAATCATCAGCAGGCTTACATACGGAACTCGTTGAACTAAAAAATAAAAGGAATGAATATCTTTCTCATATTCTGTGAAAAATGTTAAAGTATTAAAGATTCATACTATCAAGCAAGAATATTTATTTATTTACCTAATTTCTCGATTTATTATGCTCAGAAACGATAAGAATGAATTGGTATTAGCAAACCTCATATATGTAACTCGATTCCTGCCGGAATCCCCTTTAATTTAGATGATTTTTTTTTATTTTGAGATATAATATTTTATTGGAATTTGGCTTCACTGTTAATAAAATACAAACTTCGCCACTCGAAATGTATTTAGTTAAATTACCTTAAATTGAGTATTTCTGCCTGGCTTTAGGAAAGGTGCGCGAGCGCCGACGATCTCTGACCGAGAGATGTTTGCGAACTTCTTGAGTATCTCACGCATGCCGATCATCTCTCCCGCCCATTCTTCATAACCCTTATCTTGTAGTCCTTGCTGCTGGGACACGGTGCCAGTCGCGATCTGATGGTGAAATATTTTTGTAGAATTATGCTGCTTATTGTAATAGCCCGGTATATTAATTATGTTTAGGTGAACTCTACTCATTTGAAAACACAAAATATTACAATACAACATACTTAATCAACAGGGAAAAAAATTTGATACTTCACAATAATATGTGCCAAGATATAAAATAAAGCTTATATTAAGCTAAGTCACAATAGTAGAAAAGGATGATAAACTTTACTGTTTATGTGTATCGGGCAATATAAGAAATGGACATAAATTCGTAAGATAATCCCATATACAATAAAACAACACGCAATTCGAAGGAGATAAAAAGTACCGCTTACGAAGCGAGTCTTATTATAACGGTATTGTTGTATAAATCACTTACTTCGTGACCACCGTGTGCCAGAGTTTGAACCATGACGTAGTTGCTGAAACAACAAAAAAATGTAAGACCCTATAGAAATCCTTGGAGGAGGCCTATGTTCAGCTGTGGGCCTCTTTAGTCTGAAGATGATTTAAATTTAGAACAAAAAAAAACTACGAACCGAAATTTGCCCACCCGCAAATCATAATATCTACTAAATAATGCTTTTTACTTTTCTACGAAAATTGAATGTATATTGTATACTAAAGTTATTACTGCAAGCCAATTAATTTTCTATTGCGATACAAAATTAGGAATAATTAATAACGCATCATTTATTAATTAAATTAGTTTATTTAACAGCCCTTTAATGTTATCCTCGTTTCATATTCAAAATACTAAGCCCACAAATTAAAATAGCGCCGGTCACATACCATTTATTAAAACCGTGCTTTATATTAATTAATGCATATTCAAAGCTAATAAGCAGACGTTGATAACTAGTTATATTTACAATACGACCAATTTTGTCGTTTTCAACACGTGCGATAGGAATATATGTACGTCGGCTCTCAAGTTTCAAGGATAACTTACGTACAAATTATACAGTTTCACTCTCCAAAATGTCATTTTATGAACACTATGTTGATATCATTATTTTAATGAGCAAACAACGAATGGCAGCGTCGCAACTGTTTAATATATTTATTATTTTTATTCTTGTAACAAACGAAGCGTGTTGATTAATCCAATTATATTTCGTTGTACTGAAAACTTTTAATGACATGGGCCTCGTCGAGCATTGTTACTTTTATGCTTTTGTTCGCGTCCCCAAAATGATCGTGGACGTAATAACAGACAGCCGTCCATTTATTAAAAGCTGCAACGTGAGCACGAACCAAAATATAAACTAAACAGTTGACAGTATTTTCATATAACTTTCTAGTCACTTTAAAATGTGCTTCCAGCGACTGATAAAGAGATGATCCAAACGCTTAATTAGAACTTATTTATCTTTAATTATAATATGTCAATTAAATTAATAAATAAGAACCACAATTAAAAATACAATTAAAGCAGTAAGGTTAATATAGTTTGAGTTCATCGTTCAGCAGTAAACTCCTTGTTGCTCAAGACTGTTATAAAAAAAAAGATTATCCTTAGTTGGTCTTTATAATTGACTCCGCGTTTTGAAGTCGATAAATATGACATTTATGAGTAATTTATCTCACCTGTACTCGTGCGACAAGAAGAATGTACCTCGTATCGCGCAGCCATTGGGGTTCTTGATTTTACCGTTGAACACTTTCTTATATAACTCGTAGTTGTTCAAATTGACGGCGCCATCGAAAGTCAATAATATCATCTGTGGCGTCTGCAAACAAATCGTTAATTTTTTATGTTTTATCCAAAGTATAGACCCTCTTAAGCTCAGTAACTTTGACCATAACTTTAACTTAAAGCATGTTACCGGTATACATTTTAGGTGCCAAATGTATGGGGTTCCCGTCCTCGAAGTTAAAGTTAAAAGCAAAGTTACTTGATACATACAACTCAGCCTAGCTGATTTTTATTTGTAAATTTAGATGCATTTAGAGACCTGTGGAGGAATTCGCTAATGGTCATACTGCAACGTGTAATCATTGTATACGAGAGACAAATGATTGTAGGTTAAACAAATATTTGTAATAATATAGAGGAAGCAGCTGTTGCAATTACAAGTAAGCGGCAACCAGCGCACCTTGTCCATTTGTTAAAATAAAAATGCGTTGTTTTACGTAATATGTTCAATTCACACTGTGTTTGAATTATGTTTACTTTGCTGGTACTTCACATATTTTTTTTTTCTATTTTTATTTTTCACAGAAACTATACTCAAATATTATTACTGAAAGGAGTGCAAAGACCGTGAACTAAATAAAATATACTACTAATATAAAATACTATTGTCTATAAAACATCATTACGACAAAACTGCTCCGGCAGCATTTTGTTTTGGTCCTCTTAAATGACCGTAAAAATGCATAAAATTTTATGTAATTGTATCAAGCCACATTGACTATTTGTAGGCAAACCAATACATTATATTTCTCTACTTGGGAGTATAATATACTTTAAATTATTTTAGTATGGGGCTTCAAAATTTAGGATTCGCTTAAGGTAAAGCTGTAAAATCATAATGAAACATATTACATAAATTGATTATACGACGGAGCTTAAACACGTCTTTGAGACAAACATTTCATAATACACGGGCCAAGGTAATTATCCAATAAGTTCCGCCTTCACTCTTACAAATAACTGCAAAACGCACAACCAACAAGAAATAACATACAGAGAATTCGCAGAATAACATCCACCAGACAAAACACCTGTAAAATATTAATTTCTTTTGTTTTCTTTTGTTCTACTTTTTATTTTAAAAAGCAAATAAACATCACTCTTATTTTCCTAATTATGTATTAGATTTTTGAGCAGTTCAAGTTTTAAAATATAGCAAACATGAATATGAACATAATTCTATATGAAAATGCAAATTCCGATGTCAAACTTAATGGCTTAGCTTAACAAATCACCAGTTAAATGAAAAACGAGGATCACACATAACACGTTCGCTGGTTCATGGCCAACAGGTATCGGAATTCAGACCGACAAGGAGCGATGTACCGAAATGTGATGTTAAATAAAACAGAAACCAAGCGAACAATGAATGAATCCACAAGTTAACAACACTTTTATATTTAAATTGGTATGTAAACACTTTTTCCTTAAAGAAGAAGGCAAATGTGTCAATACAAAATAAATAAGTCTTACCTCCTCTGGGTCGAGGCCCCCTGGGATGAGCGTGCCATCTTTCGAGCAGAAACAATATGGCAACTGACAATCTGCAGGCTCGCATTTTGTGGCCAAATCTGTAGGTGCTTCCGTCACTGGCGCGGGCGCTAATGAATAAAAAGCACATTGATTACTTTTAAATAATAAATAACACCCAGCAGTCCTGACCCCACACTAATATCGAGACTGGTGTCGCGGCAAACACTCTTTTTAAAAGTTGAATTTTTGGTATTGAGAGATGTACTTCGGCTACCAAATTATATTATAAAAAAATATAATCAAATTATTAAAATACTAAAAGTTCGTATTAAGACATCGACTGCGCATTTACTGTTGTAATGTAGAATAAAATTCTGAAGTTATAATTGAAATTACAAATTTCTTAATACAATGATAATACAATGTTTTAGCATTGTGTTACGCAACTTTCGCGGACAAATTTTATGCTGAGACTTGAAACGAGCGCGTAAACAACTGTGTAAACCACGGCTAATGACCAACAGATTAGATTCTGCTAGTGGCTAGCTATGTTTTACGTGTGACGAAATGTTTAAACCTTCAAAGCAAATTGCTATTCATTCATCTCGTATGACCATTGGTCAGTCTAGTGTCAGAATTTTAAGACCGCCCTAGTTTCTAGAGAGACGGCTTAACGACTGTTGCATTTGTCAGGCCAATATTATTATAACGACTAGCGTGATATAATCCTTCGTCACGAGTTAATGCTCTCTTTTGACAGAGCTTATACGGATCATCGGATGCAATCGGATAGCGTTAATAAAAACATCTAAGAACTTCTCTATTGATTCAACGTTTGTAAGGCATTAAAAGTTAAAAGATCATAAAGTTGTTACACGCAACAAAATTACGCAAAACACATCAAATATAAGAGTAAAACTTGGCCGCTTTGTAAGAAAACATGAGAATGAGAAAGCTCTCATTCTTTACAAGAAGGCATTAAAATATTTTATACATTATAATTATACTCACTTGTGGCAATGGGGCCGCATCTGGCTTCAGCTTTGAATGTACAGTACTTGCTAATATCATCAAAATACAATCCAGAGGGACATCTGTTCAAGTACGGGTATCCATCGACGCACTAAAAACGTGATCAAAGTAATGTTATTAAATCGTCCGAGCGACCTTGTTATACAGACCCTATAACGAAGTAAGATACAATTTTGCAATAAAACGAGAACTTCGCCCATTTAATAGCTATCATAAATATGCATGAGTTTGATTAAAAGTACAATTTTAGATCAAGAGTTAAAGTACAAAACATGCGTTTTTAAGAGCGTTTACGCCTTTCGTGCGCTTTATGGCTTAAAACCAGTGCTTTTCGAATCAATTTTTATCCACCAAAACATTATTTAGGGGAAAAAAAATGTACTTATTTTAGAAAATGTTGTCATTTCTCTGTCGGATAAGATCGTTACGGATCCTATCCTTCAGAGAGTTTCCAAGCATAGCACGCTCCATAGCTCGCTGAGTGACCCTGAGCTGGCGCACCAGTCGTGCTGTGAGTGTCCAAGTCTCAGCACCGTAGGTCATAACAGGTAAGACGCACTGGTTAAAAACTTTAGTTTTCAGGCATTCTGGTAGGGGTGACGAGAAGACTCGACGTAGTTTGCCAAATGCTGCCCAGCCCAGCTGGATCCTCCTTGTAGCCTCCTTCTCAAAGTTGTTCCTACCTAGTTGAAGGGTCTGCCGAAGGTAGGTATATTTGGAAATAACTTCGAGCTGGTGGCCACATACAGCGACAGGTCTTAAATCAAGATGGTGGTTGATCATAACCTTGGTTTTAATTAAGTTAATTTGAAGACCTATTCGCTGTGAGGCTGAAGCCAGGCCGTCCAGCATTCGACAGAGAACCAAAGTCTTAGACATAGCACATAGGATTAGCAAGCTGAAGTGGCTGTGGGCTGGCAACATTTGTCGAAGAACCGACAACCGCTGGAGCAGACGTGTTCATGAGTGGAGACCGCGTCTTGGCAAGCGTAGTGTAGGACGCCCACCAGCTTGGTGGAGTGACGATTTGCGCAAGGTCGCTGGCAGATGCTGGATGCGACAAGCCGAAGACAGGGTAAAGTGGCGCAATTTGGAGGAGTACTATGTGCAGCAGTGGACAACAGTTTAGGCTGATGATGATGATGATGATGATGTCATTTAGGGATTTAGTTGGACAACATTTTAGATTTATCGATAATTTGTGAATACTATAAGGATTCTGAATAGAGGTTTCCTTATTTAGGCTTCGAATGGCAATTTAGAAGTTCGAAGTATCTGAAATAATTAAATATAGGACGAAAATAAAAAAAATACCTGACTAAAAAGACCTTAGGGAGGGATTTTGTTGAGAAAATAATCTTTTTTGTGTTTCGTTCTCGAGAAATTTATTTAAATAAATGTAAGTTTACAGACTTAATCCAAAATACTTACATTCTAATAATTAAATAAAATTTTAACCAATGCGAAATTATTCGGAAACTCTCGTCAAGAACATATTTTTTTTTTCAACAACTTATCTTTCTTTCTTTCTCGAGAATGAAACACAAAAAAGATTATTTTCTCAACAAAATGCCTCCCTAAGGGTCTTTTTAGTCGGGTATTTTTTTTTATTTTCGTCTAATATTTAATTATTTTAGATATTTCGAACTTCTAAATTGCCATTCGAAGCCTCAATAAGGAAACCTCTGTTCAGAATCCTCATAGTATTCACAAATTATCTATAAATCTAAAATGTTCTCCACCTAAATCCCTAGATGACAACATTTTCTAAAATTAGTACTAATTATTTTTTCCTCTAGGTAAATAATGTTTTGGTGGATAAAAATTTATTCGAAAAGCACTGTTTTAAGCCAAAAAGCGCATGAAAGGCGTAAACGCTCTTATGCTCTTAATGTTATTTATGTTTAGTTACTGCAAGTATCGAATGCTTATTGTTCTCATAATAATTAAATAATTTTAACAAATTAAACATTAAGTAAAACATTTCAAAATCACAAGGAGAGAAACATAAATTAAATGAATAACTTTGATTAAACAATATTTTAGGACGGTCAATAAAGCTGCGAAAAAATCAAACTGCAAATATTATTAATTTATGCTCTACCATATATAAGATGCAATCCACCTATTTACTATATAAAATGAGAGAAGGATGGAAAATGTAACGACATTGCAACGTAATCTTACAGAGCATAGTTTTTAACTTTAATAAACCTATACAAAGAAAAGCGAAACTTATTATATATTTTCTAACATATCCTGTGTGTAGACTTTTTAGCTATACAGGTTCATATTAGTAACGACTACGGTCGGCCATTTTTATTTTTGAATCCGCCCAATTTCGCCGACGTAACATAAACTCCACGGTAATCCCACGAGAGGCAGTCACGCGGGGCTACATTATTACATACGAAAAAAGGAAACTTACGTTTTTATGAGCGAAATATACGCTGCTTGTTTATATATTATGAATATTTTTATAAAGGTTACACTTTTCTAAGTTCTATGTGGGAATATGCTCTGTGAACTGTGTCATTGTAAAAAAATATATTATTCTGCAAAAGCTTGCGAAAATCATAATACTTTGTATTTTTTTTTTATCTACAATATCTCTCTAGTTTTAGAAACAAATATAATTTTTACTTGTTCTTGTTATCCTGTACGTCCAACAACTCTGCCCCCTTTTACAGTCTCTTTTGTTAAATATATCTTTGTCTGGTCTGATCTGAATATACCCTGAATGTGGTGACATTTTGGAATGAATAATGCATGTATTACGGAGTGCGTGGCGGTCTATTGGTAAACGGATCATATCTGCCCATATACTCACCGCAGTTGCAGGATCGAATCCCAGAGCCACCTCTGACTTTTCGAAGTTATGTGTGCATTGACAGTCAATGTATATAATTAATCAACCAAATAACGATAAAGGAAAATATTGCGAGGAAACCTGTATACCATAGTACCATACCGATTCTATGGTATTAGGAGTACAAATATGTTTCCGCCGTTATTTATCAAAAATTAAATATTTATTATAGAAGAACGGTAATATAAATTTATTTAAAATATTGCTCATCACTTGCAACCACTTTTTCCCATATCTCAGGCAGCATTCGAATCCCACGTCTGAAGAACTCCTTGTCTTTTGAGGCTATCCACGAATCAACCCAATTTTTGGTATCCTCATAAGATGTGAACCGCTGCGCCGACAGAGCATGTGCCATGGACCGGAACAGGTGATAATCGGACGGTGCCATGTCTGGTGAATACGGCGGGTGGGATAACACTTCCCAATCAAGTGTTTCCAAATACTTTTTCACGGGAGCCGCAACATGTGGACGAGCATTGTCATGCAGGAGAATAATTGTGTCGTGTCTAGAAAAGTATTGAGGGCGTTTTTCCTTCAGAGCTCGGCTCAATCTCATCAATTGTGTTCGATAGAGGGCTCCAGTAATTGTTTCGCTCGGATTAAGCAACTCATAATACACTACACCTAGCTGATCCCACCAAATACATAGCATAAGTTTTTTTCCATGAATACTCGGTTTTGGTGTTGATGTTGACGAGTGGCCAGGTAATCCCCATTATTTTCTTCTTTTTAGATTGTCATAATATATCCACTTCTCATCACCAGTTACGATACGATGTAAAAATCCCTTTTCTTTATGTTTACCTAGCAGTATTTCAATTAAGCATAATCGGCGTTCAATATCTCTCGGCTTTAATTCGTACGGGACCCAATTTCCTTGTTTATGAATCATCCCTAATGATTTTAAACGATGTGAGACTGCTTGCTTAGTAACTTCTAATGTTAAAGCAATTTCTTTTTGTGTTTGAGATGAATCTTCCAACAATAATTCCTCCAATTCTGCATCCTCGACACGTTCTTTCACTCAAAGCACCCTCACCATATGCTTCTACGAGCAATCTATGCGCCTCAGCAGCAGATTTCTTTAAATTGAAGAAGTAAACTAATATTTCCCGCAAATGACGCTTACTTGGCTCAAATTTCGATATTTTCAACTAAAAAAAATATAGTTTACCAATATGAAATCAATTATATTAATAGGTTATGTTGTTCTTGAATGTCCAAACTATCTTTTAAGCCGGTTATTATCTGCGAAAACTAACGGACACTCTGTGCCGCGCCATTTATATTAAAACGGCGGGAACTTATTTGTACTCCTAATATTTTTATGGATTTCTACATACCACTCCGTCAAACCGCGCTAGGCCAGCGTGCTGGACTATATGACGTGACTACTCTCAATCGAGCTCTCGATTTTGGAGGAGGCCCGTGCCCCGCATTGGGGCGTATATGGGCTGTAAGTACTATAATTATGAAACTGGCTATTAATTAGCAATCTATTCATTTATTAGCGCACGCCCTTAATCAACCTGTAATTACTTATTATCAACAATAAACCTATAACTAGCGAGAGATTCGGGCGCATCCATATACCACGTTAACTCATCAATTATATTAGGTCAACAGGTTTAATTAAAATTATACTACTAGCATTAGTAAACCTGTGATTATGCACTTATTTTACCCCTATGGATATTATCATCCGAATAGCCTAAACCTTCCTTAAATGAGTAAGGCAACCTAACAATTCAATTCATCTATAAAAGGTCGGGTTTTATTATATAAATAAATACACCCAACAGTCACATACATAGTCCTGACCAAACATTCATATCAATTAAGATTAATAAATAATTCTTGTGTCGTGGGTATCAGAAACTACGAGCGACTTTTCGGTCTCACAAACACCCAGTCACGGGACAAATATTTGTAAGGCCCACAAGTGTGAAAAACGAACCCGCAGCCTCTGGTTTCACAGTCGGTGTCTAACCAACTGCGCTACGAAGGCTATCAATTGAAATAAATGATTCATAAAGTTCAGTATTGGCGACATGTCTCACGTCATCCAATTCTGTTACAGCCCATGCACGTCCCACTGCAGGGACCTCTACCGTCAAGAGTAGGATTGAGAGAGGTTAGGTCATATAATCCACCACTGGCCTAGTGCGGTTTGGCGGACTTTACATACCATAGAAATTCTCACACATCGCTATGGTATGCAGGTTTCCTCCAAGCTGTTTTAATGCGTGGTGATCTTAATATACACATGACTCCGAAAAGTCAGAGGTGTGCCCTTGAATTTGAACCCACGACCACCGCGAATTTGAGCCAAATCTGGTCCGTTACCAGCAGGCCACCCCATACTAAATCTAGCTCTCGGAATACATACAGTTATTCGATAGCTTTTAAAGAAATTAGAAATGTAGAATTTAACCCACACCACTTAAAAGTCACGCTAATGCGGCTAATCTCGCCAATCGTGATAATTTTTACTTAGGTTTTGTGAACGGCGAGCTAACAAGAACTGGTTTCAAGCAACTAATTTAATTGATCTAGATATTAAAAATCCCTTCGATTGTTGTAATCACACGTATTCATTTCATGTTATAGCAATATCAAAAACTTCATTAATACACATAGGTACGCCGCTGTGTAATATTTTACCAGTCGGCACATTTTTGCATCGCATTCTGGTACATATTAGCATTCAACCGGCATAAGTAATAAACACACGTTTATATGAATAACAAAAAAGCCGTAGAAATCCGACAACCGCTGGAGACAAAATACCAATATTCTCAATCATATTTACTCAGCATACCAAAGTATGAGTTCGATTTATTTGATACCTCTAACTGTGGGATATTTTGCGACGGTATATTAATGGGTTTATTTTTAAAACTTATTAAAATATGCCGTCACTTCCAAGGGATAAGATTAAAGTCTTTTACATATCATAAAAACCTAAGAATTAAACGAAAAAAAACTAGATAACGCAGCTCAACCATATCGTCTCAAAGATCACTTTTAGAAACTACCGGTTCTCTAGTACCACAGGCTGGTCCAATACTAGTCAGCCCAGACTAAAATGGTAATTTAAGTGCCAAAAAACTTCCTCAATAGCTTACACAACTAACATAGCCACCTACTGACCGATTAACAGTCATCCGATTTTTTATCACTTTTTTGCTATTAAATGCTCACAAACATAACTGGTTTTTACATAATACTTACGAAGTTATAGCTTCTTTTGTCATTAATTTGATTTGTGATAGCAAAATTAAAAACGTCATGCTCAAATACGAGTACAACAAAAAGCACTATAAAAGCGTATCTACATTATTATTTGTCGAAATGGTCGAAATATATTTCGTAGAAATGGAAAAAACAATTCTCTCAATGAAAATTACCAATGTTCGTGTTAATAAGAATTTGTAAAATACGATCAACAAATACATTCTTTAAGTAAGTATCTAAATTGCAAATCTTACTTGATAAAAACGTCTGCAAGTGGCTGGATCAGCAAAATTCCCATTACCTTGCGTGCCTTCGGGACAAACAAATTCTTGTTCTTCCTTATCTTTCTGTTGGTAGCTACCTGAAAATCGAATAAAAGATCAGCGAGATGAATAAATAAGTCACGTATTATCTGCGAGGGGAAATTTAATGTAAAATGGACTCGTCGAACATAAACTAAACGTATTTGAACGATGTTTCGAGAATTACTTAGCGAAAATGCGTAATCAATGTCGTTATACCCTGTTACTCACGTACGTACATTTATATTTTATTACTTAATAGCACATTAGCTAAATTAATAATTGACTCTTCAGACCATTACTTTGTACGTAACACATTTCTATAAATTACAACTAACTATTTTATAAAGAAACCAATATGGTTATGGATACTCATAATATTATTCTTGCCAAATATCATTAACAGATACTTTCACATATATTAGGTATCAATTAGCATTCGGTGCCTATTGTCTAACAAAAAAGAGAAAGTGCATTACGTAAAATTTTATACCGGGTATATCAAGACTGCTACCGAAAACGAAGCCGGGTGGTAGTTTAAGCGACTTCAGACACAATGCAACAAAAAAAGTTGCAAAAAAAGCGACATATTTTTTTTGTATTTTTTTTTTTCCTATAGCCCTATTTGGGTGGTAAATACATTTTTTCCTAAAATAATAGTGTATACTCTTTTATTTACAAATACTCTAAGGTATAAAAGAGTTTAAATCATTATTTTAGCAAAAACTATGGATTTACCACCCAAAAATGACGACATTTAAAAAATCATAAAAAATAATTGTCGCGTTTCTATGCGAAATTTTTAATTGCATTGTGTTTGTAGCCACTAAAACTACCACCCGGCTTCGTTTTCGGTAACAGTCTTGAGATACCCTGTATACTAGATATCAAATATAAACAACGTTAGAGAGTTATTTTAGCACCTATGTATAAGAAAACCTTAGTTTAAAAAATTGGGTGTTCCTTGATCTTAAAAACAAAGTGTATTTAAAATTTTACACACAAAGCCAGCCTAAACTTGTCACGCATTCAAATGTTTAGCATGAAGGTAACGTTAGAAGAATAGATAATTTTTTATAAAGACGTTTTACCACGGTCATTCTATTGCATTGAGCATCAATAGCAACCAGTTACACTATATCAGCGATTAAACAAATGAATATTATAAAAACCTGCGGTGTAATATATAATATTTGACAAAAAATAAGGATAAGAAGTACTTGGATGTAGTAGGTCAATATATCGGAACATAGGCAGCCTTTTATGTACGTTACTGTGCTTGACTATTCGGCCTCGTGTATAAAAAGTCTAAACGATTGGTTGCTACTTATTTTATATTTATTTTGGTCCGATACCAGTTCGAGCCAGTTCTTTGACCAGTCTGACAGACTTTAATTACTTTTAGCTATCGGCCGTGTGACCAAACGCTTCTATACGTTTCAGAACACCACCTTGTTTGCAAATTCATAATTAATGTTTACAAATACGTCTAGAACTTCAGAGGTAAAATGAGGAAATTGCTCGAAAGTTCGAAAAGTATTAATTCCACGTATTTTACCGGTGCAATGTTTGAGCGAATTTTCGCTACACGAACACAAGCTTAAAGCTTTGATGCGACAACTCTATATAATAAACAGCATATTCGCGTAAAAGTTTAATTAATTATTATGACACTGGTTTATTTATTCATGAAGTTTTCCTAGAACCTCTGTTTGAAAACTGTTCCGTGTTTACTATAAATATTTTGTTAAATTTTAACCATTTATAAATGTAGGTGCATTCATGTGCTGCATGCATCATTACGTTTATCATATACGTGAGTGTCAATATCCTGAATCACATACAACCGGTCACAGGCCTCAATGTCAAATGAAAGAAAGGACGTGCTCGACGAATGAGTAATTAATTATGTACACGTATGAAGAAGTAATACTTGGAGCTTTCTTCAAACACCACTTAACGTTACAATATCAAACGCGGATATAACTCGTGTAAACGGCTTACGTACGAATCGTCTTTACAGGAAATTCAAAGTTACACAATACTTATGATACCACACAAACTTAGAACAAAATACGACCAAATGCAAATAGCTTTCACCGTATCATTTTGCCGTAACAGTTACGTTGGCAAGTTAACAAATTGATCCGTGGATCGCTTGCATAAGATTACGAAGTAAATTTTCTAAATCCATGTAGAGATCGGCACGCAAATCCGACACGGGAATGCGGCGTATTCACTTAAAAAATGAGTGTAGAAAACTAACCGTTGATCAAAAGCGCACAAATAAGGAATATTCGCAAGCCGGCCATGCTGACGGTCCGCGCGACGTTCTCACTGCGTGTCGACATGGTGCCTTTCACCAACGCGCGCACACTGCGCCAGCCGAGCTGCTGCGTGCGCTAGCGCCGTGGTCGCCACCGCCGCGCCGCCGCCACCGCCGCCACCAGCCGACCTCCGCAGACGGCTTTCTCCTCAGATCCCTGACACTCGTCACTCAACAAATGTACCTACTACCGCGTCTGCGTCGTTACTCCTTATTGACGGCTCATGACGCCAATGTAATAATACCTGGCATATACGACCCATCTATGATAATTTTATAGCAATCTAATGACTTAACTAGAAATACTGCATATTTGATTCGATAAATGCATTAAAATCATTCGCCTCGGCAGAAAAGCGAATGAGTGAGCGATTACACGATATTTTGGCAGCCGCGTTTTATTTTTACTTAATCTGCAGAAAAAAATATTAGATATCTTGTCCTCTAAAGTCAACGAAGTAAAAATTATAGCTCTTTTGAGTATTGTCTCCCCTAGGGGTAACTTAATAAAGGAGCTATAAAAAATATATAGGTTTACGTTGAAACAATTTTTGCGAAAATTATTTTGTTCATATTATAGTCTTTATAATACGTACCAAAGTTATACATTACTAAATTAGATCATATTTCAATCAATTTATAGGACAATTACACGCATATTGTTTCATTTATAGTCGGTACTGATATTGTATCAGCTCATAAACGGCCCACTGCAGGGCACGAGGAACCTCTAAAATCCAGAGTACGATTGAGAGGAGGGTCAGGCTATATAGTCCACCACGCTGGTCTAATGAGAGTTGATGGACTTTTACAAGTCATAAAACATCCTACAAACCGCTATGGTGTGCAGGTTCCATCGGTATTTTTTTCTTCGCCGTTATAGAGCTTTCATTATAAATACACACATGACTCCGAAAAGGCAGAGATTCTCCCGAATTAGAACTCGCGACTACCGCGAATATAAGCATCCGCATCTGGTACACCACGTACTTTGAACTTAGTACTGATACAACAAAAAGCTATAATACATGTTGATAATGTACTATTAGCATCAAGTTAAGAAAAGAGGGCGTAGCCAGCGCATCACGTGATCACCCGACCATTGAATACGTCATCACCGAATCCAAGAGGGGTTGTGCATTTGTGACGGAGCTTCACTTTTCATTCGGCACGCGCAGCGTTCACTACTTATTTCATAATTATTATCAATTTGTGTAATAAGTTATTTAAATTTAAGTTAGTAATTATATTTGGTTAAGATCTAGATAGTATAAGGCAAATTATAATAAAATCAATCATTTAATAAACATTTTTGTTGTGTCACGGTAATTTTTTTTAATAAAATTTGAAAGTAGTCGCTAATATCAGAAGTGGGATAGGGCTCCATAGCTCTGTCCAGCTTTGATATTTCCTGACGAAACAATTATTACATAGTACAATTTAGTATGGCTGAAAGACGCACAACTAGGAGCAGGGCAAATAGAAGCGAAGATGCGGTGGATTTCCGAGATACCCTCGGAATGATCCTCGCACGTTTAACCGCTCTAGAAAACTCAACTAGTGTGAACGCTGCACGTGGTACGGATGTTGCCGCGGACGAGGTGGGTGCCGGCGCCGCGATAGTTCGGAGTACTGCCACGCCGCCGGCGCCACCTGCGCCGTCGGAATCTCGTGCTAGCACGAGTGTTACTGGGGCCACAGCATCGAGCCTTGACACTACAGACAGAATCATCGGAGCGTTGAGTGCATTGAGTAAAGTAAGATCTAACCATTTTTATATTTCTAATTTTGACCCCAGTGTGAATGATATTGATTCTTGGTGCGACGAAGTTGAAAGAGCTCGTGAAATAAATGGATGGGACGATAACGAATGCTTATCTAGAATTGCTAACTGTCTTACGGGGGACGCCAAATCTTGGTTGCAAGATTGGGTAACTCACGACCGCAGTTGGTCAAATTTTAAAATTGAATTCAAGCCTTTGTGTTCTCGAAGAGTCGATATCGCGGGTATTTTGTTTAATGTCATGTGCACGAATTCTGATCGCTATCCCACGTATGCTGATTATGCAAGACGCTCGCTATTGCGGTTAAATATTGTAAAAGGTTTGAGTGACGAACTAATAGTCGCAATAATCATACGTGGAATAACTGACCCACAAATCCGTGCAACAGCAACAAATTCAAAATTATTACCTAAGGATTTAGTAGAGTTCTTTTCTGTTTACGTGAAACCCAGCACCTCCAATGATTCTGTGCGTAATGTTCGTAATCATAATAGTATTGAAAGAAATACGCGGAAACGACCATTTCATAACGGGTTGAAATCAGTGAAATGTTTTTGTTGTAATGAAATAGGTCATACACAAGGATCATGTCCTAAACGTAATAAATCTGACTCTCTAAACAACAAAAATATTAACAACTCTATTGCACAGAGGACGGTTGAGACATGCTCCTTTTGTAAGAAAATTGGTCATGATGCGAGCGTTTGTTTCTCAAAGCAACGTTTAGAAGCACGTAAACAAAAAGTTAATTTTTGTCGCGAATTAGAGGGTAAATTGACTGATAATGATATTGTGACCGCAGTAATTCAAAACGTACCTACCGACGTTTTAATTGACAGTGGATCGCGCGTTTCTCTAATATCCGCAGCACTTCTAAAACATTTTAATTGTTGCCAAATACCAACCTATCAATTATTACGGGGCATAGGTAGTCAAAACGTAGAATGTACCAGCTACGTCACTTTGGTAATTGAATTTAATGAAATTTCTTTGGAAATAGACTTTCTTGTAGTTTCCGAGTCGTGTATGAATGTACCCGTGATCATAGGAACAGACGTATTAAACCGCGAGGGTGTAGCATATATACGAACGAACAAACAGCAACGCTTAACGCGCGTCGACGAATCAGTCCGTGCTAGTAAGGTATTACAGATTCAGTTGGACCAACAAACCCTCATTGAGTCACCACTTCAGGGTGACCAGCGAACAAAGTTGTCCTCAATAATCGCGGAGTTCAAAGATTATTTCATAATCGGCACCGCCGCGTCAACCGTTAGTACAGGCACCATGCATATAGAATTAACTAGTGATGTGCCGGTTCACTACCGTCCGTACAAACTTTCTCTTGACGAAAAGATCAGGGTGCGAGGGATTGTTCAAGACCTATTGAAAAATAAAATCATCCGCGAATCAGAATCTCCTTACGCAAGCCCTGTCATTCTTGTCAAGAAAAAGGATGGCTCCGATCGCATGTGTGTGGATTACCGCGCGTTAAACGCCATTACAGTGCGAGATCGTTATCCGTTACCTCTCATAGAGGATCATATTGACCGCTTAGGCAAACACAGATATTTTAGTTGTATTGACATGGCTACTGGATTCCACCAGATAAAAATTGATGACGATTCCATACCAAAAACCGGATTTGTGACGCCTGAGGGGCATTTTGAGTATCTTAAAATGCCCTACGGACTCGCAAACGCACCTATAGTGTACCAACGAATAATTTCGAAAACTTTGCAAACATTTATAAATTCAGGCAAAGTGTTAGTTTACGTAGACGACGTTTGTATATTGTCAAATTCCGTAGATGAGGCCTTGACAGACTTGCGAGAGGTGATGAAAACTTTGACGTGCGCGGGTTTTTCGATCAATTTAAAGAAAAGCACGTTTGTGTCTACAGAGGTTGAATATCTTGGTCGTAAAATATGTCAAGGTCAGGTTAGACCGAGCGACAGAAAAGTGCAGGCCCTAGTGAACTCACCTGTACCTACAAATGTAAAACAAGTCAGACAGTTGTTAGGACTAGCTGGTTACTTTCGCCGTTACATTGCCGGGTACGCTTCCAAAACTGCACCTATTGCTAGATTGACTCGTGCTGGGGTACCATTCGTGTGGAGTGAGGAACAAGAGTCTGCTCGCAGATATTTGATAGAGTGTATGGCAAACGAGCCAGTATTAGCCATATTTGATCAAAACTTGCCAACCGAACTCCACACGGATGCTAGCCAGGCCCGGATCTAGGGGGGGGCAAGTCGGGGTGCGTGCCCCGGGCGGCACGATCAGGGGGCGGCCTATTGAATCTTCGGAGACAACTACAAAACTCATCAATAACGTAACACCACTTACACTTTTTTTTTCGCCGTGCGAGAATTAGTGATTATGCGATAGAGGCGCGTGAAAAAGAGATGAAAACTTAATACTTGGAATGTATAATAATTTATCCATCTCAACAATTACGTTTAGTTTCTAATATCCAATTTGTGTTTAGTAGTTAGTTTTAGTTGATTAACCATCGAACGTCTTTTATGTGGTACAGGCAGTGGCGAATTTACTAGTAAGCTGAGTAGGCTGGAGCCTAGGGCGGCAAATTTAAAGGGGCGGCAAATCGGTGCCAATTTTTTTTGTTTTGATTTACTGAAATAATTAAAGGCAATATTTTACACACTGAAAAAATGGGGTTTGAAAATTAAGAATAGTTAAAATATTTCAGGAATATGTTCCCACGTTGACAATTTAATAATAAACACTTTATTAAATATCTATACTTGAATCTTCTTCTTCTTCTTTTACCTGACGTTATCCCGACCGGTGCCAGGGTCCGCCTTCCGGCAAATTCTCCTCCATTTCGCCCGATCTTCGGCATCTTCAATAGTAAGGCCATTGACCCTCATATCTTCCTTGATGACATCGAGCCAGCGCTTCTTTGGTCTACCCCGCGGTTGAGGTCCGGGAATTGAGGCTCAGGCACACATTACCGACGCACTCCTGCGATTTCCTTAGGACGTGACCATACCATCTCAAGCGGGATTCCTGGAGTTTATCAGCCACATCGCGGACACCAAGACTGCCACGGATGTGCTTGTTACGGATTTTGTCCAAACGCGTAACGTTGCACATCCACCGCAGCATCTTCATATCCGCGACGTGGACCTCCTGGACGTGCCGCTTGAGGGCAGGCCACGTCTCAGACCCATACATGAGCACCGGCCGCACGATGCTTTTATAGGTGAGACCCTTGAGCCTCATCGGCATCCTGCGGTCGCAGAGTATGCCCGAGATCTCCCTCCACTTAGCCCAAACAGCGCTTATACGGGCTTTGACGACAAGGGCGATGTCACCGGACTCATGCAGTACGGACCCAAGGTACTTGAACTTGTCCGTCTTCACGGCCAGTTCGTTCCCCATCACGATGCTTTGGGGGTCCGTACTCCCGCAAGCCATGTACTCGGTCTTCGCCACATTCAACTTCAGACCACCGCTCTCAAGCGTTCCTTCCACCGGTTGACCTTGCGCTCCAAAAGTCGTCGGTCCTCCTCCACCAGTGCAATGTCATCGGCATACATCCAACAACCAGGGCGCAGGGTCCTGGATGTGAGACGTAATGGCATCGAGCACAACACTGAAGAGGAATGGACTCAGCGCCGAGCCTTGGTGCACACCAACATCACTGGGGAAAGGATTCGTATCGCCAACGGCGGTCCGAACGAAGGACTCGGATCGGAGGTACATGTCTCTGATAATGTCCACATAGGCTTCCTGTATCCCTTTCATCCTCATCGCCCAACAGATTGCCTGTCGCGGCACACAGTTGAAGGCCTTCAGCAGGTCCAAGAAAGCCATGTGCAGTGGCGTCTTCTTCGCTCTGTATGCCTCGCCAAGCATCCTGAGTGCAAATATCGGGTCGGTAGTACCACTGCCAGGACGGAAGCCGTATTGACACTCAGAGATAGTACACTCTTGGCGGAGCCTGGACTCGATGACGCGTTCGAAAAGCTTCATGGTATGACTCATGACCTTAATGCCACGATAATTACCGGATTCCTGAACACAGCTTTTACCCTTGTACACGGGAGTTATCACACTCAACCGCCATGAGTCAGGCATGTTTTTGGTATTTAGGATGCTGTTAAATAACGCAGCAAGAAGCTCCACACCGTGAAGCCCCAACGACTTCCACGCCTCTATCGGAATATAGTCAGGCCCTACCGCTTTCCGGTTCTTCATGCGACGAAGACTATAGAGAACTTCTTCAGGTGCAACAGGTGCAACAAGACCTTGTTTCGGGGGCAATTCGGGGTAGGACACTCCCAAGTAAATATCTATACTGGGATATTATAAAATATTCCAATAGTGATACTTTATAAAAAAATCTTGCTTAAATGTGAAAAAACAGCTATTAATATTGATTATAGTCTTTAGACTTCCTTGCTAAAAATATAGCCTATTGTCCATAATACATCCAACCTGGCTGCAAAATCTATGCGGTACGGACAATAATTGTCCCCGTGCGTCAGATTGAAAGGCTGGAGACCTCGACATGCAAATTATGATCTCCCCGTAGATATCGATTAAAAAAAAGGTATTGTATTCACTCCGTTTTTAGGAAATTGAGTTTGAATCAGACCTGGAAGTTTTGAGGCCTGACAAGGCTATCCTTATAATATCCGTCATAATATCTGTGCCGCTGTACGTATGTATAATGTATATAAATGTATGTGTATCATGTCCTACCACGAGGTCTATTTCAGTCTACTCTGCCCTATTAACCATAAGACGTTCTATGGAGTCGTTAATTCGTCGTGAGAAATTACCGAATATTCGAAGTATATGGGGCCGTACTATCTCGGAAAGACGCTACTTGATGCCGAGTTCTTGAAACGTTTGTGTGGAATTCGGACCTGATATTCCAAGCATGCCAGCGTGGTGGACTATATGGCCTAACCACTCTCAATCGTATTCTCGATTGTAAAGTAGGCCCGTGCCCTGCAGTGGGACGTATATGGGCTGATACAGATTCCAAGCATTCCAACACCTCATCTCTAGGGAATCTACATTTTTTTTCTCCCGTAACGTCCATGTTTCAGCGACATACAGAAATACGAGAAAGTGCTCGGACAAGCCTGATCTTTAGTAGCTTTTGTAGTAGTACGATTCCTCCATATTTTCCTGAGTTTCTCCATTGCCCCTCTAGCCATCGCCATACATCGTTTTATATCAATGATACAACCACCATTGTTATTTTTAAACAGCCCAGGATAAATGTACAACTGAACCAGTCTTGGAGGAGCCCAGCGACAGTTTGTGATGTGTATTGAAATCCCCCAAGACCATTTCAGCCGACGGGAACTGCGTCCGCCCGTCATCAGCCACATGGCTGAGATACCTAAACAGCCGCGTCGTCTCATCTTCCCCGTTGTGAGACCTGTAAAGGCACACGTCGATGCGGCTCAGGCAACCAAGATTCACGTGCAAACACAAAGCGGAGAAGAACCCTCCATGCAGCTTAAACGGTGACAGTAGATGTCCAACCGAATATACATACAAGCATACCCCGACTTTAGGCTTGAAGCTTTCTTCAAGCGAATAACCGGGGTACAGCAGGTAGGAATATTCGGCCGGACAACGAATCCGCGTCTCCATCAAGAAGAGCAAAGCAGACTAGACCGTCTCGAAATGGTGGTGGACGGCATTAAGGTCGTTTGGAGTTCGCGGATGTTGGTGAACTCCATAGTGAACGCGATGGTGGGGTTATGCACCGCTGAAAGACCTGCTTTGTTGAATTGCGCTGTCATAAAGTTGAAAGGATAGGTTTGATGAAGAGGCATCGAGAAGCCAAAGTCCGGGCATTAAGTAGGCCGAATGGGCACCGGCATGAAAGGGTCGGCATGTCGCAAAATGTCGGCCACATCCGGTCACCTGGCACGACGTACCCGCCCAAGATTATGTGCGACATGGTGAGGCAGCCCCTCGTGGTGGTTAGCCACGATTGGGCTCTTGTACTGTACTGTCTCTTTGGCCGGCGGGTCAACACTCCTCCCTTTGAGAGCGATCAAAAATACGTACAAAATCACTATCAGATCGCTATTACGGTCTTTACGCCCCGTGGACGGTGATCGCTACCTGTGTCACTCTGTGTCACAACTGTGTCACTCATTTGGCACTACCCAGGGGTTACGTGTAGGAAAACTAGAGTCAAAGCTTACAGACGTGTGTGACGTTAACCCTCAAAAGTGACGCTAATATAAAGCGTGTAAAAATGCTTAACACGGTGGTAAAAAAAAATGACGTTCTTTCCCGATGTCCTGTGTTGAGTGGGCGTCTGGTTGCTAAAAATGATGATGATGATTAAGATAAAAATATAGGCAAGGGGGGGCGGCATTTTTAAATTTTTGCCCCGCCTCGAAAAAAACCTAGATCCGGCGCTGATGCTAGCTCCATCGGTTATGGTGCCGTGTTAATCCAAGAACACGTAAATAAGAAACGTCGCGTAGTCGCGTATTTTAGCAAAACAACGCAAGGTGCGGAAGCTCGTTATCACTCTTACGAACTCGAGACACTCGCAGTAGTTAAAGCATTGTGTCACTTCAGACAATACTTAATAGGCATAAGGTTTAAAATAGTAACAGATTGTAATGCGTTAAAATTAACAGAACGAAAAAAAGACTTACTTCCCCGTGTCGCGCGTTGGTGGATTTATATGCAAGACTATAATTTCGTAATTGAATACCGAAAGGGGTCTCAAATGGCCCACGCTGACTATTTGAGTAGAAACCCTGTAGACGTGCGAACTGTCACGAAGCCAAAAACTTGGGCTGAAATTGCGCAATCTGCCGATGATGAGACTCGTACTCTAATTGATAAACTCGGAAACAACGAATTAGATCAATCACGTTACGTAGTTCGCAACGATCTTTTATTTTATAAATATACGCCCGTCGGTCAGGACCCTAAATTGCTTTGCTATATTCCGAAGGGGCATAGATTAAGCTTGTTGCGCATTTTTCATGATCAACATGATCATATTGGTGTTGACAAAACTGTCGACCTTATATTAAATCATTTCTGGTTTCCGGGATTAAGGACTTTTGTGAGAAAATACATTGGGCACTGTCTCATCTGTATTTCTGCAAAGAGAGTACCTAGGGCCTCTCATCAACCAATATCGTCATGGG
Source organism: Hyles euphorbiae (assembly GCA_023078785.2). Classification (NCBI taxonomy): domain Eukaryota; kingdom Metazoa; phylum Arthropoda; class Insecta; order Lepidoptera; family Sphingidae; genus Hyles; species Hyles euphorbiae. The sequence goes on from CM041040.1 coordinate 12,141,885, forward strand.
TCAAACCGGATACTCCGTTCAGCACAATACATATAGATGTGTTAGGCGTCTTACCTGAATCTAATGGTTTTAAATTCATTCTTATTATTGTCGACGCTTATTCAAAGTTTTGCCTACTCTATGCGATTAAACGTCAAGATTCTGATGAATTAATTCGAGTTATGACTAACGCTATCTCATTGTTTGGAACCCCTAAGCTTATCGTTTGTGATCGCGGTCGGATGTTCGAAAGTACAGGTTTTCGAAATTGGACAAAAGACGTGGGTAGTCAGGTTCATTACATTACCCCGGAAATGCACGCAGAAAACGGTCAGGCGGAACGCTATTGCCGCACTGTTCTTAATATGATCAGGGTTGAAGCTGATAGTAAGGGCAATAAGTGGTCTGATTCTCTCTGGAGAATTCAACTAGTGCTTAACTGTACGACGCACAAGACTACACATAATTCTCCCATGCAACTGCTCATCGGTATTGAAGGCGCAACGCCTGTAATAAGGTCTCTCATACGAGACGTTGCTCTCGACAACACTAATTCAAATCGCGAGGCCATGCGGGAAATACGTCGCCAGATGGCTTCCGAACGACTCGAGCAGAACAGAAGATATCAGGATGCCTATGTCAACAAACAACGCAAGGCTACTAGATGTTTTAAAGTAAACGACCTAGTGTTCGTCGCGAAGGCAGCGCAGAGTAGTGGAAAACTAGACTCGGGAATGCGTGGCCCTTACCGCGTATTGAAAGTATTGCCACATGATCGTTACGAGCTGCGACTGCTTGGAGGCTCCTTTGGTAAAATCACGCGAGCTGCCGCCGAATATATGGTGGCATGGCGTGGAGAATGGACTCCTGAATCATGTGCGGCATTCTTTAACAGTTAGTAATACTGATATTTTTGGCCTACATATGCTTTGTAGGGTTGACATGATAACTTGGCCATGTCGCATATGAAGCCGACATGTTAACTGGGTCATGTCGTGCCACTAGTTGACATGATAACTTCGCCATGTCACATATGAAGCCGACATGTTAACTGGGTCATGTCGTGCCACTAGTTGACATGATAACTTGGCCATGTCACATATGAAGCCGACATGTTAACTGGGTCATGTCGTGCCACTAGTTGACATGATAACTTGGCCATGTCACATATGAAGCCGACATGTTAACTGGGTCATGTCGTGCCACTAGTTGACATGATAACTTGGCCATGTCACATATGAAGCCGACATGTTAACTGGGTCATGTCGTGCCACTAGTTGACATGATAACTTGGCCATGTCACATATGAAGCCGACATGTTAACTGGGTCATGTCGTGCCACTAGTTGACATGATAACTTGGCCATGTCACATATGAAGCCGACATGTTAACTGGGTCATGTCGTGCCACTAGTTGACATGATAACATGGACATGTCAATCTTATAGCCGACATGCTAACTGTGTCATGTACGGGCTTAGTTGGTATGATAACTTGGCCATACCAACTTTACTGTACTCTGTCACTACACACATCGACATGATAACTTGACCATGTCGTTTTGTTTACATTGCTAACTTAGCTTAACAACGGACACAAAACATGTACACACATTGGCATGCCACACTAGCTAGTTAGTAACATCAACATAGTTTGCATGGCTGAACTATAAACTGACAATTTAATAAAAACTTCAATTTTTATATTCAGCTAGTGACGAGGGCAGTCCTGATTCATCCAATGAAGAAAATCAAACTCAACCTTCAGCAATGGGAGAAGTTGCTCATAGCTCCAATACCGAGGTGGACGTGGACGTCCACGCGTCAGGAGAGGCCGTATTAGCATCAAGTTAAGAAAAGAGGGCGTAGCCAGCGCATCACGTGATCACCCGACCATTGAATACGTCATCACCGAATCCAAGAGGGGTTGTGCATTTGTGACGGAGCTTCACTTTTCATTCGGCACGCGCAGCGTTCACTACTTATTTCATAATTATTATCAATTTGTGTAATAAGCAGTGGCGGTACTTCCATACAAGCCCAAAAGCCCGGCTTGCCCTACTTAATACGTATATCCTCGGTACTGAACATAAACCATTTTATTTCACACAAAACAATCATATTTTCTTAGAAAACATCTGCAATTTTTGAATTTACCGCGTCTTGTAGGGCGCGACAGAGGTCGTTGTCCCTTCACGCGCCTAAAATCCAAATTAATATTATTAAAAGCGCCTGCGACGGTGTACCGCGACGAAGCGCCACGCGAAATTCATTCAATTGGCAGTGACATTAAAATACGAAGTCCGCTGGCTCCACGCGCGCTCCCGCAGTCGCAAGTCGCAACATCGCACAATATATCTATCTTTTTCTCTCTCGTGTGCTTTTACGAGGCTTTTGGCAAAATCGAAATTTGTATGGGGATCTCACGAGTGAAGTGCACTACAAATGTATAGGTATAGACATTTTATATAGCAATTTGTACTACACCAAATGCCCGGCTTTTTAGAATGAACATCGTACGTTTCATGGTCGGCGCGTTGTTATTTAATAATATGATTTATTAAATTTTATTTTTATTAATTTGGTTGGTTTTATAATATTAGTACAAATAATGAGGTTTTCCTATAGGTGCTTTTTAATAAAATATAATTGTATGTCGTAATGTTTATGTTACGTTTATGGGCAATACTGAACGAATTGCGATTAACTTCACATGTATTTTGACATTTTGCAATTGTTAGTAGTTCTCAAAAATAGTTCTTTTTACAGCCGCTGCCAATAAACAAACCCAATCCAAAATTTGCCGTTTTAGATTGACAGCTCAATCGTTTTTCTGATACTATATTGCCAATAATCAACCTCAGTAGTGAATATACTATGGCAACATGACAGGAGACCAATCGAAAAGTAGAAAACAATTGACAACAAAACAGATTGACTTCAATCTAATTTTTTTCGATTGATTATTGGCATCGGCCGTTAGTGATAATGTTTAGTTTTTGATATTATTTAAACTTTTTGATACTATAATGAGTGGTATTGTTTTGCTGTGATGGTGTGAGTGTGACGGTGAAAGTATTCATTGCCGTTAAAAAGGTAAATTTATTCAAGTATATTGTAACTAAACTGGCGCGAAAAATACGCCGGGATTGTGAATTTCTCAGTCATGGTTTATAACAAGAGATATTTTATCAACTTGCTTTAAACTATGTGCGTTGTTTAATTTTAACATGCTCCACTTCAAATAGGTTATTGAACAATCGTGTTTCATAAATGTTTATCAAACGCCAAGTTTTGTGTGTTAAATTATTAGGAATACTAGCTGTCGGGCCCGGCTTCGCCCGGGTGCAGATAGTTTTTGAGTCCAATCCACATCAAGAACATATTATTTCGCGTGTCTACTAACTATATTTCCCGCGTGCCGTCGACTATATTTCCCTTCCGTAGGAGAGGACATCCCGTGCCAACAATTTGAATTTGAAAGAGTAGAAAATATGTATATTTGGTTTCCTGACTCATCCCACGGGAACACTACATTTTTCGGGATAAAAAGTAGCCTATGTGTTAATCCAGGGTGTCAGCTATCACTATACCAAATTTCATCAAAATCTGTTGAGCCGTTTTTTCATGAAAGAGTAACAAACATCCATACATACATACAAACTTTCACCTTTATAATATTAGTAAGGATAATGATTTAAATTTAAAATAAATTTGTTCGTCCTTCAATAAAAATTATATCAATTGTATTACACAAAAACAGAACATGAATATATTAATAACAATTTCTGCCCGCGAAGTTATACACGGCACCCTAGTTGTAACTCTGCTTTTTTCTATTAAAATGCAAATTAAAGTTTTTTTTTTTTTTTTTTTTTATTGCAGTGAATGGCGAGACGAGCAAGCCGTTCGCCTGATGGTAAGCGATACGACCGCTCATAAACAGTAGCAACATTCCACTGCGCTCGCCATCCTGAGACATAAGATGTTGAGTCTCAATATGTCCAGTAGTTGCTCTGGCTACAACGTCCTTCAATCCGAAACACAACAGTGCATTTAAGCACTGTTGTTTCACGGGAGAAATAGACATTGCGGTGGTACCTACCCAGATGGCCTCTTACATATGAGAGACCTACCACCAGTGGTTACACCAAAGTTACAGATGCATGTCCAAAAGTTATTTAAGATACATATTTATTTTATTAATTGATTTAAAAACGAATGATAAGTAATGCCTTCATCATATTAGGAATATTAGACGGCTGTTAAAATCGCGCCATCTATTAGATTTTTACGGAACAACTTATTGTAATAGATGTTTTCATATCGCTGATAAAGATATCTGTTTATTTTAATGGTTTCCATCCTATTCTTATATAGCCTTAGGTGTCGGTTTCGAATCCCGGGTCGTTTTTATATTTTTTTTAAATTTATTGATAATATTAACATCGCTAAGGCCCGCCCCCTATCACATGATGGCACGGAATATGCAAGGCGAAACATGAGTGTCCTGGTAGCACCTCTTTAAATATGTGTATGTATAGATGTTGTGTGTTAGGTCTGCCAACTTAATACCATTTTGCTTCTAAATCAATACATATTAAAATATCTAAAAAAAATATTGGGCTTGCCCAAGTCCAGAACCCTAGGCACGCCACTGGTAATAAGTTATTTAAATTTAAGTTAGTAATTATATTTGGTTAAGATCTAGATAGTATAAGGCAAATTATAATAAAATCAATCATTTAATAAACATTTTTGTTGTGTCACGGTAATTTTTTTTAATAAAATTTGAAAGTAGTCGCTAATAGTACGATTACATGGGTTATTTCTTGAACTTACTTTACTCAGATCCTAAAAATCGATTTTATAATTATTGTATTACAAAAAGAAGAAGTATGTAGTCACGCTTACCAAGATTATTATATAGTTTATAAGCCTATATTCTTGAAATCAAACATGAATGAGCGATTAATGACGCCAACATAATTATGTTTAATGAGATGTGTAATTATATAATTCATAAGTGATAAGCTTCGCGTTAAGTCGATCCGTTTTTGGTCATTTTACTTATATTGTTTTCTTTAAGAAAATCCGTGCCAGCTGTACTCTCCTATTATTGAAGATGCACGTATAATGATTCATGTATAATTTAACATAAATTTAACGTGTTATCTTCGTTGGACATTATAATAAATAGTGGTTAGTGCATAAATAGTCTTATTAGGCAACACAGGACTTTCCATTAGGTTCGCTACTGTTACTTCGCCTGGTAAATTTAGCAGTATTACAAAATATATAGTGTTCGTAGGAATTTTGACTGAATTAAAATCCCTTCACTACATTGAAACAGGTTTGCGTGTTTCCTGCATTCCAATTTTCAGTGAAATCACTTGTGGCTGATGCATACTGCCGATTACGAAAAACACTAATAGTTCTAGACTTGCACTTATGTATTTTACAATCGTTTGCGATTATTTCCTCATTATCGTTTACAGGTTAAAAGATAACCTTTTTACAATCTAAAATACAGCCAAATTAAGTAAAAGACATAGAAATATTGTTATACAACTTCTGACTTCAATCATAACTGAGGACTTATACATGCACTCAGAGTAAACTCAGGCAAACTTAAATTAAACTGGGATGTTTTTTTAAATAGCTTCCTATCATACTACACCACAAATAGAGTTATAATGTATGAAAAGGCACTTGTAATCTACTTCACCCATTTTGTGTATTCAAATATACAAACTACATGAAAAACGAAATAATTATATTAATCTACCACTTCTTCTTCTTTATAAGGCCATATACGTCCCACTGCAGGGCACGAGCCTCCTCTACAATCGACAGTAGGATTGAGAGTGAATCTACCACTACAAAAGTGGAAATTATGAACTCATAAAATACGTAGATGTACGTAAATGCGTAAGTACGAAGACGGTAGAGACCAGCATGATCAAGTCAAGCTGGAGGCAGCTATTAAGGTGCCTCTGGATCCTGCTTTAATGTCTTATTATTTACAGATCATGAAATAGATGAAACCCCATCAGTAAGCTATCAGGTAGCCATCGACTATCGAAAAGTCTTTTACTTTGAATTTAAATGTTGATGTTGATGAAGTTCTGATACTCGCGTAAGAAAACAATTATAGAAAATAACTTACTAGTCACTGTCACTGGCTAAACAAACTGTTTCTGACCTAAGTAAATGAGCGAAATGCCGATCTATTGATTATATCAACGAAGTTAAGTAAAAAGAGATAAGTGTATATATTATATGCATATAGAAATATTTTATACGCTTTTTAGCCTAACCAGCGGAATCGCTTTTGCTGCTTGTAAAATTAGACCTGCCGTGGTTACTATACCTAGTCCCAATGCAATCTATCCGCGGTTTGTCCAGTGTATTTCCAGCGATTTACAAAAAAAAATACATGATCATAATGCTTGTTCAAAAATATCCTGTTCCTGGTAGTACCTACCTACTCGTAAGTACGTACTGTGCTATCGAATTTTAAATTCATTACACTTTTAATATTCATAATTTCTACAGAATTAATCGAAGACTTGTCATTTTTGTTACCGCAGTAGCGATATCGTACAAATCAGGCGTCAGGCAACCAGCGCAAATTTGGTTGAAGAAACTGTCAACATTTTACTAGTGTTAGGTATAAGTTGGTAGTTGCCGCAACATGAAGGCATAGTCTTCAGTTGCCGCAAATGTAAGTTAGCTTTTTAAATCCATGAACAATATTAGATGTGATTTTTATCACGTCATGGTCAGAGACGGGTGTAGTGAAATTTTACGACATGTTGTGATCGCCAATTGAGGAATCTAGCAATTAGTCACAATTACTAGTATCTACACATTTGAAAGTTGCTAGTTGCGACCATATGAAACTTATTCTGTCTTCGAGTGCAACAACTGAAAATTAAATTCAAATTTTCAGTTCAGTTATGATCAATTAAATTAATTGATCATCAAAACTTACAGCTAGGGTTAATAGGTCTGCATTGTCTGTTGCCGCAATAAAAAGATAAAAGTAGCTGAGCGTGCACAACGCCTAAGGTGTTGGTCTGGCTATACTTATTTTATTTGATACTAATCGCTAAGCAAGGAAAAATCCTTACGACTAGTATCAGTGGTCTATTAGAATGTACTGATCTGTATCAAAACATATGTAGGTACTTTTTAATTATCCGAACTGCGTCTAGTGGATTCTATTCACCCAAACAATTGCCAATTCTAAGCAATCGTATTAATTATAATGCTATTACTCATTTTGAAACTTCGGTTTATAAGCTTTACGAATTTGTAAGTGCCTTCAATTTATTTAATTTATGCAAATGCGAGCGCACATCTTCTACATTTGTGCCAAACATGTAAATTATAATTTTCTTCTTAACTGAAGCGATCAACTTATTTACGAGTTCATAGGCATTCTCATTAGGCTGACTTCACTAGCAAAAAATTACTTGGTATTATAAAAATAATTATACAGGAAATTATACCACAGTGTATATTGCAAAAATTACAAGTTAATAAAATACCCAACTAAAAAGTTTTAATAATTGACAATGTGTTCAAGATTACAAAATGAAGTGAAATCATCATCATCATCTCAGCCATAGGACGTCTACTGCTAAACATAGGCCTCCCCCAAGGATGCATGGATAAATACGGTCATCGGGAACAAAATCTCGGCGCATTGTGCTTTTACTGTATTCCCACGTGCGTAGGTACTGCGTGCACACAGAAACCTAGTGAAGCAAGAGCAAAGATGATGTTTCTCCGTAGGCGTGACAGAGACAAAATCAGAAGGAGTGGTACAGTACCGTTCATATTTTTTTACAAACCATTTGTATGCCGTGTCCCCTCTATTACCTACAAAACCTCAACGTGGCTATCCCACAAACTTGAACTTAAGGTCATACTAAATATACATCTCATATGCATCCCACTGCAGGGCATAGGCCTCTTCTATAATCTAAAGTACGATTGAGAGTGTTTAGGCCATATAGTGTGGTGGACTAGTGCGGGTTGGCGGACTTTACATATTTTTTTATGGCGAGGCGAGCGTGCCGTTCCACTGATGGTAAGCGATGCGACCGCTCATAGAAAGTGGCAAAACCAAACAACACCTTGAATTACAAAGAAATGCTTGGTATACCACTGGGCAAGCGCATCCTGAAACATCCTTACTAATATTATGAAAGTGAAAGTTTTCGAGGATATATGGATCTTTGTTTCTCTTTCACGCAAAAATAGCTCAACTAATTTTGATGAAAGGTGTAGTGATAGCTGACATCCGTATTAACACATAGGCTACATTTAATCAGGAAAAATATAGTATTCCCGTGGCATGAGTCAGGAATTCAAATATATATATTTGCTACACGGCCTGACCGATTTATATGAATATTTTGTATAGCCTACATCCTGGAGTAAAACGTAGGCTATTTTTAATCCCAAAAAAAAGTTTGGTTCTTCTGGGATGGCTTAGGAATTAAAATATACTTATTTGCGACTTCTTCAAATTCGAATAGATGGCACGGGATAGTTGAGGATAGGATTGCATGCTTTTTTAATGGGACAGAACGGGATATAACGGGCCAGGACGGAAAAAGCAATATAGTCGACGGCGACCACATTGAGTTTATTTATTTATTTAAGAGACAAACAAACAATTATACATTGAGACTTATAAATACGTGATTTAAAAATATTTTTATAATTACAAATACCCAACTCACAACGTTGTCTTCGGTTTATAGGCTCGCCACCTGTCACATCGTGGGACGGAACCCACAAGGCGAAATGTGAGTGTCCTGGCACCTCTGCCTATCCCTTCAGGCGTAAAAAGGCGTGAGTATATGTATGTAATAATATGTTGCTGTTGTGGACTGGACTCAAAAACTATCAGCACTAGGGTGAAGCCGCGCCCGACCGAGAGTAAGATGTTAAGTATACATATATCCAGTAGTCTCTGGCTACAATGTCCTCCAAACCGAAAAACAACAGTGCATTTACATTTACACTGCTGCTTGGCGCGAGAAATAGGCATTGCGATGGTACCTACCCAGGCGGCCTCTCACATAATATAAAAGACCTACCACCAGTTTCAAAACATGGAAATTCATATGAATCGCTATGCAATATTCCTTGTGATGTTTCAGGAGAAGACTCCTGCACCGTTTTTGTTTTAGTGCGTGGTTCATCATTCCTGATTGACTATCAATACAAACATGACACCGAAAACTCAGAAGTGTGGTATTTCAACCCGTGGCCACCATGAACATTTTGACAGTCGCATCTGGTCCGTTACCATCAGGCCACCACGCAATTCTCATCCATGCAACGATGACACTAAATAAGTAAAGTTGTGTATTTTCTAAAACCATATCACGATTAGAGACACCCGTGTACATTTTACAGACAATTACACAATATTTCTGAGTTTTATTGGAGCTAGGTAGTTGTAAAATTTATTTTATCCTTTTACATTCTTGAATAATTTGCTAATAAGGGGAACATCCGTACTGTAAAACTTCAATTCACGGGCTTTTTGAGCATGATTAAGCATGAGTAAGTCCAGTTTACTTCTATTTGTCCCTGAGTTTCGATTTTAGGTTTCGATTCACCCCTTATGTTTTCAAATGAAAAATATTGGAATATTTCAATATTTCCCAAAATGCTCGTTTCCCGTTTCCTCTCAATACTCTGTGGTATATATGTGAGTATCGCAATGTGAACGGTTCTTTAATATTAAATTTTAAAAGCGTAAATATAAATATTTTTAAGGCTTTAATATCTGAATATTTATTTTATTTTCTAATTATGCGTCTTTATATTACAATAGCATTTTATTAAATTAATCTAACAGATTAATACACTGCATTAGGTATCGGAACGTCGGAGCTACGTGTCATTCGTAAAATGTCAGTTTGACATAAGCTAATATGCAAAATCAAATATTTTTATGAAAAATACATTTTAAATCATAAATTGATTAATAAGTGCAACATATTTTACTTTAATGAATGAGAAGCATTTCGTAACCTAAAATGACGACCTTGCGAGAAAGACAACTTAGTAAGTATCGAGATAATACATTAACCGATAGACAAATCATCATACTGAAATTATGTTTTCGTAATTACAGACGCTTTAAAGCAAATGCTCAACCTAAACCAACCGCTAACTAAGAATACTGCAAACGAGCCGGTATGGAAAGTGTTGATATATGACAGAGTGGGACAAGATATTATTTCTCCACTTGTATCAATCAAAGAACTTCGTGAGCTAGGCGTGACACTTCATGTGTAAGTATCAGTAGTAGTAAGTAATATTAAATACTACATAATGTATATTGATAAAGTTTAAAGGAAGTATTCGAATAAAACCAGAACAGTGCATTTTTAATGTATAATAAAAGGAAAATTAATATTATTGGCCAAGGTCCTCATAATAACAAAGATATCACTTAAGTAACAAACTCCGGTATTAAAAGACTATCTAACAACAATAAAATGGATCAAAATAAACTTTAACTGTATCAAATACATTACACATAGTTGATATTCAAGTTCAATGAAGTCTATTCTCAATTAAAAACATGAGTAAAATTAAAAATATGGTAATGTATTGTACATTTAAAGGTGTTGCAATAATTTAGTGTTTGGTTGTTTATTTAAACTCAAAGGCACTGTTCCATTATTTGATATTCTTTATGATAAAACTATAAGATTAAATAATGTGACATATATTTCTATAATAAGGATCACTGTACAGATTACAGAATAATATCAACTCATTTTGAATTTGTTTATTTTTGTGGTTAACATACAATAAATGAAAACAAAAAAAGAGTTTTAGATTTAATTGTATAAAAAACCTGTGTTAATAATTCCAGGCAACTCCACTCTGACCGAGATCAAATTCCAGAAGTACCAGCTGTTTACTTCTGTGCTCCAACTGAGGAGAACCTTGGTCGTATATGCCAGGACCTTGACAATGGAGTGTATGATCAATATCACCTCAACTTTATATCCCCAATCACAAGGCAGAAACTTGAGGACCTGGCAGCCTCGGCTATACAATCAAATGCAGCTGTGAACATTCACAAAGTTTATGATCAGTACCTGAACTTTATTTGCTTGGAAGATGATTTGTTTATTATGAAACATCAGCAGTCTGATTCATTATCTTACTATGGTTAGTGGTATTTAAATATTAATAAATTAGCTAAAACAATCAATTTTTCAATTCAGTATGGAATATATTTTTAAGGTAGATTCTTGGAACATACCTCAAATATTCAATCCACATTTAAATATACCTACACATATTTTGACCATTGACAATCTTTACTGCTAAAACATTGATACTTTTTCATGGAAATATTGGGCAATACTTAAGCTGTAAAATATTAGACTAACTTGGACTAGTAATACATATATTCATCTCACAAAATTAACTATCTAAGCAGTCAACTATTACTAAATGAAAGATAAAAAAAATATTTACTTAGAAATTAGATATAAAAACCTGATTATATTTTCAGCTATAAACAAAGGTGACACAAAGGATACAGAAATGGAAGCAATAATGGACAACATTGTTGAGAGCTTATTTTCTGTATTTGTTACATTAGGTATGATTACATGGTACTATAATAATTAATATGTGTATTGATAGTCAATCACCACACACTAAAACGGTGAAGGAAAACATCTTGAGGAAACCTGCATACCATAGCGATTTATAAAATTTCTATGGTATGTAAGTCCGCCAACCCGCACTAGGCCAGCGTGGTGGACTATATGGCCTAACCACTCTCAATTGTACTCTCGATTGTAGAGGAGGCCCGTGCCCTGCAGTGGGACGTATATGGGCTGATACAGATAATTAATATTGCTATATTTTCTTCGTTCAATACCACTACCACTGCTGGCTTGGTGACCCAAAATGAATCTTGACCTCGGAAACGAGATTAGATTTTCAATATACATTAGCTATTTTTTTATTGAAAAATAACTTATCAATCTTGTAACATTTAAAAATTAAAGTTATAATCATACGTTTTTATTATTATGTTCCAGGAAATGTACCTATAATAAGAAGCAGTAAAGGCAATGCGGCAGAAATGGTCGCAAAAAAATTAGACAAGAAATTGCGAGAGAATCTTTGGGATGCCAGAAACAATCTTTTCCATGGGAATACTGGACAAACTGCATCATTTAGTTTCACCAGGCCTATGCTGATATTGTTGGACAGAAATATTGATATGGCAACCCCTTTACACCATACCTGGACATATCAAGCCTTGGCACATGATGTGCTGGATCTATCCTTAAATAGGTTTGTATTTTTTAAATATCAATTAAATATGACTATAGAAGTGTGAATAAACCTTATGTTTATATAAGGTTTAAAGCTATTTTAAAAGGAAGGTATTTTCAACCATAAAGTTCAAATATCAAAAGAATATTATAATTGTATTGGAACCATATTAGAATTTCCATACCACGGAATAATTATAATTAGTACTATTGATTAAATATAAACATAATATTCATAGAACTAATAAATTATTAAAATTTAATCTTCAGAGCGGTGGTGCCTGAAAGCACAGGTGTGGTAGTTCCAGGCCAAAAAACGAAAACAAGGATATGTGACTTGGACTCCAAAGATCCACTTTGGTTGGAACACAAGAGCAGTCCGTTTCCAACTGTGGCTGAGGCTATTCAAGAAGATCTTGATAAATACAGGTATAATTGTCATTAAGTAATTCATTTACAGTCTAAAATCATAAATAAACTGCACATTGAGATACATACATTGTGAATGTCAGAAAATATAGAAAATCTTATAACCTATCAATACCAAAGGTCTGTCAACGCTGGAATCTCTCATTTCACCAAATCTTGAATGATAGCCAACAAAGTTAAAATTTTTGTTTTTGTTTGCTGGGATAATCAGTTGTTAATTGTGTAAAATGTTTTTAAATTAATAAATCGCGCTAATCCAAAAAAAATGGTTTTGGTTTTTAATCATATTTTGGCTCACATTTACGAAAAAATTTTTTTTGTGAGGTCACTCTAATTCTAAAAATGTGATTAATTACAGGAGTTCTGAGGCGGAAGTGAAGAAATTAAAGAGTTCTATGGGACTAGACGCCGATAGTGACCTGGCTCTAAGCATGGTGAGCGACAACACACAGAGACTCACCAACGCCGTCAATTCCTTGCCACAACTCATGGAGAAGAAACGACTTATCGACATGCACACTACTATTGCCACTGGTATGAGAACTATTATGAAAAATATTAATATTGAGATGATAAGTTAAACTGAACCCTGATAATATAATATAATCTCACTAAAATAATTAATTAAAAAACTCACTCTCTCCTTCATTTAAATCCATTCCATAGTTTGCCTGTAAGACATTGCTGTGGAGCGGTAATATCGCCATTTGTACTCTTTTTTTTATCATTATTTCTGTATAGTTAAGTTATTGTTAAATTTGTGTACAATAGGCTATTTGACTGTATAAAAAATATTGACTTATTTGTTTCCATCCGTGTACATAATTTAATTTTAAAACATATTTCATTATCATACATTAAAAATATTGTATATTTTGGCTAAAAAACACAATTATAATTTAATTTATTTTAAGTTCGCGCCACGTGATCGTAAACGATTTTGATTGGCTATGACGTCATGCGTTAGTATGAACTACTCACATACACAAGAAGCTTATAGCCAAATGGAGATTGCATTCCGTATATAAAAGTGAAGCACAAAAATTTGACCTCGAATGACGTTGCGACTGATTGCTATCCTTTTCTTTCGAGTGACAATGAATGAAAATGACTTTTTGTTCATTCATTGTCACTCGAAAGAAAAGGATAGCAATCAGTCGCAACGTCATTCGAGGTCAAATTTTTGTGCTTCACTTTTATATACGGAATCAAGAAGCTTATACCCAAATGGAGTTTGCACTCCGTATATAAAAGTGAAGCACAAAAATTTGACCTCGAATGACGTTGCGACTGATTGCTATCCTTTTCTTTCGAGTGACAATGAATGAACAAAAAGTCATTTTCATTCATGAAAATGAAAATGAATTCATGAAAATGAAAATGAATGGGATTGATAACGGCATAGATGAAAATTAAATATTAAAAATACCTTTAAAACGAGTTATTTGACATTAATACCCGTGAATTAATAATATTATCATGTCCAATGTAATAAAATGTGAAGAAAGAAATATAATTCTATTTTTCTTTGACTAAAACTCATTGAGGTATACAACTGGAGGGGATCTAGACCAAATAATTTGGAACATTTGCAAGGGTACATGTACCCTTACGCTGACAGTCGGCTATGACAGTTGTCATTTATGCTATTTATTCTAATTGCTTTAAAAAAAAACGTTCTCCCAACTGAAGACATGTAAAAACCATTCCAGTTCACTTGAAAAAAATATAGAATTTAATTCCATACGTAAATTAACGATAATTTGAATAAAGTAGCAAAAATATTAATAAATTAGATTATGTACCAAAGCCGTTTTGACAAATGTCATATTTTAACAAAATTATAGAATAAGATTAATGTTACGGACAAATAGGTAAATATTGAAAATTTCGTTTATTTATTTTATTTAATATATTTATTATCAGATACATTGGATATTGTAAATATATTTTTTCACTATCCATATTTTTGACACAAAAGTATTTTTAGTAGGATAACTCAATACGCTATTTGACTATTTTCTGAAAACCATACCACATTATGAAGTGGAGTCTATAGACCTTACAAATAAAGGTTATTTTTAATTACTATATCTATATCATTTAAAAATAAATTATAAAATACACTGAATAATTACATTGTCAAAACGCTCTGTCTGGCAATGTGGCGTTCAGTTCGTAAACATCCTTTCCAGAGATTCGTTCGCATGTCACCCATTCTCTAATCAATCAATCAATAGTCCGAATGAGGTTTTGTCAAAAAAGTTTTTTTTTCTTTCTTCACATTTTATTACATTGGACATGATAATATTATTAATTCACGGGTACAAATGACAAATAACGCGTTTTAAAGGTATTTTTAATATTTAATTTGCATCTATGCAATCCCATTCATTTCCTGTACGTGAGTAGTTCATACTAATGCATGACGTCATAGCCAATCAAAATCGTTTACGATCACGTGGCGCGAACTCAAAATAAATTAAATTATTATTGTGGTTTTTAGATAAAATATACAATATTTTTAATGTATGATAATGACATATGTTTAAAATTAAATTATTTACGCGGATGGAAACAAATTTATTTTTATACAGTCAAATAGCCTATTGTAAGTTTTGTTGTTTTTAAAATCTTTATAATAATGTAGCTTTATAAGTTATTAAAAATGCATGATTATATTGGGCTTTTATATTTCGTTTTACTTTATTCTGAAACATTAGGTAACAAATGTAACAAATATATGAAGTGTCGTATCTGCAGCAATGCCGACTTGATCTATAATATAATCTGCTCCAGTTGTAATACCTCAATGCAAAAACTCATTCGGACGATTGACTGATTGATTGATCTATGGATGATTTAAGAATGAGTGATATATGCGAACGAATCTGTGGAACGGATGTTTACGAACTAAACGCCACATTGTCAGACAGAGCGTTTTGACAGTGCAATTTTTCAGTGTATTTTGTAAATTTATTTTCAAATGATATAGATATAGTAATTAAAAATAACCTTCATTTTTAAGGTCTATAGACCCCGCTTCATAATGTGGTATGGTTTTCAGAAATTAGTCAAATAGCCTATTAAGTTTTAAATAAAAAATAAGTTTTACAGTGGTAAATAAATCGAAAGAAAGTTTTAAGAATTTTTAAGCTACTTTCGTCGATCGTTATAGATTATTTAAAACATATATTGTTAAAGCAACTAGAAGTAATTACGCGTGTGATGCCTTAGAATTTAGATTTATAATGGTAGCACATTTAATCAGATAAATTATTTTTTCAGCAATACTCAACGCAATCAAGTCGAGAAGATTGGATTCATTCTTTGAATTGGAAGAGAAGATTATGAGCAAAAGCAGCAGTGTTGAAAGCAAAGCTGTAATGGATCTTATTACCGACCCCACCGCTGGTACTGCGGAAGACAAGATGCGACTGTTCATCATATATTATCTGTGCACAAGTCAGATACCTGAAGAAGAATATAAGAAGTTCGAAACGGCGCTGTTGGCAGCGGAATGCGATGTTAAACCCATGTCCTATATGAAACGATGGAAGTGAGTGTATATCAATATACATTATCTTGCTAACTGTGTTAAGTTTTAGGAATATCATTTTGGACATAAAATATTTTGATTATTTTCCAAGTGTGTGCAAGGTGGCGTTATAGGTATTATATTATAGTATTTGCTCAATCCTGGCGAATACTTAAAATTGAAGTCAAAATCAGTCTAAACTTGAATTATCTGACCTGGGAATTAGCTTCGTCCACAGAACCCCTTTTCCCAACATATTTATATGTGTACACCAAACCACAGAAGCGGTATAGGAGTTATTATTACAGAATACCATGTTATTATGATGTTCATATGCTTTCAATCGCGTATATAAACGAGAATAATGACTGTCAAAATTATATTGTTTACAGAGGTTTTACTAAGATGTCGAATCAATACGAGGGTGGTGGTACCAAGACAGTATCTATGTTCTCCAAACTAGTGTCCCAGGGCTCGTCGTTCGTTATGGAAGGCGTCAAAAATTTAGTTGTAAAGAAACATGTGAGTATTTGAGTTTGGTTTCTTGTACCGTAACTTATAAAAAAAAGGATCAAAATATTATGATTTATTAATTGTGATCCAAAGTTAATATCCATGAGAAATGTGTGTAGCCAAAAGGAATGACGTAAGTTTGTGTGAGAAATGTATGCATAATACGGTGAGTAGTTTGCGTTTTTGTTGAAAGGGAGTTGTAATAATTTGGAATCGCTAATTCATGGTGTTGTTCAGTTTTGCCACTGTCTATCAGCGAATGTATCGATTACCATCAGGTGGATACCATGCTCATCTCGCCATTCATAGCTATAAAAATTCGGTTCTCCCATAAACACTGAAGGAACTCTCCATGTAAATGGGCTAAAAATGTGTTTGCTAGGGACAGAATTTCTTTCTAAAAACAAGGAGTATGCTAGCAGTTAGGTTTTAGAGCGAAGCCACGTGATGCGTTGACGGTGTGATTGCGTCGCCAGAGTGGTGTCGCTGCGGCATACTACATACAAATTACCACCATAATATAATATCATATTATGTCACACGATCCGTTTTGTTCGTCGCGTGCCGCATGAGTGCCTGAGAAACGAGGCGGGGAGGGGGATTATGAGAGTTGCGCTGCGGCACCGCACCGTTTGTTTGGCATCCTATTTTCGGAATACGTCTAGGGCTCTGCTCTGTAAATCCGAAACACAGTTCGAATATTCGGATGATTGAAATTTTTGACGATACGAATGTACCTACTCTGTAAATGTTCGAATTCGTATAACGTACATCGTAACCACCAAGTCTATGGTTACGACCATAAGTATATGTAGGTCTATTCGTATCGTATATAAACTTCGATCGTCTGAAGATTCGAACTTCGTTTCGAATTTACAGAGTAGAGTGGCCCCTAAATTGCAACGTCATGTCGTGTGGCCTGGCACTTAGTTGTCCAAGAAGCAATTAGAAAATAATAATAAAAAAGTGTTGTATTTGCACGAGCACAGAAGCTGCCGGTGAGCGTGGCGGTGGAGGGCGCGCTGTGGGGCGGCGGCGAGGCGGGCGCGGAGCTCACGTGGCTGGACCCGCGCGCGGCGCGCACGGACGCGGCCGCACGCGCGCGCGCCGCCAGGCATCCGCCGCCCACCGACGCCGTCGTGTTCATAGTCGGCGGCGGGAACTACATCGAGTATCATAACCTCATTGACTTCGCTAAGGTAACACCTCTACATCTATACATATAAATAAAATTGAAGTGTCTGTTTGTAAAGTGAAAATTAAAGAAAATGTACAACTACATATCGTTATATACGCGATACCTATAACGAAAATCACCTTAGATTTTTTCGTCTGTCTATTTGTTCCGGCTAATCTCTGAAATGGCTGGACCGATTTTGACGGGACTTTTATTGTCAGGTAGCTGATATAATAAGAAGTAACTTAGGCTACATTTATTAGATAAAATCTTTTATTTTAGCAAAATAAAGTTTTTGTTAAATTCACGCGGACGAAGTCACGGGTACAGCTAGTCTTAAATATACATAACTCAAAAGTGACTGACTGACATAATGATCTATCAACGGACAGCCCAAACCACTGCACGGATCGGGCTGAAATTTGACATGCAGGTAGATGTTATGACGTAGACATCCGCTAAGAAAGTATTTTGATGAGTTCCAATCCCTAAGGGGATAAAATAGGCGATGAAATTAGTTTTAAATATATATCACGAGACATAGTTCCTGCGCTTCTGAAGTTGTTTGAACTCAAAAAGTATCTGCACCCGAGTAAAACCGGGTCGAACCGCTAGTACATACATAAACTCACGCGTTTTTCCCAGAAGTAGGCAGAGGTGTCAGGACACCCATATTTTGCCTTGTATGTTCCGTCACACTACGTGATAGGTGGCGATTCTATTGCCATATCGGGCACAAATTCCTGACTCTGGGACGCATTTGTCTTTATTTTATTGAATCATGTTGTATTATATTTTAGAATTTCAATTTGCTAATCCTATAGATAAGTGACAGTTGGGGCCGATTCTAGAGTGGCCACGTACAGGCAAGCGAAATGTCGGACGCCCGCCTACAATGTTGATGGGTGACCTGGCTAAAGTTGAAGGAAGTCTGTGTATGCAGGCCGCTTCCAACAGGTCAATGTGGACAGCAGTGGACTTTCTGTGGCTGTGATGATGATGATATTTTGAAAAAAAATCAATGCGATTTAAAGACGAGCTAGTGTTGTGTTTCGCTATACAATAGCAGTCGATGTCAATTATTTACGTGCCATTGTTGAACAAAAGAGTGCAACAGTTTCAACCAAAGAACTGTTGCACTTATGGGTGTGTGGACGAAAACTTTCATTTCCACGATAAACTTTTTCAAAAATGCCCATGGCTGAGTCTCGATGCAATATTTTAATGTAAATTACGAATAATAACAAACTATCAATGAGAAGATATAAATTCTTAGAGGTTCTTCAGAAAGGCGCTAATAAGTGTTGTATATCTACAGGGTGCGATGGCGGTAACTTCCTTATTTTAATTAATAGCAAAATAAAAAGTTTGTGATTTTTTTTTCTTACATAAGCTTAGTTTTTTTTTTTCTATATCTTTACAAAAAGGTAGAGTTTAAATCTGAAGTTTTCGTCCACCATTTCCGTATTGATAATAATCACCATCACGAATGTTATTCTCAAGATCGTCCAGGATTTTTGGATTGTTAGATTCCAAAGATTTAAAATACTCTCATTTATAAGATCACAGAGTGTAAACTGGCGAGGGAACTGGTCACTCTAAATCACTCCTTTAAGAGATCATACGTTTGAGGAAGTGTTAACGTAAGAAACACATGAAATGGAGGAAATTACAGGCAGGAGAAATTACATAGAGTTAACCTCACTGTACCGTCAAAAATGAGCAGCGGCATGTTTAGTGTTTACACATAATATGTAAATCAGGATGTAAAATCATCTTCAGCATTTTATTTTCTGATGTCTTATTATTTTGAAGTTCCTAGTATTTTTCCCCCACATTATTGGTATCCATAAAAGTGTCCGCCCCTTAACAAATCGATTTACCATCAGGAACGGGATCCATACGAGTGAATTAAATTATTTTTTTAATCGGGAAAAATACATCGCCGTTGCGGACACGTGCCCCTCTCTCGTCCAATGAATAATTATTAAAAGTACTAATTCATATAATCGTAGGACTGGTCTTTTCTATCTCCATCTTTGGAGAACTAATATTTGCTGTGTAGTCTTCGATCAAATATACACTAGATGCAACATGAGCGCTTAGAAAATGACACCAAAAAAGAGTGCTTAAGCACTCTTTCGCCTTCAGTCACGCACCGACCGTTGCTTCTAAAACGTCGCAGAACTTCAGACAATATTATGTGAAAAGCTACTTAAAGCTCCAGGAATAAGGTGGAATTTGTGTTAATATATTTGGAATATGTGATCTTTTTGTTTACTTTTTTTCATGTCATGCATCGGTGCCACTTTTTAACAAAACTTTTATAGGGAACTGTGTATCTAGTGTATATTTGATCGAAGTGTGTAGTGCGTAATTCAAATTTCGAATAAAATTCGCGCCGCATCCTATATACTTTAATTTTTCAAATTATTCTGTGTCTATTAGAAAAGATCAATTACAGCAAAACGTTTATTCCATAATATTAGTTGAAAAATCTATATTGTATTGTGGAGATGGATTTTCTCGCAAGCACGCACGTAGGGGGTTCACGTTCGCATGCTCGGACACGAATTTCGAATGTTCGACGTTCACGTATAAGATAAAAGTTTTAAACTTCTATAAATCAATACTATTCTCTATGAAACTTACTATTCACTCCGAGCTTAGGCGATAGAGACGATGTACGATAGAGGATTCGAATATTTAGTAAAGTATTCAGGTTTATTCGTATAGTTCTACGTACGCCGTTCGAAAATTCGTCGTCGTGTCGTAATATAGAGAGGATGCCGGAGTATCGTAATCGCCCTCGAGCGAGACGCTAATGCTTTCATTTTCCATTCTTTGACTACCTTTACGACAAGATTTGGATAATTTCTAATTTGGTTATTTTTGCACGGATTTATAAACTTCTTTCTATTTTACATTTCAGACATAATTTAGATAAAATTAATAAAAACAAATCAGTTATTTGCCCACCCACCCACAATAACCCACTATTATGCCCTAAATCCATACTCGTTAATTTGACTCAAAGCTCTAAATATAAATTGCTAGCCTGAATTTCACTTCTTTTTAAACACGGTGTTATATCACACACGTTTTTAAACCGTCAACGTGATTATTCTTGACATTTAAATCTAGGTATAACAATAATATCTTGTTCAAGTAAACATGGTTTTAATTGGAATACGTAATAAGATCAATTAACGATTAATTAGAAACGCATAATTGTATAAAATGCCTCAAAATATTTATATCGTAAAGTAAAAAGTTTTTATGTATTATATTATCCACCACTGTTTTTGTGTAAATATTAGACATTAAAGTTGAAACAACATTTTTTTTACAGCAACAAGCGACGGGCGGCTCTGTGAGGAAAATAATCTACGGCGCCACCACCCTGCCGAATGCATCGCAGTTTCTGAAGCAGTTATCGCTTCTTGGGGAAGAAATTCAATAAACATTCCTATAGTGTATTCTCACAATTGTATGTAAAATAATATTTGTGATATAAGGTTCTACTTGAAGTGAAGATATCTACTGGGTTGTTGAATAGCCAATGAAACATGTGTCTCAACAAGTTGGCATTTTATTTACAATGACATTGAAAATATAGCTAACATCTAGTAATCTACTATAAATTTTGATTGTTTTAAACAAGAAGTATAAAATCTAAATCACAAGATTAGTTAATTCAACAATATTAATTTTTACATGAAACTTTCACTTAGTCGGAAAATTTAAAATAAAACAGTTTCACAACCAAAAATAGATACAGATCTTGTTGGGGGATATTAAAAAGGACAAACTTGTTGAATTGTCATCCCAGCCCTTATTCTATTGTGCTTAATTAATATAGAAAATAAAATGTGTATTCTCATTAAAAAGATAGTCAATAGCCCTCGAAAAATAGCAAATATGCGTTTGGACTACTTTACACACTAAACATACATTAATTTTAAAGAAATAGGTTTAGACTTCAATGATAAGGAACTTCAACATCTTCCTCAGCACTGCAGAAACCACCTCTCTAGGACTTGAAAAAGATAGACTTCATATATTTAAGACAATCTAACAAAGCAAATTTCTTATACATCAATTACAACATTTATCACTGATCATGATATGGTTTTGGCACAGTAAAAACACAAGTATCTAGAGAACAAACTTGAAAATATAACGTAGATTACGAAAAAATGCATATTAAGATGGCAACAGGAAAGGTCACTCTTCATACAATAATATATTCATTGCAATTTATTTCTTTCAAGTTTGTGCATGAAACAAAATTCTTGTTTAAAATCATAGATTATTTTGATGTTCAATGTATATTATAATATAAGCGTAAATTATTTGCAATATACATTTAGCGGTATAAGCGACAATTTTTAATATGTTTAAATTGTGCGCAGTTCGGTAAAACAGGAACTGTTTGTAGAAATATAATGAATATATAATTCCTTAAGTTATTACAATTTAAAAATAATTTTAAATAAACTGAAAGTAATTACAGATGGCACTTTTTATTATATTTTTTTAGTTACAATAAATAAAGTACAATCTATTATAAAAATATGAACAAAACAAGTTAAAACGGCCCAATTAGTTAAACACAAATTTCTCTTTAGGCCGTATTCACAGATTAATCACCCTGACATTTCAAAGTACCGATAGTGAACATTCTCAAAATTATTAGTCCATCCGGTATTTATAGTAGATATATGGCATGCCAAAATATAGAGACCTCCTGTTAAAAAAAAATAATAATGTAATATGTACGCAAAAAAATTGACGACGCTAAATGATGTTAATGTTAATGTAGAATATAGCCTTGTCATTAAGTGAAATAAATCACAATACGACTGTTGACCTTATAACCTTTCTTCATAGTGTGTAGATAACAAACAGATTACACAAGATAATACGTTACTAAGCTTTTATCTTATATAGTGACAAAAGCTATAATATTGATCTTAACATTACAACCACTACAGTAAATACTACACGGAGCACAGACAGAACTACTAAATTTACACAGATCTTTAAGGCAGGCGATTAATTATCAAACATTTTTACTTAAAATATTAAAGATTTAAGCAGTGCAACGCTTAACAAGGAAGCAATATTTATATAATAACGTAGCTTTATAATAATTTAACAAATATTGTATATATTTATCGCCCATTTCGGGCATTTATCTTTGATGACATGGATTTATTGAGAGTAGATACAATTAAAACGTAAATAAAATACATCGATTAAAATAAAAACTAAAGAAAATTAAATTCAAACACGTGAGCGAAATTACGCCTTCCACCCTCTTTCGACCATTTACATTCCACAACCAAAACAGTATTGAAAAACGACTCTTAAATTCGAAACAAAAAGCAATAGTTGTTGAACACTATGCATATTTTCATAAATGACACCAAAATACGAAATATGTGGCAACTAATTGATCTAAAAGTGAGAAGCTTATACTTTTTTGGTTTCAAACATTTATCTACGTTTTTAACATAATAAATTATATACCATTTATATTACGGCATTTCGGTAAAATTTGTTCACCCTAAGGCACAACTGTATGTACAGAACATGGAAGAATGTTTGTTTATTGGCTTTATGAATCATTTTTTATCGAAATCTAAAAGTAAAGGATCGTGGTAATATAGCAATAGAAATATTCGTGCATTTAATTGATGTTGTTGATTCCATAAACTGACTGGTGTCAATACATCGTATTTTCAATACAGTTTAGTTTAGGGTGAACAAATTTTTGCGAAACTGTCATGGAGTAAACAGAGTGTGATAAAAATATTAGAAAACTTTACAAGTATTCACTCAATCGAAGGTATGCACGGAAACTTATCCATTACAATGTATACAAGTTGCCAATAATTCGTCTTCAAATCTTTACCCATGAAACATACGGATCGCTTAAAATCATAATAATTCTATGGTTTTAGTTCTAAATTAAGTGGAATGTTAATTTTTAAATTAATGGTGGAATTTATCATTGTTAATGTATAAATAAAAAAAGGTAAAGTTAAAAAGAAATACAAGAAAAATAAGCTTTCGTTTCTAAGAAGAAGTACCTACAGCTTGACTTCTATCGCTAAAAAAAGTCCACTTTTAAATGGAATGTAAAGAGTTTAGCAAAGAAATAGTGTTTATAAGTCCATATGCATGCATCAGGAATGTTTAAGCCAAAAAGAAAATGCAAATGACAACAAATCGAAGGTTCCTTCATGCTGTGTAGTGCATATCTACCAAAAAGTTTAAGGGAAAGACTAGACTTGAAAATATTTTATGGGATGAAACTTTGTACATATTTAGTACCAAAATGTATGTATTGCGCACGATGCCTTACTTCAAGAAAATCACTTATAAATTTTCATCGGCTATATCGTGGGTCGTCGACCAGGTCTAAAGAAACTGTTCTATTGTATAAACGAAAGATAGCGAGTCTTTAATAGTTTCGAATATTATGAAAATGAGATCAAATTAATATGGTCATCAAAATATATTTTTTTGTATCATCTTTTGCCGCCCGAATCAATTCCTTTCTCTTTGTTAGACTAAGCGCGACCAGTACACACCTACATAGCATTATATTCAATCAATATAATATCTACATTAAACGTGACAGTCTAATGGCCGATAGGCATTCATTAAATTTTCTTGTAAACAGTAGAGATAAAAAGTATGATAGTGCTAGAAATAGAAAATCTTATAAATGATATACGATAGAAATAGAAAATATATGACAATTTAAAAAAGGTTGAATCAAATATTTTATCTCAAGTTTCCTTTCCTATACCTAATGTTAACAATTTCAAAAAGGTCATCTTGTAACAATCTCAGTCTTGCATATTATGCAGATCTTAAAAACAGTATTATCATATTCACACCACAAAAATATATTAAAAATAAAAACAAAACAGTGTCACTCTCAAAAAAATGTTTAAGTAATTATTATATTTATCTACTCGGTGTAATATTTAAGACAGATGTGTTTAAAACTCGTTAAAATGCATATATAGGAGATTTTTAAAAACTTTGGATTTGACAGTGCAATATAGGTATGGTAATACCAAGAACTACATAATAAGATATTGAATGTTATAGTGGATAAATAGGACTTAGCTTTAAATCACGAAACTTACTCTAGGTATAACATAGAGATGATTATTCAACAAATTTTCAAACAACTACTTTAAAAGGATTACATATTATACTGTGATTTTGTTATAATCGCAATAAGATAGGTATATAAACGTGGCGATCTCAGTGGCCCGATAATTTCACATTCAGATCTCTGATTATAATACTCGTCGCGGGCAAAGTTCATTGTTACGGCGCGGCGCCCTAAAACGTGTTTGTTTATATCAAACGTTATCAAGTTGTACATATTCGTCACTTTATCATCAATTTTGTATCATTCTAAAGAAGTTTGCAACAGACTTATTACTAATAAGTGATTATAATCACAGTACCTAATTATTATAATTATTAGTCAGTATCATCAAAGAGAACTTTCTTAATCTATATAATTATTTTGATTTGTATACTAGAAAATGTTAGAAGGTAAATAAATCTTCCTTTTAATGGTGGTTGCAAAGTTTCACCATTAAGAGATATTCAATAACAATAGGTAGGTAAATATGTTTGTCATGTAGTTATTACAGATCAGTGACAAGTTGTCACTCAGACTATAAGCATGAGATTCCAAATATGGTGCAGGTAAAATGTGATAAATACATACAAATGGTTTGGTAACCCACTACAATATGTTTTAAAGTGTATTAATTCAATGCTGTAATGAATTTACTCTTCATGCAAGCATGGTGATAATATGACTAGACATGATGTCATATGAACATTTCGTTGATTATTCAAATTTCTACTTAATTTGCATACTGCATATTTATATTTCTATAAGCACTGCTCCAAGTACAATATATTAAAGTTTCAAGCACTGATACATGGTACCTATATATAGCAATGAAACAAATCGCAGACGTGATTCCCAGTAACTGTTTTGACAATGAATTTCAATTAAAATGACACAAGTACCAATTTAACAAGTGTGGCACACATAGTGCTCAGTACCAATAACATTAAGACTATACGAGCTCATTCAAGCGTATTATAATTTATCTTTAAGTACCTTGTTACGCAAGTATAACAATGGCAATATGAAGGTGGGCAAGTGGTGGAACACAGCTATTGCTTAGGCTGACTTTGATTGGCGCTGCGACTTGA
Source organism: Hyles euphorbiae (assembly GCA_023078785.2). Lineage (NCBI taxonomy): Eukaryota > Metazoa > Arthropoda > Insecta > Lepidoptera > Sphingidae > Hyles > Hyles euphorbiae. The sequence continues at coordinate 12,168,134 of CM041040.1, forward strand.
ACTGCTGCTGTTTAATATCATCTTCTGCATTTGCCGGATGACAGTGGTAGCATGATACGCCTGTTTCCAGCGGGACTTGGCAAAGTTCTTCTTGAGCTGCTCAGAAACAGTGCCATGAATGTTCTTATTGCTGGCAGCATTTCCTGAGATCCAGGGATGTGCTAAGGCTTGCCTGCAAAGAAAAGACATTTTATAACAATGAAATTTGCAAGGAACATTTTTCAGAAAAAAATACAAAATTAGTAGTGCAACATCAAATTGTACTATTCATATTAGGCAAGTTTGGAATTACTTTCTGCATGCATCACAATATTTATATATATTTTGAAACAAATGATTTTATAAGGAACCCATATAAAAATATCTTCAAAACAATATTTTTTTTCTTGTTGTGGAAATAACATTCATTTGAATTATCTAATTGAATAAAACATGTGTTTTGATGCTCTGATTTTGTTGAAAATTGTGTGATGTAACACAAACATTAATAGTCTAATAAATAAAATAACCATAAAATCATAAATTATCTAACAGTATTAAGCAATTACTCAATGCCATCTAACATTCATTTAAAGCTCATACTTTTTAAATAAATAGTGATTGCCTCTTAGTTATGGGGATTTAGAACCCAATTACTGCAAAGGCTTTATAAAAATGTCATGCTGCACAATTTTATATATTCCATATCTAATTCGATAGCATAAAAAAATACATGTATCACCAGCTACCAGTAAAAATAATTTAGTTAGTACTTCTGAAAAAATATTTTAAGGCGCATTAATAAAATAAGTGTTACCGAACATTTTTTTTCTGTTGGTGTTCGATTAATATATGTTATACCTGAATACTATATTATACCTGATTAATTAGTTATCCATGGAATTGGTGTACAATTACTTTACAATTTAGATCCATACGCATACATATCATCACTGTGGAAAATATGGAACTCGTTGGACAAGCCCACTATAAAATAAACTTTGTTAACATTAATATATATAGAAAAGTAAAAAATTATAAATAAACAACCACAGTAGAATGTAAATTTAAAAAATACAGAAAATATTCCAGTAATTTTAAAATTTGCAATGAATAGCGAGAGGTGCATGCAGTACAACCACTCTTGGAACAGTAGCTGAATCAAACAGAACCATGAAAACAAAGCAATGCTTGGCATGCCCCTGCACAACCATCTTGTTCCTGAGACTTATGATGTAAAGTCTCAATGTGTCCAGATGTTACTGTGGCACAATTTCCTCCAATTGGAAATGTGTATTTTCACTACTATTTGGCAGGAGAAAAAGACATTGTGAAGATACCTACCAAGTCGGCCTCTCACATATGAGACCTTAAACCAGTAATACTCCTAACAGCACCAGTAAATATTCCATTACCACAATTCTTACATTGACTTTTTGCCCAGGTAGAATATTATATTTATTATTAATGAATGCATAAAAACTAGTTAATGTGGGTCACAGTGATAAATACCTAACGGAAAGTTTTAAAACCGTGACCACACAAGTCAAATGATTATACATATAATATTATGTATGAATTCAAGACTTACTTGCAGGTGTATCTCTTCTCAACATCTACACACATCAGATGGCGAATAAAATCCTTTGCAGAGTCACTGATGTCATCCCAGTAAGGAGAATCAAATTCAAAGTCACCCTTTAAGATTTGAGCAAATAAGTTTGCATCATTCTCATCATAAAATGGAGGATATCCACACAACAAAATGTATGAAATTACTCCTATACTCCACACATCCACAGCTTTGCCATATGGTTTCTGTGCTAACACTTCAGGTGCCACATAGCCCGGTGTCCCACATGCAGTGGCCATGATCCCAGAGTCTTCAATTTTTGACAATCCAAAATCGCTGATCATAATTTTGCTATCCTCATCAGCACTATAGTACAGGAGATTCTCAGGCTTCAAATCTCTATGGACCACTCCTTGCGAGTGCATATAATCTACAGCCTCCAACACCTGCCGTATTAAATTAGACGCATCTTTTTCGGTGTACGAACCTTTCTCAACGATTCTATCGAACAATTCGCCACCCGTGACCAGCTCCATGACGAGATACACTTTATTTTTGTCCTCATATGTTTCCAACAGCTGGACGATATTCGGGTGTGAAAACATTTTCTTCTCGGCACCCTCGCCCTTAGCTTGCTCGCTGAATCGTTTTAAAACTCTTATTTCATTTTCTAGAGAGTCTTCCTTGCCTTTTAAGGCTTTTTTGTCGATTATTTTGCACGCATATAGTTGGCCGTTTTCTTTACTCTCTATCAGACGTACCTCCGAAAAGGCTCCCGTGCCCAAAAGATCTTTTACAATATACTTGTCTTCAATGGATGGTTGCTTTTCAGATTCTTTCCCATCCTTTTTGGATTTTCTCCCAAAATCCTTTTTACCGAATAGAGGCATTTTCACGCCCCGATTACAAATATTTTCAACTATAATATTCTTATCATAAAATCCTACGTACACAGTAAATTATATATCGCGACTGGCTAGGGAGGAGAGAACAATAATCTCGCTCGGAGTGCTCGGCTGGCTTCACGAATATAGCGTTGCGCAGGACGCCCGACAAGGTCAAGCATTTGTCAAAAATTTGTCATGTTTCGTCCAACATTTTCTTTAATGAACTTTCGTAAATCAATAGTTTTAAGTTGGTTTGAACAAATTTAAACTGTAATTGCTTTTTAATTTCCGTTATAAACGAGAAAATTGATTTTTTTTCTGCACATAAACCATTTTCTACTATACGAAAAATAAATTGACAAGCGTCTTCAATACTTTCTCAAGCTGTCAAATAACAAAGTGAGATAGATAATACAACGTTTAAGTGGTGTGAAGACAACAACAAATTGCAGATGGTCGTACAATATCAATTGAAGTATTGACGCTCAATTTTAACTGAGGCATGTATTGAAGCAATTTTTGTCATTTGAAGCAAGTCAAAGTCTAAGAATAATAAATATGTACAGTCAGAATTAAAAGTGAGTTGTGTAAGGGGTCGTTTTACGATACAAGTTTTCCCATCAACCTAATCATAATTACAATTTAATAGGTTTAATTATGACAGTTGATACTAAAACATAATTATGTATCTAACTCGTAGCGCCGATATGGTATTTAACATACATACATACATTCATAAACTCACGCCTTTTTCCCAGAAGGGGTAGGCAGAGGTGCCAGGGCACCAACATTTCGCCTTGTATGTTCCGTCCCACGATGTAATAGGTGGCGAGCCTATCGCCATATCGGGCACAAATTCCTGACTCTGGGCTGATAATGAATAGAAAAATCCAATATCACTTTGCCCAACCCGGAATTCGAACCCGAGACCTCAGCTTTGTAACCGTACCGTAGTATAACTACGCCACCGAGGCAGTCAGAGAGCTCTTAGTTCTCTCTTAGTACTAACAAAAACAGCAGCAGAGCATACTTCCTAAGTAATTCGATTAATTTATTTTGAATACCGATTATGAGTAAACCACGTTTCCTAATTGTGCTTCACGATTACCAATATAAGAAATCAATTTGAGTGACAATCTAACTAAATTATGCCTGCAATACCCAAATTATTGACATTCTTAATCATTCATATGATCTTAAACCTTAATATGTTTATTTTACATATGAACAATTTATCATAATCCACGACCTACTGTTTCCTAGATAGCGTTTTCAACTGCAACCTCTGTTTACAATTTCTCTTGTCTATGGTTCCACCCCCTGACGTCACTGTGAAAATCGACCAATCCTATTGGACGCAGTGTTCGATGGCCCTCATAAGCGGTTTCACTGCCGCGCACAGTTTCATACCCTATCTTCTAAATGTTTTCATTGTGCGACAATATGTGTGGCTCAGAAAATGATTCCACATGTGAATAAAATTATTTAACATGAACAGTGTTACTGTATCGTTGTTATAAAATATTGTTTTCACTTTATTTTTATCTCAAGTGCGTTAGGTTTCTAAAATTACGTTAGGGGGTGGTGCCGTGATGCCAGTTCGTAAGCAAGGTATTTCATTTTATATTCTATTTTTATTAATTTACAAGAGTTTCAAAGATACTTTGATTTGGGTATGTTTTGCTTAGTGACAGGGGGCGTATTTGAACTACAATAGCACCCCACACGTTATTGCTATCGATATGAGGGGGTTACCAGCCGTCTGATATGAATGCACCACATTACGCACGCTCTCTTAATTAATTAAATTCATTTACTATCTTTAGAAACACATTTATTAGATAACGTTAAAATATTAGAGTTTTAAGTAATTACAAAGTAATAAAAATGCATTTACATGTAACATAATATTATAATCAACAAAACAATGTTACGTATAACGTAGAGTATGTATGTACAAACAGTTGGTTGTAAACCCACGATCGCGTGACCTATAAAAGGGGACTAGAAAAAAAACACTACTACAACTAGCTATAACATAGACCGAATTAATTTAAGAACTGAAAAGAATCTACTTCCATAGAACACATTTTTACATGCGTGTGAAAAAGTAGATAGCTTACTAAATCGTTGATATGTACAAATTGAAAACCTTTAAACACTTCCGTTTTATTTTTTACAGAGGCCCATCGAGCTTTAGAACTGCTGGAAGATTATCACAGCAAATTAGTTAAACCACAAGACCGTCAACTGAAGCTTGCCATTGAAAGAGTCATCAGGATATTTAAATCACGCCTTTTTCAAGCTCTTCTAGGTGAGTGTCGATGTTCGTTTATAAAATAATTTATTTCGAATATTTATTAAACCATGCTTGTGGCCTACATTTTCTTTAATCGAAATGTTCATACACTAAAGAATTAATTAATAGTACACGTTTTGTACTATCAATAATATATGCGCGAAAATAATATTTATGGTAGAAATATCTCTATGGCTAAAATACTTTCATCATTCGATTTGGTGGGAGCCCCAATCTCCAACTAAATGAGAAGTCAGGTTAGTGAAGACTAAATATTAATATTGTACGCAGTTAGTATGTATAGTGTTATAGACAGTCACTGTGTGTTTGCAGCTTTATTTATTCCCAAATATGACTACAGCCTGTAATGCATATAAAGAATAAAAAAAACGCCTTTCAATTTCTATAATATAACATCTGTATTCTATGTTACTCCAACTATTTTCCCTTATCCCTGCGCTCCAGCACCTCTCGGTACACAGCTTTGGTCAATGAGGCCACCATATATTTTACATTAATATTAGAAGACCAATATAGGTGGTAATCAATACTGGTGGTAGAAATCTCTCATTAGTGAGAGGCGATTTGGGTAGGTACCACCGCAATGTCTATTTCTCCGGTGAAACAGCAGTGTAATTGCACTGTTGTATTTCGGATTGAACGACATTGTAGTCAGAATAACTTCTAGACATATTGAGACTTAACATCTTATCTCTCAGGATGGCGAGCGCAGTGGAATTTTTCTACTGTTTACGAGCCGTCGTATCGCTTACCATCAGGCGAAAGGCTTGCTCGTCTCGCCATTCATTGCAATAAAAAAAACGATATTTGCTGAAGAAATCATGTTCTGTTTCCATAATAAAATAAGATAATAGGCTTCAAGATTTTTACAAAAATAAACTTGTAAATTACGCTCTATTTAAACTTTGTTTGGCTGTTGGTTAAACCTTTCAACTCTTGCTAAATACGTCACATAAAGCATTTGATTCAATTGTTATATCCAGACGCTTAGCTAACACTTCAGGCAAAACAATGTTGAATAATTAACTAATGGACTGAAGAACTGAACCAGTGGCGAGACCTTTTGTAACAGTGGCGATAGCTATAGGAATAAAACAATACAAAAAATGATATTACGGAACATTTAAAAATATATTTGCTAGATTAAACAAATATTTTTCCTATGCTCATGATGCAATTAAATATTAACTCCCAGAAAATTATTATCATTCTTACACTATTAAATTCACAAATAAATACTTTCAGTCAGATGAAATTAAGATCCCCAACATGGTTTTTTTATCTCTACTATTTAATGATACTTTGAAGTTATACATACGACGCCCAATTTCCTAATGGTAGTAAAGTTAAAGTTTAACCTAAACTACGCTGATTTACTTATCACGGTAAATTGACTTCAGGTGACGTTGGCATCAAGCCAAATAAATATGTGCATTACTTGAATGATCTGACCCAGTAAATATTCTATTGTGATTAAACTCATGAATATTTCAGTTGTAATACATAATCCAATTTGTTTTAAACAAGTGTTTTGATTAAAAGTACGACTAATTGTTAATAAACTAGGTATAGATAGTTTAATTATTATATCTCACGTCCGGTTTATTTAAAAACAAGTTCACTGATCGAAGGGACTCCGCTGTAGCTGTGATTCAGTTCGATCAGCGCGCTTCTATTCTATAAATAATCATACAACAGTCGCGCGTGACCGTACCGCGCGTCACTAGCGCTCTTGAGCCTTCCTTGACCACGACACTGCTATTGTGATCCGCATTATATTTAGCTGGCTGCAAGAGCAACATGCTCCATCCAAACATTTAGATACAAAAACAGTGTAGGCAGACAGGTACCTACTAATTGTAATTGTGCTGGAGCCGTATTACATACACATTATAATGTCTTGAACCAATTGTGCATAGCGGATGAAGAATAATTTCGTATGAGATATTTATTCTTCGTCGAACCACTGCATCCATTAATGGTTTATTATATCTGTAAATTATCTACTTTTAATAAGGCCGTTTTCGTCGATAGAATCAATTTTAATTTTCAAACTTAATTTATAAACGACTTCAAAAAAAAGGAAGAGGTTCTCAATTCGTCCTTATGTTCTTTTTCATCTTAATGTTTTTCTGTACCGATTAAGGATTGCTTTTGACGCGTCTCATGTTTTACGACTTCACCATAATTGGTTTAAAAAAAATATACCTATCGTTCTTGTAAAAATATACAGGGTATATCAAGACTGCTACCGAAAACGAAGCTGGGTGGTAGTTTAAGCGATTTCAGAAACAGTGCAACAGAAAATTTTGCAAAAAAAACGAAATTTTTTTTTGGTATTTTTTTCCTATGGCCATATTTGGTAGTAAATACATTTTTTTCCTAAAATAATAGTGTATACCCTTTTATTTATAAATACTCGTAAGTTATAAAACAGTTTAAATTATTATTTTAGCAAGAAATATGGATTTACCACCCAAAAATGACGATATTTAAAAAATCATTAAAAATGAATATCGCGATCCTTTGCGCAATTTTCCGGCTTCGTTTTCGGTAGCAGTCTGGATATACCCGTTATATGATTAACTAGCTGTCGGGCCCGGCTTCGCCCGGGTGCAGATAGTTTTTGAGTCCAATCCACATCAAGAACATATTATTTCGCGTGTCTACTAACTATATTTCCCGCGTGCCGTCGACTATATTTCCCGTCCGTATTGAATGCTGTTCAATCCTGTCCTCTCCTATCCCGTGCCAACTATTCGAATTTGAAAGAGTAGAAAATATGTATATTTGGTTTCCTGACTCATCCCACGGGAACACTATATTTTTCGGGATAAAAAGTAGTCTATGTGTTAATCCAGGGTGTCAGCTGTCACTATACCAAATTTCATCAAAATCTGTTGAGCCATTTTTTCATGAAAGAGTAACAAGCATCCATACATACAAACTTTCACCTTTATAATATTAGTAAGGATGGATTAGTTATTTATTTTATATTTAAATATGATTAGTGGTCTTATTCATTGGCAGTTTGAAAACCTATTTTAGTTATTGATTATTTTGTCTTCTTCGCTCAAACCAAATTCTAGAGTCGTTCGAAAGGAACAAAAGATTCGATAACTTAAATAGGTTTTTAAGCTGTCTATGAATAAAGCCGTATTTGCCTAATTTAGTTCGTTTGAGATTTAATGTTCTTATATAAATAGGTACTTTTTCCTTTTTATTTGTCTTTGTTATTGTTGTCACTTGTAAGGCGACCCCTTTATCCATTTTATTCTCCTTCTGTATTTACATTATTTAAATGTGTTGTAAATTGTAATCTGACACGATAAAAAATATTTTGTGTTCTATAATTTGCTCTTCTTTTTGTTAATCCAAGGTGTGAGTTACCTCTATACTAAATTTCATTAAAATTTATTCAATAATGATTGCGTGAAAAAGTAACAAACATCTATACATACATCCATCCATACTTACAAACTTTTGCGTTTATAATTTATGAATGTATGTTAAACTAAGTTTTGGCAATTGTACCTGCTTGTAAAGATCACCACAAGGGAAAGGTCACCACAGAAATATATCAAGAATGGTCATTTAGTCGCCCATCAAAATATTTTTTCTAGGTAATGCACACTCAATAGATTGAGATAACTCTGATGCTGTAAAAACAAAAAGTCACGCTGGTATAAAACTATTGTGTTTTCAATAGAATATTTTCTTTTCGTTGGTTCGGGATTTTCTTTCACCCTGTTTAGTGTTTCATCATCATCATCTCAGCCACAGGAAGTCGAATGCTGAACAGGCCTATGTCCAGCTCCACATCCAGATTTCCTGCAATGTTAGCCAGGTCGTCCGTCCACCTTATTTTTATATGCTTCGAAAAATTGCGGTTTTAGTATGCATGAGCCGAAACAATAGTGATCATTTAAATGATGTGCCGATTCATTAAATCAATTACATTTCGTTCATCCTATTAAAATTCTCAATTCTCGTAAAACATAATCGTAAAATTATAAAATTTTACCTATTCGTTGAAAGCAACTTTAAACTTATATCATACACTGTACCTACCTATACTTACTTGTATACTTACGTCAAAATTTTCCTCGACAACTTCGTTTATAAGTAAATAATTTCTTATCATTTATGAAATAGAAAATTATAATTTATTTTATGAGCAAAGGTTTAACATGTATTTTCGAATCCGCATTATTAAATGCTGCGATTGAAGACCATCAGGTCAAATATTCTGTTAGTAAAAGCGTAATATTTATCTTTGATACCAATGTATGCGACAAAAAGATCTACATGGGTTTAACCCTGGCCTGCTGACAGTGTGTACTTGATTGCAGCTGACCGTAGTTATGCATTAACCGTCATACATGGGCTTCACTCGTTCATATTGAGCGTATATTCATGGCTAGGACACAATAAATACATGCAATGTCTTTCAAATTTAGATATAAATATTATAAGTGTATATTTTTTGTTTTTTATAATTGAAAGTATTAGTCATGTCTTTTTTACCGACTTTTAAAAAAGGAGGAGGTTCTCAATTCGTTGGAATATTTTTTATTGTAATTTGATTTTTCCCATCCGGTGACGTCCAGTGGTGACGACAGAAAAGTCCAGACTAAATAAGTAATTATAGTAAATACAGAAAAGTAATTTGAAGCTATTTCATCATCATCAGTCTATACTGTTGTCCACTGCTGGACATAGGTCTCCTCAAAATTGTCTTGAAGCTATGTATAATTATTAAATTATAATATGTTATTAAATTATAATTATAATATATTATGGTATGTATCTATACTCTCTAGGTAATTTCTCATGCATCTGGCAATGTTGTTCAAGAATTTAAATACGCATGCAATTTATACAAATAGGTACTAGGTTAGGTTCTTTAAATCATAGTTGGACATGCACTGCATGACGTTAGTCAAATCAAATTCAAATGCAGATCAAATTCAATAATTTATTATAATAATACTTAATATGCTAAGCGCAACATGTAGATACGTGTATTTGAATTATTATGGGTAGATCATTGATTTAAAACTGTGAATTATATAGGTGCAAAAATAGCGTTTTTATTATATCTTTACACATTATTACATTTAAATAAACGTTGGAAATATTTCCATTTTTTAAATTGAACAGGGCTCGCATATTGTGTATGAAACGTCTAATCGCACCCCTAGCACACTGACCTAGAACCACAGATCACCCTAGAACTGAAATGAAATGTTACGCTAAATTGGATAACACATTTGAATAATATGCGAACTACGCCGGTATATGAATTTCATTCATATTCCCACAAAAGCGTTCTCATAAACGAATTTAGGTATCGTATGTGTCGTCTATCGACTGTTACCACATGGACATTGATTTTCTGTAAATAAAATATTCAGTGTCATTTCGAGTGGGAAGAGAGAATTAAGGTCGTGCGTGGTATAAATCAATATAATTTCGGTGACATCAATTGTAATTAAGAAACAACTTATAATTAATAAACAACGCTGAAATCAGTGGTAATTAAGGAACAACTTATATATACACATTCATTTACAACTGTAACATCAAGAGGATAGCTGAGTGCTACTAGTGCTATCCACCATCGACATCATCGTCGACGAGTTTGTGTTAGTCCTAACATGACAAATGCTTAAACTTAATAGCTTGCCAGTCTCGAGGAACTTAGATATATAAGATTTCTCGTGCCGAAGTAATAAAGTAGGAAATATCGACCCTAAGGCCTCACAGCACACATCCCTACCCAGAGACTAGACTCTAGAGTCTAGACCAATAAGTCGAAATAACTTTTTTATGGCACAATAATTATTATTGTAGGTTTCACTATTCCTATTTATTACGAAAAATATTCCATCATTAGGTATGTAATGACACATTTGCGTTACGTGATTTGTTATTGATGTAATTCCCATTTTGTTTACTTGCAAATTAATGGACATGTGCGTCCGCAAACTCCATGCTCTGTGCGATGGTCCGTTTGACCCAGATCGGAAGATACGGGTCAACGAGTACACTGGACTTGACGTCGATGACAAGATCCGCCTCTCTACTGTTTACATTGAAATTTAAAATACCCTGCTTCAAAACTGCCTGTTCTAAAGCTACAAAACAATAACTTGCCTTGCAAATATATAAATTAATTCATTTGCTTAAAAGTGAATTTCGTTTGAATTTCAAATTGGCTTTTAGTTAATTACAATACTAACTTACTTATAAGAAATGTGTTTATAATATTAGTTTATTTAGATGTAATAGTTATGAACGTTAGTGCCGATGACAAATAATTTTAAATAGTATTCAGTTTATGATCAAGAAATTATTTTTGTGGATCTTATACACATGTAACATCCCATTCATATTTATAATGATATGTATATATTGAATAGTTTCATGCACCCACAATGTACTTAACCCGTGATAAATCTACGCTCTTGCGTCAGCACATTGTTATTAGGCGTAAAGATATCGCTTATCGACGTGTTCATTTTGCGATATAATGTTCTCGTTGTGAATAAAAACCAAATGCTAGAATAACTTATAACATATGTTTTGCACGAATCGCCAAATATCACAGTTCCGTGTCATGATGCTATTAGCAGGCTTATAGGTATACCGGACACTAAACAAATTTTACTATATTTTATATTATTACTGGGCAAATATTGTTGCTTGAGTGAATTGAAAATGTATACATGAAGAATTACTTTGTAATTCATAGCGTTGTTTGGTTTTGTTACTGTCCATGAGCAGTCGTATCGCCTCCCATCAGGCGAATGGCATGACAGCCTAGCCATTCATCGTAAATTAAAAAAAAACTTATTTTCGACATTATATTACAATGACATTCACTTATCATTATCCTTTTAATTTGCCGCATTTAGCGCCCATTATCGAAAACAAATATTTACTGGTCCATTTGCGAACATATCATGCTACGAAAATGATATTCGTCGTTTCATTTAAGATTTAATGGTTGCCTGGAAGAGATCGCTTTTAGCGATAAGGCCGCCAATTGTTCCACCTAATGTACAGTTGCTTCATATGTTTTATTTTTTGTTTTGTGGTGTAATAATAAAGAGTTTTATTATTATTATTATTATTATTTAAAAGAAAAATGCATACCTACTTATATACATAAGAAAACACCAAAGCACATAAAAGTGTTGAGGTAGACCTATGTTTAACAATATAGTGGTACTTACAATGGCTGAAGATTATGACGGATTTGATGAATAATATTTAAAGTCACGCGAGGTCTTTAGGCTTTTTTAGTGTCGGCTCTATAGGTATATTTGGCCCAGCTTGAATACTTATCGATTTTGAAGAGTTCTTTAAAGTCCAGCGTTCTTTAGCAACGATATCAAAATTTAATCTACTTGGAGCTATACTGAACCGAATCCAAAAAAATAATATGTTATCGAAGTCCCTATTTAACTCTGAGGAATTTCGTGCTGCATCTACGTACATTAAATGTAATTGGGTCCCAATTACCTTAAAATTATATTAAACTACACATAAAAAATATATAATCATGAACGATACACGAATAAAGATGTCATGTGTGGTTAAACAATAAAAAAAGCCGACAAAATGAGTAAATTACTTTTTAAAGTCAGATAAAAGTGATGCGAAACTGAATTCAGTCTTACCACGAAATACGGCTGGGATTTTTATTTCCACAACGTGTTGCCTTCGCGTAAGTAAGGATTTGTCCACCGCAGGCCTGGAAAACGTCCCGGCGCGACATACCGACAGCTGATTGTTTTATACGTACCTGGGGAAAACCTCTGATGGACTATTTCACACAAAGCAATAATAAACTTATAGTTCTATAAGGCCCGGCGCCCATTATCGGCATCGGCAAGGAAAAGGATCCTTCGGCATCCTACATGCAAGCGCACACTATCGGCAATTATGCTTTGGCATGCTGCAAAGTTCTTAGGGATGACGAGGCGTCCTTAAGGATGCCGCACCGTCCTGTAGCTTGCCGAAGCGTCTCAATATCGTATTTCTCATCATAACAGTCTCAGAGTTGTTACAAGCTAGTTGTCTGAATTGTATTTAATATGGTGGACTGGGATCTAGTGTTCATAGCAACTCTTGCTGAAGAAGAAGAGAAATCTAATCAATCAAGAAGATTGATTAGAATGCCTCCCCTCGCCCCGCAGGGCAAACTATCTCCCGAGTGTTGCCTCGGCGCCGGCGGCGTACCGAAGGTTGCTGAAGGATGCCGAAGCATCCCGAAGCATTCTCAAGGCTGCCGATACACCAGCCTCAAGCATACCGAAGCGGTATTTTTGTTATTACGACCACCTATCACGGAAATTTCTACTTTATTGCCATTATGTTATAGCATATTGCTATTTGCCACCTAAAATCCTCAGTCGTACCGATGCCAATAATGGGCGCCGGGCCTTAATGTTCCTGAATAATATATGAATACATTGAGAACTTCAATAAATCTTAACTTATTGAATAGTTATGGTGCACATTATGTGCTCTTTAAAAGACAATACAATTGAGAATACTAGTATGACAGCCTCCGTGGCGCAGTTGGTTGGACGCCGCCTGTGAAACGAGAGGCCGCGGGTTCGATCCCCGCACCGAGAGAAATGTTTGTGCGGCCCACAAATATTTCTTCCGGGTCTGGGTGTTTGTGAGACCGAAAAGTCTCTCGTAGTTCCTGATACCCACGACACAAGATTCGATCTTAGTGTGGGGTCAGGACTATGTATGTGACTGTTGGGTGTTATTTATTTATTTTATTTATTTAATATATATTTAAAATAATCGTGTTCATTAAGTCAAAAGTTCAGGAAATTATTAATTGTAACAATGTTAAAAGGCGCAATGCGTGCAATGTTTGTCGATTGATGAGCTAAAATTGAGTATTTTTGGAATCTTGTTTCTACTTAAGAATTGATTATTTTTGTTATGTTACAATCCATTACATGGCATTAACATATTTGTTCCTTTATGTGAAAGAGAAACGGGGTCGCCGCCCGTTCGCTGTATATCGATCTCCGACATGACACGACTCACGCAACTTATACTTTCCACTAGCAGTACAAATGTTACAGATTAACTGTAACTGATAAAGCGTTTCCATTGTTATAAACCATATCAGGATTTAGTACAATTACCCTAAACTTTTTGTTTATATTTATGACTTTTTCTATGTTTAAACCTCAATCAATTATATTTGGTAAGAAACTTCTATTTATAGTTAAAAATTACTAGCACCCAAACAAAAAGTAGTCTATATACTTACCTCAACATATGTAAAAATAATTGTAAGCTCTTACATCAATAAGTTCTTACATCAATCTTAAACTAATACAAATTCATTCTCTTTAATTATGTAGAAACCAAAAGGTGGCTCAAATTTAATTTATTTTTATTTATGGCAATTATGTTTTATTTAATATAAAAGCAGTACAATAATATATGAATACTATTTTTTTTAAACGATTTGTTAAAAGTATTTCTATTTCATTTAATAGGTCTATATTTTCATGTGTATCTTGTATTCAGTACCAAATATGTTTAATTACAGATATCCAAGAATTCTACGAACTCACGCTACTCGATGACAATAAATCGATTCAACAGAAGACAGCTGAAACAATCCGCATCGCGAATAAGTGGGAAGCGGATGGCACCCGCCGCGAGGTACGTCCATACAACTTCTGTAACTGATAAAACAATACTGAGCTGCGAAGTCTTCCAGATTCAATGAACTGTTATATAATATAAATATAAATCGCTTATTGTAAGCACACTCGCTACCTCATAGGTACCGGAGAGGAAAGCTCTTATCCACTTAGCTGTAAGCACATGAGAGAAAATAGGCCAGCGTAACATTCGACTAAGATACATAGCGAATATTATACAATACTTACGAAATAAAATTCTGCCCTTCTTTTAATATGTCAGTCTCAAAAACCTTTTTTTTACATGAAGTGGTAGCTATTTTATCGTACTAATTTGATTACTTAAAACTTCCAATTTCAAACAAATTACATTAACTCTACAAACTAAATATCACGATAATATAACCTGACATTAAGAAATATTAAATAAATTCACTTTTTCGCTTAGTATACACACATTCTCTTGGAAAGACCACAAAAATGAAACACGCAATTATTTGGGATATCTAGATCAGTCAAAGCATAGGCTAGTAAAATATAATTGTATCGACTCTCCATGTATTTGATGTAAAGAGAACTGCGGTGGAATGCGGTCTCTTTGGTTTAGCAGTATTTTTTTCTCCATCAGCAAAGTATTTGCCCTGCATCTGTAGGTAAGCGCAATGCCGTTCAGATAAAGTATCGCCATTGATCGGCGAAAGATGATCATCTCTTTCATTCGACAAACTTATACCGGCTAGCTGATATGCTTCTTCATGCCGGCCTGCTGAGATGCCTTCATTCTAGCATCGATCTACAACTATTGCAAATTGCAGTAGATATTGAACTTTATAAGAATATTTTCCTTTTATGGATTAAAAGCAAATTCAACAAATATTACTAAAATAACTAATGTGCGAATACACTTACAGTAATGTTTTTAAAAGGATTAAGATGTAGAGACGACACGATATTATATACAGGTACGTATAAAGTAACATTACATTTGTGTTATTTATTATTCCAGTGTGTTATAATTGCCAATGATGTAAATAAATATATTTAGGTACATAGGGCTCATTAGTATTCGATACGTAAAGCAAAAGCTGTAGGGGATTAATAAATAGTTTAACTCTTAACGCGCGCTCTACGTTCAATAAACGCTTCGTTTGCGATTGGTAATTAACGATTGTTCGTTTTGCTATTGCAATTAAAGTTTGCAACAATCTCTGACCCATTTTACAGGTTAATTTTAGAACATTTCTCACAGATCTGTTCATTTCAATTGGTTGGTACGTTGTTTTACAAATCGGCTTCTTCATATCAATCCCTTTAATACCTAATACAAAGCTGCCATAAAGGGGCTTTACAAAGTTTGTTTAATACCTTAATTTATTGAACCACTCATGGCATATTCACTTGATACAATGTATATTAGATAAACCAGATAGAGCCCGTTATATCACAGAAGATTCACTGAGGTGAAAGTGAACCTGAAGCGTGACCCACATTCATAGGTATTTGTGGACCTCGCAAAATAAATTATTTCTGCCCAGATGTTAATTTGAAACCTGTAAAAACAATAATCTCAGAAACTTTATTACGCTATCGGAAAACGAGTTTGCCCTGAGTCTTTCCTGTTCAGTGACGATTAATATGAACACTTCCGGCTCGGTAATTTCCTCCCTTACGGGTAAATAATTATGTTTTAAATGTCAATGTTGTATATGCATCCGTTATGTAGAATTACATTCATCATCGGAAATAGATATAGCTGGGCAGTCGATACGTAGCTTTTACTTAAGCTTTGTTATCTAAACTAGGTTGCTTGTGGATGCCAACAACGTGGCCATTTGACCTCTTTGAACAATATTTGGGTCGTTGGAACTGTAGACATTTATAAGTTGTGGATAAATAAATGATTTAAATTGCATTGGATTGTTAAAAACTAAGATAATATGCAAGTAAACGGTTTCAAAAAAAAACAATGCAACTACCTTTTATCACAAATTAAAAAATAATCATGAAATAGGTATTTACTTTCTTAGTGTTAGTGCAATGTTGTAAAATGTTTTAGTTCATGATATTTTAATTGATCATCACTACCTAATATTATGAATCCTTAATGGAATGTATGGAACATGTGCTTAAACCTCAAGGAGAATTATCCTAGAGGCTATAAGAATCTGTGCTATCCTCATTCTGCTTGTTCTGGTAAATGGTAGTATCTGTACATCATGCACCGGCTGTGCAAATATTACATACATACATAAACTCACGCCTTGTTCCCAGAAGGGGTAGGCAGAGGTGCCAAGGCACCCACATTTCGCCTTGTATGTTCCGTCCCACAATGTGATAGGTGGCGAGCCTATCGCCATATCGGGCACAAATTCCTGACTCTGGGCTGATACTGAATAGAAAAATCCAATATCACTTTGCCCAACCCGGGATTCGAACCCGAGACCTCAGCTGTTTGCAACCGTACCGTAGTACAACTACGCCACCGAGGCAGTCAAATTGCAAATATTAATTCTCTGTAAAACGCCAACGGGTAACTACATTTTGAAGCAAGATTGTCTTTGAAATTGAAATTTTACCTACTGGTCCAAAGTTTGAATTGAAGCTACCTCACTCTATTTGAATTTAATCCACCAAATAGTTATACCTGTAAGTGTTTTATTAGTTTTTAGTGTGTTAAAAACTGAAAAATATGAATTTAAAATTGAATTTACTCGATTCAATTTCCTTCTAGAAGCCATATCAAGTGGTACTGTAAGTTTACTGGTGGAAGGTCTCTTATATGTGAGGAGCTGCCTGGGTGGGTACCACCACATTATCTATTTCTCCCGTCAAACAGCAGTGTAGAAGCACTGTTGTGTTTCGGATTGAAGGACATCGTAGCCAGAGCAACTACTGGACATATTGAGACTTAACATCTTGAGACATAAGTGTCTCAGGATGGCAAGCGCAGTGGAACGCCAAGCATTGCTTTGTGATTCGAGGTGTTGTTTGGTTCTGCTACTGTTTATGAGCTGTCGTATCGCTTACCATCAGGCGAACGGCATGCTCGTCTCGCCATTCATTAGAATTAAAAAAAAGTTTTATAGTTCCTGGTTTTGGAATAGCGAATTCTTAGTTTTGTAGTTATCAGGAAAATAAAGCCATACTGGTGCCAAAAGCTTGGTGTACCTACTCAGCAAAGCGAAATCGTTTACGTGTTTTGCAATATTGTTGCCACCTTCAGCAGAGCACCTCAATGTCACCGGTTCTATTTGATCGCGTCGCAATCTACTAGATTCTTTGAAAACCATATTCTTCCAATGGTGTTGACATACTGCCATTCCGAATATGTGCAACTTTTTTTGAATATTTGATCCACTATATGCAAGATAGAGTGGTAATTAATGCGTGCTGTACTAACGTAAAGAGTTGAAATACAACAAAAATATTAAACACATCGATCGAAGTGGAATTTAATGAAGATCTCTCCTTACACAATTATTATGATAGCCGATTCCATAAGTGTAATCGGCTTTCCCTTCGGTACTTTTACTTCTGTGTATACATAATCTTCTAGATTTTATTTTTTACCTTTTTTATATAATAATTAATAATAAAAAGCAAAGAACACATTATGTTTTTTAGTTTCGGAAAAAAACATTTTTTACATAGAAGTATAATATTTATCCAAAATAAATTGCATGAATTGGAAGGCGGATCTGGGGTGTGCGTTAATAGCACATGTGCGCTCTCAAACCGATGCAATGTGGCGATAAGCATATTTGTGCATGTATAATTCATTTTTATTAATAGGTAATCGTACCTACTGTTTGTGTATAATGATTTACATACTTAATAACACCTACTTACTTATAATCATGAGTGACAACAGCATGGACGCTCTACCGCTATGTAAAATATAATTGTATTATCTTTAAAGATACCGTCAGAAGAGGGTGACTACAGGTCGGTGTCGAATGCCTTCTTTCAAGACAACAAAAAATCAGAATCGCGAAATGAAACTCCGGATTCAGCAAAGGTAAATAATAGAACATTAAATTAACATTACGTACGTGTTTCAAAATAGAGAAGATTTGAATATAGCTAAAATTGAAATTGTTTAAAATATTCAGATACATTCTGTTATACAACAGACTGATGACTTCGAAGAGAAAAAGGTATGTTCTTGGAGTTATTTCTTGGTGTGGCATAATTTAGTTCATGTTATTTGAATTTATTTTGAATTTGGTCTTTTTATTAGTATCTAGGTATATTAAGTTTATATTCTAGCTTGCGTGATTTTTTTAATAGATGTTAAAATGAGTAGGTATGGGTAAGTATTTGGGGGTTCACCTACAACTAACTTTATGTACCAAAATCTACCTTGCCAAAAAATGTAATGGGTGCCGGAAAGTATTTGAACCTTTATGAATCAGTTCACTGTCGAGCGTACCCTGTTACTACTAAACAAGAAGGAAAAATATCTAGGCACCTATTTTTGTACACAGGACGAAACACTTTTCATATTAAACTAACAAATTATTGAGATACCTTTTTGTACTAATAAAAATAATAAATGCATAAACAAAGCAATACTTAGGTACTTGTAACAAGTATAGCCATGAAAAACAGTGGTACGTATATGAGTGTAGCTAAACCTTTCATTTGTTTTAGATATTTATATGGTTCCAAAAAGAATATTGATGAATATTAAACTATAATTAATTAATGCAATTCTTTAAATGAATGAAGCGTGCGAGTTTGAATGAACCACTAGCGCCATCTATTGAAAAAATTAAAAATTTCTTCATTGGTAGATCGTTTGGACGATCGACGATTCAGAGTTTTTTTTTTTTTAATTTTGATGACGTGACGAAGGTGGCTGAACGATGCGAGTACGTACACACAACAAGTGGCCAGTAATGGCGGATGGTTGGTGTTTCGAATTGGTCTGTGGTGTTTCGCGTCTCGTAGTAGTACTATTTATAACCTAAAATATAGTACAAGTTTTCGGCGATATGTGCGCTAACGTTTCTTCGTTCTGTGGATTGGTGCCGTTAAATTTCACAATTGTGCCAATGACGTACGAACACTACATCAACTGAAAGTATATTGCTCGTAAACGATTATCAGTGAAATGATATAGCATACAAAATTTTGACATTCACACTGCTGATATTTCGTATCCGTCGCAAGTAAGGCCATTTAATAAACACTAATCTATTTATAAACGTTTAGTAATTCTTTTGCTCTGTGGGAACATTTTCAATTCTTGGGTGAAACTATGCGAGTTTCGAGACAGATTTGCTTGCCACAAATCGGTGTTACTCGATGGTGCTACACAGTCGTACAGCTACACCTATGATATTACTATCGAGTGCTCCTAAATTGCACACTAATAACGTAACACGGACATTCTAATTAAGGTTCATCGCTTTGACATTCATACCATCCTATCATCGAAAACGATTGGTAACACGCCTAATAATTGCCTATCCATACATTACATATCTACTAAACTCGCTATCAGAAAAGGGCTCGGTTCAATTTGTTACAATCATTAGATAAGGTTTGCTGCAATTTAAAGCCAAGCTAACATGATAATGGGCTTAAAACATGGGCCTGTCAACACAGACAGGAGGTGACACACTTACTTACTTATAAAAAGGTCACACACCTTTGAAATGTTTGGTGCAAGTTAGTTGTAGGTTTTAGGTAGAGAATGGTGCATGCTGAACGTCATCAAGTATGGTGCTGAAAGTGGACCAAGTGTGTAACTAACAATGCATGCAGTGTACATAGTGTAGTACGGACCACAGTCTATATTACTGAAAGGCTATGCAAACTTGATATTGAAAATGACTGAAAGACGGAAGAAAAAGTCACATAATGGATTTCTTCGGAAAGTGTCCTCCTTGTTTAATCTCGACACGGTGAGTAGGTGACAATTTGGACTATAAAGTGCTGTTAATGGTTCTTCCCATAAACCAGATTAAATAAATAATGAATACATTTAATGGTCTAATAATTATAGTGCTTATTGTTTCTATACACTAGTACTTTTTAAGGCAGGTTTCTTATGACAATTATATATATATTTTATTATTAACATAATATGTAATGTATAATGTACAATAGTAAACAGTACCTACTTATTACTAATATTATGTAATTTTTATCTTATCAGGTGTAATAATATGTACCTTTCCAATCACAAATGCATATTTATAGAAAACAAGTCCACTTTTTGTATGTAATAAAATATAGATTTTGTATGCAAATTAACAATAACAAATACAAGGAATTTATAGAAACAATGTCTTATAATATAATTTTAAGTAATATGTGTTTTCCATAAATGATTTAAAATAAACATGTTCAATTCACTTTTATTAATTATCTCATCAGCATTTTGTAATTAAGATTGTTAGTAATAAATTGAAATCTTATGGTCTCCACAAGAATAATTGAGATAATAACAACAACTAAAATATATTATTTGACATGTTTTAATATTCCAAGTTCATATCCTATGACTCATATCAAAATGTAACAAATATGTATGAATCATTTTCAATGACCATAATATAAATAACCAATTTCCCTTCTGGGTCAAATCAATCAAACATAGAATATTAAGCTTTCAATATGTTTTTTAAAGATGGTATTAATTATTTGAATGGAAATCTGTTAAATGTTTCTTGCACACTTTTTATGACTTTATTTTCCAAATTATTTATTATTTTCAGGCTCACATTACGACACCAGAAATGAAGCAGGTAAATTAAATAATTCAATCTGTTTTTAGTAGTAGTGCAAACAGGAAAATAAATAGTTTAATGCATTCAATTTAAGCTACTGAAACGTCTCACTCTCAGACAGGAATTATACTTGTTATTTTACAGTCTATACAAGTTAACTATTATTATTTTTGTATGCACCAATGATTTGCAGTATGGTATGATACCTAGTTTCATATATTTTTGTTAACAGAGTACAAAACCCCCAATAACGAATAATTAAACATGCAAAATGACATATTTTTATATAAAAAATTATATTCTTAGAAACAATCTAGTAGGTATGCAAAAATAATCAATAATAAAAAATAACCAATGTTTAAAACGATTAATTAATGTTTTATCTGAACTCTGTAGGTTCTAAATGTTTTTTCTTTCTTATAAAAGTCTAACAAATAAAACAGCTCACCTAATGGTTAGTAATGACTGCTGCCCATGAGCATTTATAATTCTGGGATTGTAAATGTACTGCTAACCTCTTAAAATGGAAGAAATGGGCTATTTCATAAAATGGTGAGACACTAATTACATTACACTAATTGCACCTGATGATAAGTGCAGTGCAGTTCTGATGATAAACACTCGGTACATTCCCGAGTTCCCGCTGTATAAACCGGCCCCTAGACGAATATTATTGACGATGTAGGTTTAATATAAAACAATGCGCTATGATTAATCGTTTGGTTTCTAGCAGCTTTCAACCTGATTGAACAATTGTTATTGTCTATCTAGAGGTCGCCTTATGGAATGTTATCAGTCCATGCAGATTTTGTTTCCCATATCCGTTCGAGTATGTTATCTGAATGTATAAGACGGGGAAAGTTGCAGGTGAACGGCATCGAGGGCGGTGGGGCGGAGCGCCCAGCGGAGGACGGTTACGTGTACCTGACCGTGGTGTTGTCGCGGGCGGGCGGCGCGGGGCTCGGGTTCAGCATCGCGGGCGGCTCCGACAACCCGCACGTGCCCGACGACCCGCGCATATACGTCACCAAACTCATACCAGGGGGCGCCGCCGCCGCCAGCCAGATGCAAATCAATGATGCCATATTACAGGTACTCGCTGTGAACCAAGTGCTCCGCACTCCCAAATATTATGTTTACTGTCACACAAGCTTATGTTAAGTCGTTTCCCATCGTACTAGTTTTACCTAAACATCAAGTTAAAAATTGTTGATATTAATTCATTAATCTTCCAAAGAAAATCCTATTGTCTACTTCTGCATTGATACGTCTGTTATATGTCTAATCTGATCTATGTATTTAATAAAATAACGAAGAATGAGTTCTATGAATGTAACTCCAAATAATTTTCATGTGTTCAATATCGTTTGCAAGTCGCTCGACAGTGAATGTGTTAAGCTATACCAACCATATACTATAAAATATACGTAAAAAAAATAAACAAACAATACGTCCATTTTAATAATTCTTTTGTTCTATTCTGTCAACTCAGCCTACCCTCTCGGGGATACAGGCGTGACCCTGTATATTTTTATGGAGATCTACCATTCTTACTAAGCTATTTATGCATATATATATAATCGTAGTAATCCACATAGGACTAGCGAACATGATAATTCATGTAATTTGGTCTCTAAACATAAGATAAGCCTAAAGGGCTTATCGAGTATTACAAAAGGTGAGCAAAATAAACACGTACATTCTTAAACGTCAATATTAACTAATCATGAAGTGATAAGGGACGAGACTATCATATCGGATTGAAACCTAATCGCGGATGGCATCACGTATCCGAAATAATTCTTAAAACTTATAGAAAGTGCATTTCATTTATTTTTGCATTTTACAGCTTCCAGATAGTTATCTATTTATAAACGGATTAAAAAATAAAGTGAAGCAATATTAAAATGCGTGATGATATAATAATTTTAGTTTGAGCTTAATATAATAAACTCAAAGAGGTTCCCTATGGTCTGAGGGTGCAATAATTCCGCCACGGTTTCCCCTGCTCGCCTAAAGAGGTGACTTAAAAAGGTCCTTCCAGTCACTGGGAACACTGTGGCCTGTCGGTTCGCCCTCATGTATATCGACTGAGGCGCACGACGGCAGGCCCGGATCTAGGGGGGGGCAAGTCGGGGTGTGTGCCCCGGGCGGCAAGTTCAGGGGGCGGCATATTGAATCTTGGGAGACAACTACAAAACTCATCAATAACGTAACACCACTTACACTTTTTTTTCGCCGTGCGCGAATTAGTGATTATGCGACAGGTGCGCGTGAAAAAGAGATGAAAACTAAATATTTGGAATGTAGTTTACCCATCTCAACAATAACATTTAGTTTCAAATATCCAATTTGAGTTTACTAGTTAGTTTTAGTTGATTAATCGAACGAAGAACGAACGTCTTTTATGTGGTACAAGCAGTGGCGAATTTACTAGTAGGCTGAGTAGGCTTGAGCCTAGGGCGACAGATTTTAAGGGGCGGCAAATCTGGGCCAGTATGTTTTTTGTTTTGGTTTACTGAAATAAAAAAAGCAATATTTTACATACTGAAAAAATGGGATTTGAAAATTAAGAATAGTTAAAATATTTCAGTAATATGTTCCCACGTCTCCACGTTGACAATTTAATAATAAACACTTTATTAAATATCTAAACTTCGCGCCGGGATGGTGTGGACCGTCAAGCTATGGCTTCGCAAGCCAGCACGCGTGGTTCTGGTTAGGAATGGAGAGGAGGGGAGCAAGTTGAACAATTCTTCAGAGCACTCACCGTGATACAGGCGGTAGAACACGTTTAGAGAGGCTACATCTCTCCGGACTTGTAGCGACTCTAAGTTGCTCCTAACGTCTGCATCATTCACAATGCGGATGGCCCGCCGCTGCAATCCATCCAAGGCATCGAGCAGGTACTGGGCGGATCCATCCCAGAGGTGCGAGCAGTTCTCCATACCCGGCCGGACCTGCGCTTTATATAAGCGACAAATCTGACCGGGCGTGAAAAACCGACGCACCCTGTTCAGGACTCCAACTCTGCGGTATTTTGGCTTGCGAATGTTTGTCATGCTGTTGTTAAAATGTTAGGAACAGATTTTCTCCTTTTAACGCATTGTTTGAAATAGGCTTCTGAATATAAATAACAAGCACTCTACTTGTAATCTAAAATTATTAATATATCCAACATAATCAAATGTGAAAGGAGAAAATCTGCTTGCAAAAGCATGACAACCACGCATTCGCACACCCAGTGGCGTAACTACCCCATCGGGGGCCCGTGGCAAAGTTCATCAAATGGGGCCCCTTCGTATATGTAAAATAAAATTAAGATTGTAATTTCGTTTTTATGAATCCTGCATGCTGCAAAAACCGACGCACCCTGTTCAGGACTCCAACCCTGCGTGATGTGGCAGATATTACGCCCTCGATGTGATTCCTTGGATTGAGATCACAGCGGATATCCACACCAAGGATACTCAGGTCATTCCGCACTGAGAGGGGAGTACCCTGAAGAATGGGGAGGGGAGAGAACGGGGATTTTTTACACGTGAACGCACACACCTGGGTTTTCTTGGCATTGAACTCAACCATATTCCTGGAACCCCATGTAGAAATGAGATCCAAGGTCCGGTTGAGCTCAATGACAAGATCTTCGCGTCCCTTCACAGTTTCGACACGGCAACCTGGAGGCCCACAGTGTCTATCTATCTGCATAGCAATGAATGTTGCCAAGCGACAGTATGTCATTGATATGCAGAATAAACAAGGTGGGCGACAGCACCGAGCCCTGAGGAACTCCGGCATTTACCGACATGAGCGCCGAAGCGTGTCCGTCAACGACTACACGTATTCTACGCCCGCAGAAAGCCGGAAATCCACGAACACAGGTTGCCGGGTAGACCGTATGCCGGAAGCTTGGACAGAAGACCACGGTGCCAGACCCTATCAAACGCCTTGGCTATGTCGAGGCTCACAGCAAGAGCCTCGCCACGCCGGTCAATCGCCTCACCCCAGCGATGCAGGACAAATGCTAGAAGATCACCCGTCGATCGATTATGACGAAATCCGTATTGTCGGTCACTGATCAACGAGTGATCCTCCAGGTAGCGGACCAATTGAGCGTTTATGATCCGCTCCATGACCTTACACATCACTGCGGTGATAGCGATAGGGCGGTAATTGGTAGGGTCCGATCGATCACCCTTTTTGGGGATCGGTTGCACATTGGCTTCCCTCCAAGATTCCGGCACAACACCTGTGCGGTAGGACGCTCGGTAAAGACGAGTCAGTGCTGGAGACAACTCGGCTGCACAAGCCCTTAAAACCACCGCTGGTATCCCATCCGGACCACTGGCGTTCCGCACATCGAGAGACCAATAGTGATACATTATAAAAAAGTCTTGCTTAAATGTGAAAAAAACACCTATTAACATTTTAGTCTTTAGAGTTCCTTGCTAAGAATATTGTTTTTTTTTTTTAAATTGGTTATTTATTGTTTTCACGGAC
Organism: Hyles euphorbiae; assembly: GCA_023078785.2. Taxonomy (NCBI): domain Eukaryota; kingdom Metazoa; phylum Arthropoda; class Insecta; order Lepidoptera; family Sphingidae; genus Hyles; species Hyles euphorbiae. The sequence goes on from CM041040.1 coordinate 12,193,825, forward strand.
CCAGTAGTCAAGAGGTGGCAAAATTCCTCCACAGTTTCCTTTGCCTGTCGTAAGAGGCGATCAATGGGGGTCATTGGGGTCGCTGGCCACCTCTAAGATGTGCGGCAGAACTCGTGGCTTCATACGGGACGCCCACGGTTAGGGCGTCCATTGCAGAGAAAATCTACGCCTACCTAAGTTGTGGGGAGCCATATTAGGAAGTGCGTCGGGTGGCACGGGAGTCAGCTAGGTGCTGCTCACTCATCCGCATCGCCTATCGTCCGTAATACCTGCAATGGTCACCATAAGATTTAGTCGGTACGGCGGCAAAAAATCTTCTTAGATTTTTTCAGGGATCCAGCCTGGCTGCAAAATCTATGCGGTACGGACAATAATTGTCCCCGTGCGCCAGATTGAAAGGCTGGAGACCCCGCAGGGGCGTGCACTCCTTGTAGGCAGAAATGCAGAGCTTTACTTGCCATTCACAGATATTTTATTATAAGGTTCGTACGTTTTAGATGACTTTAATTTATAGTAAATAAATGAATAAACAAAATATAATAACTTAAAACGCCTATTATTTTATAAATAGCACCTATTTGCAATCACGCCTACATTATGTTTGCCACGCGAAAAGCAAGCGCGGCGCTGCAAAGCAAAATAATGTACGTAATCAACCAAGTCATGCCGCCGCGTCCCGCATGATATTTGTTTGCATGTGTGTAGTAATTTTGGTGTCCGTGCACTGTCGCAAACGCACACACCCATTAATATTGAAAGCCGCGACTCCTGCGGCAGGCCTCGGAAGTTCGGCAGTTGTCGGGAGTGATCGGAAATGTTCGTTGCCTGTAATCCTAGTAAAATTAATAGGCGGGAATCTAATAAATCACCTATGCACATTATGCATGTTTGGTTAGTATGGTTTTATTTGTATAAATAGAAATGTTTTGTGTTTCGCGGGGGCCATTTTGCTTGTTTTATGTGTTTTTGCGTTGTTTACTATTTTATACTAGTAAGTTTGTAAAAAAAATAGATTTCTTAAAAGATTTTTCATTTTAACATTTGAAAGTGTGTACATTTAACAGTTTATTACTAAGTTTCGATATTAATTGTAATCATTTTCAAATGTTATTTGATTGTGAGGTTTGTGTTAAATATGTATGTTTATCAAATGACTGAATGAGGTGGCCGAAATCTTGCGTTTATTTACATCGGGATAGGCATAGTAATCTCAACTAACCGGAACCTTGAATATGTGAAAATTGAAAAAACTCACCTAAGTTTTTTAATTTTACTTATTAGAATTTCTTCCGCCGCGACGATCGATCGCTGTGTTGTCTGCGTTGCCGTAGATTGTAGAAGATGGACATCAATAGTAGTACATCTAAGACTTGTTATGTTGGCATGGTTTCCGACTTAGAGATCCGTCGCGTGGCTGTAGGTATGCTAAAAAACTATAAAAGAAAAGTTTTTGTGACCGAGTACTCCGCCGCATACCCAGTGTCATAATCCTGTGCACGCCGCTGAGACCCCGACATGCACCTTATGATCTCCCCGTAGATATTAATTAAAAAAAAGGTATTGTATTCACCCCATTTTTAGGAAATTGAGTTTGAATCAGACCTGGAAGTTTTGAGGCCTGACAAGGCTGTCCTTATAATTTCCGCCATAATATCTGAGCCGCTGTACGTATGTATAATGTATATAAATGTATGTGTATGGTGTCCTACCACGAGGTCTATTTCAGTCTCCTCTGCCCTATTAACTATAAGACGTTCTATGGAGTCGTTACTTCGTTGTGGGACATGAGACAGACAGTTCTTGAAACGTTTGTGTGGAATTCGGACTTGATATTCCAAGCATTCCAACACCTTATCTCTAGGGAATCTACATTTTTCTTCTCCCGTAACGTCCATGTTTCAGCGGCGTACAGAAATACGAGATAGTGCTCGGACAAGCCTGATCTTTAGTAGCCTTTGTAGTAGTACGATTCCTCCATATTTCCCTGAGCTTCTCCATTGCCCCTCTAGCCATCGCCATACGTCGTTTTATCTCAATGATACAACTACCATTGTTTTTTTTTTTAAAAAGCAGAGGATAAACGTACGACTGAATCAGTCTTGGAGGAGCCCAGCGACAGTTTGTGATGTGCATTGAAATCCCCCAAGACCATTTTAGCCGACGGGAACTGCGTCCGCCCGTCATCAGCCACATGGCTGAGATACCTGAACAGGCGAGTCGTCTCATCGTCCCCGTTGTGAGACCTGTAAAGGCACAGGTCGATGTGGCTCAGGCTACCAAGATTCACGTGCAAACACAAAGCGGAGAAGGAGGGGCCCTCCATGCAGCTTAAACGGTGACAGTAGATGTCCAATCGAATATACATACAAGCATACCCCGGCTTTAGGCTTGAAGCTTTCTTCAAGCGAATAACCGGGGTACAGCAGGTAGGAATATTCGGCCGGACAACGAATCTGCGTCTCCATCAAGAAGAGCAAAGCAGACTAGGCCGTCTTGAGATGGTGGTGGACGGCATTAAGGTCGTTTGGAGTTCGCGGATATTGGTGAACTCCAAAGTGAACGCGATGGTGAGGTTATGCACCGCTGAAAGACCTGCTTTGTTTAATTGCGCTGTCATGTCTCATGAGGTTGAAGGGATGGGTTTGATGAAGAGGCATCGAGAAACCAAAGTCCGGGCATTAAGTAGGCCGAATGGGCACCGAGATGAAAGGGTCGGCATGTCGCTAAAGGTCGGCCGGTCCGGTCACCAACCAGCACGACGTACCCACCCAAGATTATGTGCGACATGGTGAGGTAGCCCCTTGTGGTGGTTAGCCACGATTGGGCTCTTGTACTGTAGTGTCTCTTTGGACGGACGACGAGACGGACACTTAAGTCCTACCACCACGAATTGTGTCATTCATTTGGCACTACCCAGGGGTCACGTGTAGGAAAACTAGAGTCAAAGACGTGTGTGACGTTAACCCTCAAAAGTGACGCTAATATAAAGGGTGTAAAAATGCTTAACATGGTGGTAAACTGACGTTCTTTCCCGAAGGCCTGTGTTGAGTGGGCGTCTGGTTGCTAAAAATGATAATATATAAAAATATAGGCAAGGGGGGGCGGCATTTTTCAGTTTTTGCCCCGCCTCGAAAAATACCTAGATCCGGCGCTGCACGACGGAACCTCGTCTCTATCATGGACGCCCATAACATCTATAAAGGCGTCCAAATCCGATTATAGAGATATAATGGAAGGACCAGTAATGGTTTTGCGCGGAACGGTTACGCGGACGTAAATCGGGGCGCTTTTCGCACTGGGATATCCGGAGCCGCCCACCATGCGTGTGACGGTCATCGAGGTTTTTAGTCAGTATGCTGACGTAGATATTGTTAAGGACCCAGCTCGGCCGCAACATCCGCGTTGTACCGGGCTGGAAGGTCAGTGACACTGCAATGGCCCTTTCAGCCTCACCAAAAAAAAGATTACACATACATAGTTGGTTTTCTGCTCCATTGGTTGAAGTTTCAATACTTGCACTCATAAATATTTGCATAACCCGTGGATATTATGTGTATATGCCTGGACGTTTCCGTATCTGCAATTCGTGTTTGTAAACACACCCACGATACTAGAATAACGTTTAAAAAAACGTTGCGTGAATATCTCATTCATTCAAGCAGGCGAGCGTTCTGAAGTGTAAATAAATTTACAACTTAATTGCGAGTCCAAATACATCTATGAGACATAAAAAAACGTTTGTCTCGTAAAGGTCCATTACATAACGTTCAGTGTCGTAAGACACGTTCGAAAAAATCTAATGTCAATATGTAAATTGCATATACCTGTTGGTTACTCAACTCACTAAGTCCGAACCTTGAGGCCGCTATCGTAGTGTAGACACGTATAATTAAAAAATCTTCGCAGTAAGATAAGCGTAGTTTATATTATATTTTCTATTAAACGTAACAAATGAACCTTGACTGGTGAAAATCCGTGATAAAGTGAAACTATTTTGTTTTTTCTTCTATGAAGTAATGTGCGGATAAAAAGCGTTTTAGATTTTTGCTATTTGTTATATTGTGTGTGTGAAGTTAAAGGAAATGTGAAAGGTTAGTGTGTTCAAAGAGGTCTTTAGACGCGTCACTAGTTATGGTAAACAGGAAATTTTATATTACCACTATTATAAGTATCTGATAAATATCAACAAAAATGTTTACAGTAGCCACTATGTAGTTATATTTTTTTGCTTACAGGTAAACGATACAAACGTAGAAAATGTAACGCATGCGGAAGCAGTTGACGCACTCAAAAAGGCTGGCAATACTGTGAAAATGGTATACATTTTTAACATATCCCATTATTATTTACTTTTCGAAATCATAATTGTAAATACAACATCGTCTTATTCGCAGAAAGTTCGTCGTCGCGCCGCAGAAGACACATTAAACGTATCCACATTATCTGCTAAAGAAGAGTCGGTTGAGATCGAACTAGCGAAAGGCGGTTCCGGACTAGGTTTCAGTATAGCGGGTGGCCTTGGTAATCAACATATCCCTGGAGACAATGGTATTTACGTCACAAAGATTATGGCCGGTGGCGCTGCACATCGAGACGGACGCTTGAGGGTCGGCGACAAACTTTTAATGGTGAAGAATACCTCTGTAAGTTGTACTGATATCTATTTTCAAATTTTTTTTACAGCCTGACACGCATATAATTGTCAATTAAATAAATATTTGTATTGTATTGTATCAGCCCATATAGGTCCCACTGCAGGGCGCGGGCCTACTCTACAATCGACAGTACGATTGAGAGTGGTTAGGCCATATAGTCCACCACGCTGGCCTAGTGCAGGTTGGCGGACTTACATACCATAGATTTTTTTATAAATCGCTATGGTATGCAGGTTTCCTCACGATGTTTTCCTTCACCGTTTTAGTGCATGGTGATTGACTATCAATACACACATGACTCCGAAAAATAAATATTGCTTTAATTTAATTTTCAAACACAAGCCAATGTATTCAAAGAAGTGTCGAATATTTTATACTTTCTTATAATAAGAATGGAGTTACTTTATTTGTAAAATTCGCTCCTTTAGAATTAAAGTGACATTATCGAAGAAAAAATTGATTATGGCTTTAAATCATATATTGGCTTAAAAAGACTATCTCCATCGACCCGTTATTAAATGACCTAATGAAGGGTGATACACAGAAATATGTATGTTTCCGTATTCTTTATGTATCTGCTATCAGTACAGAATTTCTTATATCACAAATATTTAATGAACGTTTTCCAAAAATTAAGATTTTTTAGTAAGGTCTCTATAATTCTAAAGGTGCAAATTGTTTATTAATATTTTGTGGACAATAAAGAACGTCGAATGATAATGTAGTAATATTTCCAGCACGGCGACGTGAACCTGGACAACGTGACGCACGAGGACGCGGTGGCGGCGCTGAAGGCCACGGGCGAGCGCGTGCAGCTCGTGCTGGTGCCGGGCCCGCGCCACGGACAACCCTCGCCCAGGGTCTCGCGCGCCAACACACGTGAATATACACATGACTTTTTTTATTTATTTTTTTTACTCTGGCCCGATATAGTGGCCTCATTGCACCTGATGGTAAGCGCAAATGCTGCCCAGGCAGAGTATCCATAGAGTATTATTTTAAATCCTACGTACATACATAAACTCAAGCCTTTTTCCCAAAAGGGGTAGGCAGATGTTAGGACACCCACATGTCCCCTTGTATGTTCCGTCCCACGATGTGGTAGGTGGAGAGTCTATCGCCATATCGGGCACAAATTCCTGACTCTGGGCTAATAATGAATCGAAAAATCCAATATCACTTTGACCATCTCGGGATTAGAACCCGAGAATTCAGCTTTGTAACCGTACCTTAATACAACTACGCCACCGAGGCAGTCAAAATACCTCATTAATAATTTAAATCATTGTATGCAAATAGGGTTTATCCTTAGAGTATCCATAATATAGAGGGAGCTGGTACTTCAAAAACGCAGATAAAAATGGTTGTACCGGTCCACCTTTTTCTACCCTCCTAATGGCTGATATTTAACAGGTTGTCCAACATGCATGAATTACTTGGAAAAGAAGAGTTAAAATAAATAGTTTAGGGTTATTTAATTCCTATTAATCTTTTATGTAGTTACTATTGAAGGCACCAAGCTCATAAAGATTGATGTTTGGTGTTCCATTTAACAAAGTTTTTTTATCCTATTATAGTAGTGACAAGTGTTAGAATATCATCTACAGAGCAACAACAATCTTAATTTTATTTACACATATATTTTAGTTATATAAAATTAATTTTAATTCAGCAACTATTAAAACAATATTGCAACAAAAGTAACATATCCATAGTTATATTTTTTTTACATCCAGCATCAAGCACAGCAAACTCCCTCCGACGCGAGGAAGTATCCGACGTGACCGACGGCGAGGAGGTCCGCGTGGTGGAACTGGAGAAGGGGCAGGCGGGGCTCGGTTTCAACATCGTGGGCGGCGAGGACGGCCACGGCATCTACGTGTCGTTCCTGCTGGCCGGCGGACCCGCCGAGAGATCCGGAGCCCTGCGACGAGGAGACAGGCTGCTCGCCGTCAACGATCTGGATATATCGCACGCCACGCACGAACAGGCGGCTAAGGCGCTCAAGGTATATTATATTCATCGAGATTTGTTAACTATGGTGTTATACGGATAACTAGAGATTTTTTAGGTACACACCAAAGCCGGTTGGCGGTAAATAAGAAAATAATTATGTTTGCAACAAGCACCCTCACACGTCCGCTGACATGTTGTATGCATATTGGTATAGTAAGCACTCAGCTCAGTTGCTCGGCAAAATTCAACACCGTCATGAGTGAAGTCGCATAAATACCTACCGGCAAAAAGTTGTCATCATAGATTAGCAAGTCGGCGGCTTTAATGTGTAGTGTTACTTAATAAATGTACAGCCTAAGATAATAATTCATGTCTAATACTTAAGTATCGTAAAACATATTAATTTAATTATGTTAATTCGAGACTTATTTTTGCGGTGAGCATTTAAATAGTAGCGAGGGCTCACGCAACTTCAGAGCAGACAATTTTTTGCAATAATGTAATAGAATCATCAAACAATAGATTTTGTAATTCCAACCTCAGAACTCCTTAAAACCTCAAGATGTTCATCAATACTATTTATATTGGTTTCAGAGCACTGGACAGAATGTGAAGTTAACAGTTGTATATCGGCCGCAGGAATACAACAAGTTTGAGGCTCGAATTAATGAACTTAAGCATCACACACTACTAAGAACATCCCAAAAACGCTCCTTATATGTTAGGCAAGTATTATATGATCGATTGGAACGTTATAAATACTATAATACGAGACAGCCTCCGTGGCGCAGTCGGTTAGACGCCGCCTGTGAAACGAGAGGCCGCGGGTTCGATCCCCGCACCGAGAGAAATGTTTGTGCGGCCCACAAATATTTCTCTCGGGTCTGGGTGTTTGTGAGACCGAAAAGTCTCTCGTAGTTCCTGATACCTGCGACACAAGACTCGATCTTAATGTGGGGTCAGGACTATGTATGTGACTGTTGGGTGTTATTTATTTATTTATTATTTATTTATTCCATTTTTGAAGCATTGTTACACATTCATATAGAAGAACCTCCAGCCTTGACTCAATTAAAGAGAAACATACTGTTAACAAACTTTTCTACCAAAACATTGATATTATGTGCAAAATAATTGATCTTAAGAGTCAAGAAATGGAGCATAATATACGAACTGCCAAACAAAATCGATAATTTGATTATTTACTGTTTTTAAATAATTGAAATATAATGTTTCCAGAGCACTATTTGACTATGACCCTGTAAGAGATGATGGTTTACCTTCAAGAGGACTGCCTTTCCGCTATGGTGATATTTTACACGTGACCAATGCCTCCGATGACGAATGGTGGCAGGCTAGGTGAGTCATTTACTGTGTTATATTTGGGCACTCGGTGTCGTCTACGCGAATCAGGAAGACTCCACTTATTATTTTTCATAGTGATGAGTCATAATTAAGTCAGTGACTTATATACCAGGTGTATCCAGACTGAAGTCAGTAAAACTACCATCTGCCTTCCTTTCTCGTCGCAGTCTTTGTACGCTATGTATATTCATTAAACCTAAATGGTCTTTTTTGGTGTCCTACAAAACTGATCTGTACACAGGCCAAAATTTGCACACATTCAACAACTATATTGTTGACAGCCTCCGTGGCGCAGGTTATACGCAGGTTAGACGCCCTGTTACACGAGAGAACGCGGGCTCGATGAGAGAACGCGGGTTCGATCCCCGCACCGAAATAAATATTTGTGCAAACAAATATTCTCGGGTCTGGGAACCCGAAAAGTCTCTTGTTACTTTTGATACAAGAGTCTCGATCTTAGTGTGGTGTTAGGACTATATATATGACTATTGGGTGGTATTTATGTTCCAAAAATCCATTTTATATTTCAATAATGATATGTTTTGACTATAATGATAACTGTGGGCAGAAGATTAGACAAGGCAGACTCGGACGCGATCGGCATCATTCCGTCGAAGCGGCGCTGGGAGCGCAAGCAGCGCGCGCGCGACCGACAGGTCAAGTTCCAGGGGCAGGCCACGCCCGTCTCCGCGGTGAGTACCAACACACTACACTACACGCTCTGTAACTCTATCAGGTAGGGTTGGAATAAATAGAAATAGCAATCACAAACACCAAGTGAAGATGATAATAACGTTTCACTAGTTGTATAAATAAGCGTCCATTAATCACGTTATCTTTTAACATTTTTTTTAAACATGAATATGTTGGCAGCCGTCTGACCCGTTTACCGACAAGCCACCATTCACTATGATGATCACTGCATGCTTACTAGATATTAAGTACAAATACACATATATCGGACCTATACGTACTTCATTCGCAGAAAAATTACTGCCGAATTTGTTCGACAGCCTCCGTGGCGCAGTTAGATATATACTGATTGTGAAAAGAGAGGCCGCGGGTTCGGTCCCCGTACCGAAACAAATATTTGTGTGATCCACAGGTATTTGTTTTGGGTCAGAATGTTTGTGAAGCCGTAAAGTGTCACGTAGTTTCTGATTCCCAGGCATATGGCTCGAGTGTTAACTTTTACACAAACTATTACATTTTTATTATTTTTTAATTAAATTATAAAATTTTAAACAGCTATCGAACTTTTTCCCAAGTCATTTCGACGTCGATCTTTGATGTACTAGTGTACTTTTTAGAGCTTATTTAGAGCCGTGAACTCCATTGTTAAAGTTGACCATAAGTATACTCTGTCTTTTCCTTCTGTTTCTCCTCTCTCCTTCTTTATAAAACATTAATATTGATATGAAATTTGCAATTCAAATTATCTGATATATTCCAACAGAGTCAATCTACACTTGAGAGGAAAAAGAAAACATTATCGTTCAGCAGAAAGTTCCCGTTCATGAAGAGCAGAGAAGATGGCAAATCTGAAGACGGTTCGGATCAAGAACGTGAGTAGAAACACAAACTGTACATACATAAAACAAAATTATCCTCAACAAAATTATAAAGATATAAATATCGGGTATAAGGTTCGGGAGCACTACTAATATCACATTTCGGAACACTCGCTTTGGGTCTTCTCATCGAAGCAATCATTGGCACAAAAGATTATTGCACTTAAAAACCACTGTTATAAAGATTTTCACTATTCTACCGTGCCGTCTCTTGGGATTTTATATTTGTGTGTGTTGAGTGTCGACCTCAAACGCACTATACATTCAACACGTGTGCATAATGTCGTCGGACTAATAAAATAATTTGTTTACAGCTTTCATGCTTTGTTACACTCAGGAGGATGCTAACGCGGACGGTAAGTGCATAATTTATCCATACGTACATATTTACATTCGCTATTTTGCTGTTAATTGTATTTAGGTCATTATGCAGTTTTTATTTCATGCGGCTGCTAACAACCACTGTTAAAAGTTAGGTTGTTTTACATTGAAGCTGTGTCCGCTTTGTCTAACCACAGTATGGTAAGGCTTCTCGACCATGTATCGTGGCAACGGACTTCTATTATTTAATCTTCACATAAGGTCAAGGATCATTTTGGTTACGGAATCTGTAACGAAACATTGAACCACGCCACTTCACTAAGCAATTTTAACAACATATCATCAATGTGTTATAGTCCAAACTAAACTAGTCCGTTGCTCTTTTATACATGGCCGAAGGGCTTAACTTTAAAGTAAACAAAAATATATTATTATCTATAATAATGTGAAAAGTTTGTGCAAAGTAAGTATCACGGATGGTTTAAACGCTTATTGTGATTAATAATGTACATGAAATGTAGGCGGTATAGGGATACACACTATGAAGTAAATTTAATGTTTCCAATTATATTTCTATTATCTATGTTACACTACTCATTAATGTGGAAACAAGAAAAAAAAATAAAAAAATATTTTACGTATTTGCCCCGAAAAGATGGAAAAATAATAAGTAGACCATATCAAAAGTATTTTATACAAATATGAGTTGTTGAATTATGCGGGATTTGTGTGAGTAAATTATAGCTTTTAGTGTGTATGGAGGAGCATGGTGAAGCCTTATATATTATAACTATTACAATAATATAGGTTTAGTGATATTTACTCAGTATCGCCGTAACATTTGTCGCTTGTCGAATAATAATTAAGATGTTATAAACAATTACGTGACAAGCTATGTACTCATTAACTCTGTGTTTAGATAGTTTCATTTTTTTTATAAATAACTCGTTATCCACATAAACGTGTTTATTTACTCCAATCAATTTAATATACAGGTGTAAGGTTAAATGAAGGACTTATTGAATGTGGGTATTGATTAATCGATTTGCAACCTTAATATCTATAAAAAGTTAGTTATTAATCTTAGAATTAACTTTAGAAAAAATAGAATAAATAGAATGAATAAAAATAGAATATTTACTCACACTGAATCGGAAAGCACCGCAAGATGCAAATGTAAAAGTCATTGACTAGCATAATAAAATAAGATAGGTCAAGCTATCCAGCAGCAAAAACGCATCCATAAGTTCTGAGAGTTTTGACAAGATATTGTAATGTGCTTTAGTATGAGTCATTCTTTTGCGTATATTAAATTCTTATTAGTAACATGGAGGAATGCAATATGGCGCGTTCAAATAAGTCCCTCGTTTAATTTTATGCGTTTTGTTATGGAACATTTTAAATGTGAACATATAAACGTTCGCAAAAGGATGTGGACATTTAGAGCATGAACACGTTTGTGTGGACAGAGCTTAGAATACAAATGGATGTTCCACATGTAGTTAATGTCGAACCGAGAATGGGTCGCAGCGAGCACGCGGGTTGGTTTGAGTCTTGAGACACGTCCGTCCGCAGTCCCGTGCTTCTAGTTGCCTAACCTGATAACATACCGACGTGATACATACATCATACAGATGATACGATTTTTTATTTGTTGTTTCTTTTCTCTGATCGCTATTAACGATTATGTAAAAAGCCAACTCCATCGAAGGCTACCAATATGATGACGAATGATTATGTCAAAATTTCAATGAAAATATCACCTTGCATTTCCTTGTCCGTCCCCGGACTGTACACATACTTCAGAAAATATATTTAATTGTATGTAACGTTAATTTTTCTACGTGTAGGGGAAATCTTGTACCGAGTGGAACTTCCCATGATGGAGGAGATAACGCTCATTTATCTCGAGGACGAGAGTAAGTTTTGGGAGTGAGGCGTAGCTTGCGAGTGCCGTAGCCGATACCTTACCTCCCGCATTCTGGTTATGATCATCAATTAGAGATGTAGTTTTCATTTCAATAACACTCCAGTTTTTTTTTATTATTTGTCATTATTTCTTTCGTTCAGTTGTTTTTAATTCATACAACGCGATTATTCTAATAGCCTCTCCGCACTCGTTAAATATTACCATCGTGGTCACGAAAGTTTTTGAATCATTTTTGAGTGGTAAGGTTGAGTTGATAATTCGCGAGCGTCGGCGACGGAGGCCGAGCGCCGTCGCCGTCCCGTTAGATCGATCAGTTGCGGTGGGAGTATGGGAGTATGGGGCCACTGGAAGCACACGAGGACACAAGTGCCGCCTCTGTCACGCAGACACTAGCTGCCGCTTCGGGCGCCGCGCATGTCGCCGCTCGCGCTTTGCCTTTAGTTTGTACTCGTACACCCGACATTGAGTCACTGCGTCACTGCGTCACGCGTCACCGCGTCACTACGTCACGAGCATGAATCTGAACTACAACTCGACCACACGACATCCTCATAAGAGCTTGTTTTAAGTTTTTTTCAATTACGCTGTGCTGGTTTATTTTAGATTTAGTTTTTTTAGCTTCTGAAATTTCGGGATGCTGTAAAATATTGAATAAGCCTAGAAGACGCTGATATTGTTTGTACTGAAATGTATAAATCTGCTTATTTGTTATATTTGACACGTTTTAGTTAGCAACAATATTGAAGCCATAATCATAAGTTTGTCTCGTTAATTAGAAACGACTAAAAGAGTGGTAATTTGATTATGGATTCGATATTTGATTACAATACCTATACGTGGAAAAGCAAGCATGAACAGTATGACGTAAGATAAAAGTTTGTCATTCATTTATACTGGTAGATATGGCTCATGTTTTGTTTGCGTGTTTTGCTCAGATGTTAGGAACCTCTTCTCATTGTAATTAAGACATTTGACACACGTAGGTACTTGTATCTTATGTCGTGCTGTAACTCGTCATCCAAAAATGTTTCAAATAAATTTACTTTTAGCCAATATTATTGACTAGTCAAGTTTTTACAATTGACATTGCATAGACTGTTATGTAGCATTTATACGATATTCTTTTCTTAAATAGGAGCTTGGATAAATACATTTTTAGGTAGCTCTATACATAGCGTATGGCGTAGAAAAATATCGAGAAACCTAGATCATGCATTGTAGGTATACATAGGTTATTTTAATATATTGATATTATATTTATTTAAGGTGAACTTTGTTAGTGGTAAATGTCATTCGTATATTTGTGAAATGCATTTTGAGACTAGCCTGTACATGATTTTGCATAATTAAATTTTATTTGTGCTCAAAATTCAATTAGTATAATTTGCAACACCTACACTGCACGTAAAAATTTCGGCACGGGTAGCACGTCAAAATTTTATAATTTGTCAATACAAAAACTACAGTTTATGCAAAATTATTATAAAAATCTTATAATTTCTATAGATCTTGATTGTTTAGTAAGAACAGTGCAAGCTTTGTTATAAATAAGCAAAAATAGGAGTTATGACTATGAGTTATTTAAGGAATATGTTTCTAGTCGCTGTACCGTATACTGTAATAAACTACAGAAGTCTGGTATAGCCGACTACTTCTAGATTGTAATAGTTTTAGAGATCATTTTTCGTAGGACGCGTAAACATAAAATCGATATAACAATTTGTTTGTACTGGTTTTCAGGTCAAGACGAAACTGTGCTATCTTATGAAACGGTGCAGCAGTTAACGATCAATTACACGCGACCTGTTATAATACTCGGTCCTCTCAAGGATAGAATAAATGACGACCTTATATCGGAATTCCCGGACAAATTTGGAAGCTGTGTGCCTCGTAAGTACAGATTTTACAATCGACTAGACATAATTGAAAAAATACCCGATCACTATCAATTAAGACTACTGTCTCCATAGTTATAGTGGTGTAGAGTAAGCTTTTATTTATTGCTATGAATGATGAGACGAGCACGCTATTGACCTGCTGGTAAGCGATACGACATCAAAACCACACAACAGCTATTACGTTCAAACAGTCTCCACCATAATAGTTTTTCACACATATCTTCCATGTGAAGACATCGATCAGGTACAAATTGTAGATAAAATATTTTAAAATACTTGACTTAAATTATTTTTACTCTTATATTATTGCGTTGACAAAAAGTATCGATATAAACTTCTTGGAACGTGATATTACATCACTAGAAAATGGTCATGTCGACATGTCGCGTACTGTATTAATTTAGTTGATTTAGTCTTTAAGATGTTAAGTCTCAATATGTCGAGTTCTGGCTACAATGTTATTCAAACCGGAACACAAGAGTGCACTTACACTGTTTGGGGGGACGAACCGGATAGGTATATCCGGGCGGCCTCTCACATATAGTCCTACCACGAATAAAACGACATAACATTTTACAGACACGACGCGCCCCCGTCGCGACTACGAGGTGGACGGTCGGGACTACCACTTCGTGGCGAGCCGCGAGCAGATGGAGCGCGACATACAGAACCATCTGTTCATAGAGGCGGGCCAGTACAACGACAACCTGTACGGCACATCCGTCGCATCAGTGAGGGAAGTCGCTGAGAAGGTACTATTGACATATATATAGACAGGGTGAAGTGATACGGCGCTCCAGTGCATCTGCAGTGAAGCGTTACTGAAACTAGTTGAAAATAACTACTATGACAGAAAGTGCAGTAAAAACGTCTTATTACCGTTAAAAGAAAAATATATTGTATTAAGTTAATTTAATATTTATAATAGTCGTTTTATTTCGACGTTTTTACGAACATATCTAATAGGTGTTTATTCACACTCCAAATGTACTGAAATGGAACAAATTCACACTTTGCAGACTATTACGTTTCAAAGTTTCTTGATGGAAGTAAAAGGAGTTTCTACTCATATTAAATTGTTAGTAGCGATATATATTAATTAGTGGCGGTTAAGATTGTAAAATACTTAAAATATTTTTTGGTAATTCTCATGCTTTTGCTTACAGGGAAAACACTGCATTTTGGACGTCAGTGGAAACGCAATAAAGAGATTACAAGTGGCGCAACTTTATCCTATTGCCATATTTATCAAACCAAAGAGTGTAGAATCGATAATGTGAGTATCATTTTTTAGACAATTAAAATCTTACTGTGTACATGAAATATTTTTTAGTTTAAATGTTTTTTAACAATTTATTCGTGCTGACGAGGTTTTAAATGACATGAATTAATTTTAGCCAATCACCATGCTTGTAATTTACGCGCACACGTGTCTTGGCGTCATTTGTTTGTTAATTTGAACATAGCATCAACAGCATTTGACTTTATTTATATTTTCAAATTTATGCCCAAGTCAACAAGGTCTTTTTTGGTTGTTACGATCATTTAATTTTCAGCGGTTGGTGACAAGTGTCTACGCGTACAAATATTGCCCATATAACATAGTTAATTGGTACAATAAAACAAACAAAACTCCATAAACTATGTCGATTTGTGTTGCAGGGAAATGAATAAACGAATGACTGAAGAACAAGCGAAGAAAACTTATGAACGCGCCTTGAAAATGGAACAAGAATTTGCCGAATACTTTACCGGTCAGTACAAAACAGATTTGTACAATCTCTCTTTCTCCTGATGCAAATTCACTTGTTATAAAGTAACGTCAACTCACTGATTTAGTTAGCGATTGAGCAAGGTTTTGCTTTTTAATCGACTTCACAAAAAAAGGAGGAGGTTCTGAATTCTACTGTATGGCCTTTTTTTAACTACCTTCATATGTACATGTACCTATTAGGCAGAACTTAATTCCAAACGGAAATTAGTAGACTATAACAATGACTTTGTCCAGGACGGTCCGTCTGCTGACTAAGAAAACCGTAAAGTAGTCGAGAATTTAAAGAATGCCAAAAAAACAAAATTCGCTATCAAATCCTTAAAAATAATTTTACATTTACTATTGATGGAGCTAATGTCGATTTTATTACTAAAGGCGCCCTGGGGCAAAATTTTATTAGGTCATTATGGGTGAGAGTGCTGGAACGTCCTCGGTGAGATCACCGTCAAACTGCCATCGATATCCTTAAGGCTGCGCCCTTAGCCATCACGCACGCAGCCTTATAGAAAACCGAAGGATTGTATATCGCCCGAGGCAGCTAGCTCACGGCTTCCTCTCTCTTAAAACCACTTCTGATTGGACGAAATTAATAGATTATACCTTGCGTGTACTCAATATGTGTATTTGTACGTGTGCAGCCGTGGTGACGGGCGACACGCCGGAGGAGATCTACGCGAAGGTGAAGGCGGTGATCACGGCGGAGAGCGGGCCCAGCGTGTGGGTGCCGCGCCGCGAGCCGCTGTGAGCGAGCTGCAGGCTCGATACTAATAAGCAATAAAGTAGTTGAGCGAATGGATCTGCCCGAGTACGACGCGCACAGTCGTGTGATTTCGAGTGTCCGTAGATGTACAACCAGATTATTGACTCACGGCTTGATAGTTGAAACCTATCCCGGTTTGTGTAGCGATGTATTCGTTTCGATGAAATTGTTCACTTTGCATACTATTGTTGACCAAGAATGTGTTATTGACTAGCGTTCACTAAATAAAATTAATGTACGCTTGTGTTTATTGTGCAAATCTTTTATAATAGCTATAAATATAATGTTTCATCAAATGCAATGTATGTAGCAAATTATGATTTTATATTATTTGACAAAGCCCACTAATAGTGCTTCGACTAATTAATTGTGTAAATTGTATATTGATAAATTTTTAAATGGTATTATACATGTTAATTTACTCAGGTTGCTAGATACTTTTAAATTTTCGTCAGTGTTAAGAGTTTACTATAATTAAAGTATAAAAGTGAAGTTGTCATATAAAAGGAATCACGTGCACCTGTGATTGAAATCTCAATATGATGATGTATACTTATTTACTGAATAGTCTATATACTATATAGTGTACTATGACGCTGAGTAGTCGGACCCACCTCACGCATGGCTAGGCTAAGAACTACATAATCTGGATTATTTGCTCAAGCGGCAACCTATATAGCAACCATTGAATCTCATTACATATACTGCACACCGACAACCTCCTTGACATGTTAGGCGAGGTGCAAAGTTGTTGATCATTTTTATAGTAAGCAATTATGTTATATGGTGTGAATGTCTCACCAATTAAATAGCGTTTGACATTTATTTATTGAGAATTTTATTTTCTTACGGAATAACTGAATGCCCATCTGCAAATATGGCTTAACGCGAGCACGTAACATTAAGTTTCGATGTATACGCGGTATTACGGATGCAGATTTTAATTTGAATTACATACACACACTGTAACATATAAAATACGTTGATTTTATAATCCGTGTGGTACTTAATAGTTGATAGTGCGTTATTATTAGGCTTACACAAACTACTATGAGTATTAACGTTTGAACACATGACAAATACCGATTTTAATTTAATAGTATCTAAAGGAATTATGACAAACCTATCCCTGATATTGTGACCAAAGATAAGTGCAAATTAAGTGTGTAGTAGCGGATATAGTCTTCACAGATCGTTATTAATGTTAAAAAATATTGCCGTTTGTCCTGATTCCTTGATAAATGTTTTGTTTTGTAAATAATAATTATTAAAATTTATAATCTTAAGTTTCTGTATGAATATTAACAATATTAGACATATTTTATTTTTATGAATATTTATTTCATCTTGTCTTGTAGGAATATTATTTAAATGATTGATGAGTGTGTTAAATGTAAATTAAGTGTAATTAATGTTTTAAACATTTATTTAACTTTTAACGTTTCAAACACCCATATTTGCAGATGTACAATGTTTATGAGTTAGTGATGTTCAATAGAATAGTTTGAATAAAATTATTTACGTTGAAAATTCTATTAATGTTTTTCTAAGCACCTACAACCGTTTTTTGTTAGCTTTATCCTAATAGCTGATGACCTATTTCTTTCTGCAGTTTATATTTGCGTGATTCACATAAATAATAAAATACCCAACAGTCACAAACATAGCTCTTACTTCAAACTAAGATCGAATGTGTCGTGGGTATCAGGAACTACGAGAGAATTCTCGGTCTTACAAAGAACCAGACCCGAAAGAAATATTTGTGGACCGCACAAACATTTCTCTCGGTGCCGGCATCGAACCTGCAGCATCTCGTTTCACAGGCGGCGTCTGACCACCTGCGCTACAGAGGCTGTCAGATTCGCATAAATGAATTAAAACACCCCTCAGTCACATTATACATGCCCTTATAGGCCTGACCCCACACTAATATCGAATTTAGTGTCGTGGTTATCAGGAACTACGAGAGACATTTCGATCTGACATCACCCAGACAAGCTCAAAATATGTGCTTCAAGCATTAATCTTGGTGCGGGGTCAATTCCGCGCCCTCTTGTTTCCGTCAGCGTTATACCAATTGTGCAATGGATGTTTCATTATCCATTGGAATTTGCAGCAAGTCTAACAGTAAATTATATTATTCACTGTGGATTTAAGGACTACCGGCGGTATCACTGGGATCATTGAAAGGCTGGATATTACGGCGCCTCCTGTACTTTATATGTAGCAAACTTGCTACGAGATCTGGTGAGGCCTTCCGTCCTGGACGGTCAACTGTACGCAGCCCATATTAATGCCACGCTATTGGTTATATAAATATAATATTATACAGAATAAGATACGTGCAGTCCAGGAAAATACTAAATTCCTACCTAAAGCTCACATAAGTTTCACCAGTTACTGAGACGCCAAGTACCATTTCTACCCACAGTTCGCAAAATATTCCCGCCCCAAACGTGATAGCAGAGTGACTTAAATGTCGCGGTGTGAATAACATGAGATGACTGATTCGAAACTGAATTGCTCAATCACAGATTCGAACTCCGGTTCGCAGTACAACCCGAATATGCCGCTAATAGACTAATGGATGAACTCTACAAACAAGCAATATCCTATGGCGTACCAAACACCTAGTTTTGAACAAGTTGGAGCAAGGCAAATGACTAGTCGTAAATTATATCCCTTATCCACACAGAACTCAGGTTGTGCCTAACCATTGAAGTGTCATAGGGCATACCAAAGAACAAACTGTATTACAGTGATTGATGTAATGTACATAGTATGCATATCAATGTATATTTTAATGAAAATGAAACAAAAACTTGTCAAATCCTTATTTAATGATCTTATATCTCATCCATCACTACAGTGGTCTTTTCAGACACATAGAGACCGTCCAAGAACTTTCGGATATCCTTGTTTTTGACTGTCGTAGATTGCTGAATGAGGGCTGCAGAGCTGGAGACATCCTCAAGGGAATTGCCCTCAATAATAAGTTCGTCCTTTTGCTTAGGGGAGTTGACAACAGTGACACCTGGCGCCATTTTTACCCTCCTGATGTATTTCTCACCGAGGAAGTTACGGATCTCAATGACTGAGTTTCCTTCTGTGGTGACACAGTTGATGGGGAAGTGAGCGTATACTGCACGCATCTTGTACTGGAATCCCTTGGTGACACCTGGAAGACAAATAAAATATATATAAGTAGAATTCATTAAAAACAAAACCCATTTGACCATAGGTGAAAGAAACTATGTTATGTTTTGTGATAACTGATAGATATAGCAAAAGAGTCAGTTTTTAATGAGTGTGCCAAGATCGAATTTAATAATAATATGGCAACCTGATATTGTATAACACAAAATGTTTAGATACTTGTTGATTTGATTTTTGTTGTTAAATCTCTTTGTTTAATTTTATCACAAAATGAAGAAGAGCCATACGAAAATGAATATAAATAAAAATACCTACAACTTCCATATAAAACTATTCAATGAACAGAATTAAATATATTTTTAATATTGTTGCCATAATTATTTTTCTTTAATGCCAATTGTCACCATTTCATACTCTTTTTTGCCAAGTTATACATTGCCCTTGATGGTGAGTGGTTAGATGACCAAAACACATAGTGCAACATGCATAATTATGTTATATCTTACAATGCACTTTTTAACACTTTCTGTAGAATAGTCATATAAATATTGCACTATGGCCAGCATACTTTTTAATGTGCACTATTTTTTAATCACATTCATGTTTACTTTTTTAACATTAATGCAGGTATAGCTGTCACTTTTATTATTGGTTGAATTACTAAATTACAAATGTCACATTATTTATCATATGACATATAGACCACTAATATGCTTCTTCATCATCATCTCAGCCACAGGAAGTCCACTGCTGCAGATAGGCATCCCCCAAGGATCTCCACATTGATCAGGAACTTATATGCTTACATTATTTGTATTTCTTAAATATTACAGTATGCTACATTGATAGTGTTTCTTATATGTCAACTTTACCACCAAAGCAATGAGTGAAACATCTACTATTTCATATCAAATTCCCCCAAATACAATACATTCACATTTCATTACATTCTTAACGTCAATGTCAACTTTCAAATATATAAAACAATATGTATATTTTGGTTAACTGGAAATCAATTATATATTTTTGTAAAAGTGGATGTCAGATATAAGGTGGTATCCTAACAATCTTTTTACATCATGCATTCATAATCAAATAAATAAAAACTTAAGGCTAATTTTCACACAAAACAAATGTTAGTGTGTTGAATTCTGGCTTCTCATCAAAGTACCTTTAAAGGAGATTGACTTCTATTCTTAATATATATTGATTTTGAAGTCAATACTTTACATATTTGCTAAAAAAAAGAAACTTATTTACGAATTAACAAATAAAATTATTAATAACTAATTAGTGACAAAAATCAGCTAATAAAGCATCAAAAGGTTGGTGCATTGGTATTTTCAAAGTCCATCCATCATTCTCAAGAATGCAATTGCCAATTAATTTCATATTAGACATATTTAAAACTGATATTTTAAACTTTGAAAGCCAACCAATTATATATTGTAATATTACAACATTTCAGCTCAATGAGGCATAGAAAATAGTTAACTTGGCATGCCTTTTGACAACTCCAGATTATAAAATAATATGTTATTTTAATATTCCAATTTCCCAAAACAATTAATTGAAATATTGTGTCAAATATGAAATTCCTAGACAGTTCATAAACCTAGTTTAGTAATAAATTGTTAGATCCAAGACAAGCTGAATTCATATAGTCTGGCATAAAAGTGTAGAAATGGAACTAACCCTTTATTTCACCTGGCAGCACTATCACACCTTTCACATTTGTGAATTTTGGTTGTATCTCGCATTAAAGTTATCGTTTTTATAAAAGTTTTTCCAGTGATACCATTTATTATTAACTTATATAATTTAATTCTTTATTAATATGCATCAAAATGAAAATTCGAACGTTAAAGGGATGCCATAAAAACGGCTCAGTGGCGCCTCCATTTATTTCTACATTTATTTGCCAAGCTGTACATTGTTCAAAAGGGACAATATGTTTAATAATTAAATAGGTTTATAAAATGTCTATGGATATGACTGTATGACATATTCATACACTTAATACCCTATTAATACTTATTACTTTTACCACAGAATTTGAGAAAAATAATATATAGATACAATTTCTCAAAGTGCAATGTTAATTAATAGTAATAGTAGGATATTTATCCGATATGAACGACATGTATTTTCATAAGTAAAAGGTAGTAAATACAATTTGATTTGGAGGTTAATCTTATTGTTTTGTGTTTCCAGTACAAATATTGGTAATATAATGCTATTGAAAATCTCGTATAATATTCTGCAGTAATGTTTGAGTGCCTTGCAATCTCATAAAATAATATATTTAAGAAACTTCAAAGATTTATACTCCAAATTCTATGGTTATGTGAGATAATGTAAAAAGTAAACAACTCACCCTTGATCATGTTTTCTACATGTGAACACACTGTCCTCACTGCAGCAAGCTCCTTCTTAGAGCCAAACCATTTCTCAACCTTTAACAGGCGGGGGCTCACCATGCGAATATCAACTGCCAAGTGTTTGAAGTTCCTCTTGAGAACACCTCGCGGTCCCTTCACTGTCACCAAGCGCGATTTCACATGGACAGTGAGTCCCTCAGGGATCTTCACTTTTTGGTTAGCCACTATTTGCTTCATGTTGAGGCCTAAAAATAAATAAACCGATGAGACATAACCAAGTGGGTTTTTGACAACATAGAAGTTTCTTGTATATATGACAGAAATATTTGTTGTAATCAATTTACAGTGATTTAACAAAACTCATACAATCACTATTTCATCAAAAACTTGCTTTCAATATAAGATTTTTTTGGATTTATATGTAAAACTCCAAATTCACCTACTTTGTTTGACACAACAGCCGGAAAAGAGAGAATTGACATTTGAGTTGAAAGTATTACCAGCGCAAACTTATGTATTTACTGTCAAGAGGTAACTTTGATCCACTCTGTTAACGCTTCTTTTGCACGGTGATTGGGGTTCGGCCGAGTACTACAAGCTCCGAGCTATCCCAAACACTTGATTGTCATGTACGCCATCATCTACACGCTTGCGATCATGTTACTCGTTAGCCGTTACAATGTACAGGCCAGGCACACATGGCAGATGTCGACGTTAAAGTTTTATCGGCTGCCCCAACTATTTAATAACCATTTAAAAAATATTGTTGTTTTTGTGTACTCAGTGCATAAATTAACACACGCGTTGGGCCTGAGCTTGTGACAAAATCGTGCCATCCAACCAACGTGAAAATGCTTTGTAAATGCTTGCCTTTATCTCCTTTGACTTGTGTTCAAAAGACAAATCACAAAAACCGGTAGTTGCGCACCCTATAGACAACCAACCGAGGAGAGCTAAATGCCCCGTGTATACACGTGTGGTGGTAGCGGTATTAAGATATATTCAAACTTTAATAAAATTTAATTTTACAAGCACTAATATAAAGTTTATGCTACGTTTACACGCTTGGCCAAGCTCAGCGAAGCTCCACGAACACAAACGTGTAAATAAAAAAACGTGTAAAAAACGGGACGTTTACCTCCGCTCACCTGGGGTTGCCTAAGCTGGTAATACTAGTCAAAGGAGGTTTGTCACTGTTACCAAATCTATACTAATATTATAAAGTTGCAGAAAGTTTGTTTGTTTGAACGCGCTAATCTCTGGAACTACTGGTCCGATTTGAATGATTCTTTCAGCGTTGGGTAGTCCATTTATCGAGAAAGGCTATAGGCTATATATCATCACGCTATGACATATAGGAGGAAAGCAGTAGTGATATTTCTAGCAAATACGAGGAAATTTTGTTCGTTTTTCGTGGTCCGATTGGTCGATATTCTAAACTGATAGTAAGAATTAAACATTTTGACCGCCATTTTAAAACGTGTATGCACCCGGGCGGAGCCGGGCCCGACCGCTAGTACACGATAAACATGGCCTACGGAAATGATCTATTAACGTGCCTTTTTCTTTGGTATTTTGTAATATAAATTATCGTGTAAGTAATATTAAGATCCAACTGGCAAGGCAACATGTGATCAATGACTAAGTAGTGCTCAGTAGTCAGTTTAGTAATGTATCGGATGAACTTGAATTAAACAAGACTAAAGTTAAATAATAGTAATTATATTATGTAGTGGACTCAAAAACTGTTTATACTTTAACTGGGCTCGACCGCTAGTTATTTATTATGTAAAGTATAAAAAGCCAAATGTGATTCAATCCCACCAACGAAGGAATTGCTATAACAGCAAATTGGAACAAAGAATAATTATGTAAAAAAGGAATTTGTAACAAATCATACATACACTCAGTCGGCTGTCTCGGTGGCGTAATTGTACTAAGCTACGGTACGGTTACAAAGCTTAGTTGTCGAGGTCAATCATGGATCTGGCAAAGGATATATAGATTTTTTTTATTCATTATCAGCCCGGAGCGGAGGTGCCCGATATGGTGATAGGCGTACCCCCTATCACATCGTGGGAGGAAACATACAAGGCGAAGTGTGGGTGTCCGGGCACCTGTGCCGACCACTTTTGGGAAAAGGCATGAGTTTATATATGTCTTCATACAATCAGTTTCTTCCTATTGTACAATTCGAGTTAACTGAATTTCAACTCCAGTTAATGAAGCCGTGGCTTCTCCGAGTTGGCACATCACTATTAGCAAACATTGGTGATAGCTCTTAATGGTCTGTGATGATAGCTGGCAGTTGGCAGATGTTGGCCCAAGCGCAGGCAGCGTGTAAACCAGGCTTTTAAATAAGCTAGGGAGCAGTGACTACTGACTATTGATTTGTTAATCTGTGCTAGGGATGATCGATATTAAAAAAAACATCGATATTGACATCGATGTTCACATCGATTTAAAATCATCGATGTACGATAAACATCGATATTTCTAAAAACATCGATGTTTTCGGTAACTCTCTATTCTATTCATAATTAGACTTGTTTATTGTTATAGAACATACAACACAAGATAAAATCAACATTCCCAATAAAAATTAGGCACACTCTGCAAAAAAATCAGCTTTGACAGGTTTTTTCCCTTTAGTCTGTTCCGTTACTGGTAAAGATGTTGGCCAGTTTTATAAAAAACTCTTTCTGAAGCTGAGGATGCTGCTGTAAAACACAAATATTTCAAAGCAAGTTTCTTTAAATTTGGGTACGTGGATTCTAGTGAAAATAGTTCAATTTGATAGTTATCCATCAGTCCCTACCTAACATAGTAACCAAAGTACTCTGTGATAGTAACGTTAGATGGCACTCAAGGATATATTGACGTTTCGATATTTTATTCCCTTAACATCGATGTGTCGATGTTATCTAAATCAAAACATCGATGTTTTCCGCGAAATATCGATGTTTATTCATCATCGATGAATATCGATCATCCCTAATCTGTGCATGTTCTGTAATGTATTTTTTGTCTATGCACAAGAATTTTATGCACAGTGACAGGCATACATATAGTACCACGAAAACAAACTTAGATAGAGGGCCCTAGTCTCTGAACAAAAATTTTCAAGTATATTTATATTTATAATATTTCGTAACCCGAAGATAAAGTCGTAACAAAATATCGATTTTTTTATTGAATCAATATGACTTTGAAGCCTACTCTCCTCTGATGACCTGGATGAGCAAGGTTGATACACAGAAATGGTAAAACTTATGTTGTCTCCCTCTAAGCAATCTTTATTATTAATTAAAAACCGATCCAATGACTTATATGATGGCGCCCATGTTTCAGTTAATTTTGACGATATACTAGATACTTTCTGTTTAATAGCCTTTAACGAATCACTGGTTATATCACTAACACCAAATTTAAGACTTATATGTTCCAATAAACGAACATTCCGCTCTTCATTGGAATGTTTTCGTCATTCTTCAAAAAATTCACTTTTCGAAATGGAGAAGACACATTCTGAAAAATGAAATAAAATCATTTAGTGCGGGAATGTGGTGAAAAATTATATCTCGTTTTAAAGGTGAGTATCACTACTATATACTGTAAAAAAATTGGACTGGATACATGTGGATACAAAAAGATAAATACGATTAAAATTTCGGGACTTGACAAAAAAATAGTATTTTTCAATAATATATTCCAAGTCGTAATGGACCAAAGTTTCTCATATTAGAATTTTATGGGTGGTAAAATATAAAAGCACTGTAGTGCGATTCACGTAACTTTTTGACGCACCGATCAAGTTGCGGTGCGGTTACAATTAAGTTTACGCTTTGGTACAAAATGGTATTCTTGTAAGTGTTTAGCTACGCGTGAACTGCGCGTGAGCTGCGCGTCAACTGTACGTCAGACTTGTCAAATTTGTTTGAAATTGACATATACGCGCAGCTTGCGCGCAGCAGTAGAATACGCTAAAACGTTTGCGTGACGCGAACTTGACGCGAGCGTATTTGACATCGGTTGTCAAAATTACGAGAATACGAAAAGGACTGTTTTGATCGAAACTTAACCGCAACTGCACTTCAGCTGAACTTGTTAAAATACGTGAATCGCACTACTGACCCTCGACAGTAGTATCCATCACTAAAATCACGGTTATATATCACACAAATTGAATGAGATGTTATCTAAAGCACTGCAAAAATGCAACTACTCTAATTAACTTAATGCAAATATTACATTACTTACCTTCGCTAGTCAATGACTCGTCCCTGTGAAATGTTATTCACCATTTCTACTTGTTTTTATGACATTGGGAGTGTTGTTTACAATATGTAACCACTAATTAGTTGGTTCTTGAAAGTGACTTTTGTCCAGCTAGCATGTTCTAGGCGAATCACAGTGCGTCGCGTCGTCTAGCTTGCCTTGCCGCTCGCAATAGTTTCGGGATAATATTTCGTACCGCTTTGCTGTGAACCTTGCAAAACTATCGCTCCATCTCTTTCATAGTATGTGTATACTGTTATAGGGACTAAGCAGTGTGTAGATAATATTACTGTAATTACCTTACCTTACCTTAGTGAATAAGACTTAAGAACATGTAATCTGTGTGCCTCGGAATTAAATACTGCGTATGCTTGGTGTGAACTTTTATTTCGTCTACACCACAAATACATTCCTACAAATACATGTATTGTTGTTGCATCCTAATTAATTCAATTGAAAATGTTTATTATTATCTAAATTCATGTTTGTTCGATTTCGTTTTTTGTGTTTATTTACTACCCCTTCATATTAGTTTCATATAAATATTTAAATGAATAATGTGTCAAGTCAATGTACCAAATGTCAGAATTTTAATAAAATCTAATTTTATGTATGATGAAACATTTGTATTACTTATAACATAATACACATGCTTATGTAAATATAATCCAATATAAGAGGCTTTACATTTTTTCGTATCTTTGGTACCTCCGATTCAGGTACGCCCAGTTGGGAACCTTGGTAAAATTGTAGCTACGTAAGGCAAAAGTGTACTTTATTTCAACTTAAGATGTCATATTTGTAATAAACACATTTGTACATTTCGACGAATACTTTTGAATGTATAAATGAAATGAAATAAATAGTTGTTTATATCATTTGAAGGGTTTTATTTGTAATCTACACAAATACTGATATCTGAATTTGAAAAAAATTACATCAATTGCCATTATTTTAAAAAACCCAAGATGCACAGTTTCGAACAAAAGTAACACTCGAAACCTTATTCGAAACTGTCACCAAACACTCGACAATTCTAAAATTATGTAGTTATAGTCACACTATAAACATATCTTTTGCAAATTCAACCTTACGCGGATTGTTTAAAGTTGTTTATACAAAGCAGTGTACAAAATGCAATAAAATTTTATGACCGACGTTAGTCGGTAGGACAAGGCATGGAATGGAGACGAATATCCTTTTTACTTTTATATGAAGATGAATTTGTATTTGTACTTTTATCTGAGCGTAGATATGTTTTGGGCAAGACATGTATATAAATCAATAGAACAAATATTTATGTGTAAAATGTAATAGGTATTTAATTTTCGATATATTCGGCTTAAAAAAATGTTCACGTCTTTGCTGGCTGATGATTGATGTCCATTCTCCGCATCGTATTGGGTCACGAGGAAACCTAAAATATAAATATTTATATGTATTTTCCGAGCGTTTCCAGACCTTATCATCATCTGCCTAGCTAGATTATTCTGATTTATATTATTATACCCAGACAGTTATTGCAAAAAAAACTGAATTCAAATCCCTTTTCAAGATGGCGGAAAATGCACATGCAGGAAATCTTGGTCGACAATTTGATCTTAAGCTTTTTTACCCTCGAAGTCATTAGCATGTCTCGAAACCATAAGTTGTGGCCTTATTATTAAATATAATAGTTATGAAAAAAAAAACGTCGAATTGACGTTCTTTTCTGCTTATTGCATTCGATTAAAAACGAATATTTATAACATATAAAGACTTGTTACAAAAATGTACACAAAAAAGTTCAAATTAATTAATAAAAAAAAAATAAAAACAGTAAAAAATTCGACTCCACTGAATACGATCACTTGGCAACATTAAATCGTAACCCGGAACTGGGAGTCACTAAGCAAACGCAAACTTAACAAAAATTGGTTATGTGATTATGGGTATATTTTTTTGGATTTTTATAAGATAAAAATAACTTTAAGTAGTAAAATATGGATATCAAAAGAAAGTTTATAGTATATACTTTATTTATAAATGGATTTTATTGGTATGTAATATGATTTAATGGGTGAAAACATGATTTGAAAATGAAATACCATTGAAATTCGATCTGTATAGAATTTTTATTATTTATTTACAACACATTTGAATTATATTTGTACAATAATTGTCACATGTAATAATTCTGCATAGTTTTAGATACTTAAAGCTATTTTTTAATTCCCTGTAGCTAGAATAGGTACAAGGATATATTGCTTTATGTTTATGAATATTGAAAAGGCGGGAATCGGAAAATTTCTGTCAAAATAAGTGACAGTGACGTGGACGTGTGAGTGGTTAATTGTTATCCGAACTCCGAAGTTGTTGTAAACTAGTGTTGAGCAGGACATACAAGAGGCAGTACATTTGTCCCGTACATGACGTCAAAACGTAAGAGCGGCTCAACTTTTTAATGTGTACTACTTCATATTTGGTGTATTACTTGGTCTGTAAGGTCATTTCATTGACGTGAGCCGTGAGGCAAAGTTAAGAGCCATAAATAAGTGTCAGTACGCCTCACTTCAATTGAAGTGGGACATTGTACTGGCTCGGTACAAAAATGAGGCTACTCTTACAAACTCTTTTTCAAGTCATGTCCTACTCAACACTATTGTAAACAACATTGAAGTTTGAACATGACGGCCCGGGGCGCAGACGCAATAAGTTTGTTGATTTTTTGAAAATATTATTTAATTGTGAGGTTTGTGCTGAAAATATGTGTTTATTAAAAATCAAAATAACAATTCTCACCATTGTCATTCAGTGAAAAGATTTAAATTGTGTGCAAAGGTAGGTGTGTACCCGAGTTAAAATAACTAAACCAGAAGAAAGGGAATGTATCTCGAAAGTTTCATGTTAAAACTTAAAAAATATGAACCGCACAGAGTACATTCATTGATTTAAAAACTAAGGATAGGCCCTTCAGTACATTGAGTACGTCAAAGATATGTCTATCGCGCCATCTGTTGGATTTTTACGTCAATGGCGGCCATGAAATTCAATAATGCTAAAATAAATGTTATACTGATTTAAGGTAGTATAATTTTACTTAGTGGTGATAAGAAATGTTATCTTTTTTTTGTGAACTTTCGCTCATCTTTATTGCAACCAAGACGATACAATTAGGCATTTGTCGACGACTTACAGACCGGTGCGTTGTGTCGTCACAACCGTTGCATTGGTCCGCCGACCACTTTCGTGACAATACTTTTCGTACTCTCCGCCCCCTCCATATATTTTACGGCAATGAGTACATTACTATATATGAAATAGAGGTCTATCTTCATGCTCAAAATGGAAAACACATGGTTGTCAGTTCCAAAACAAGTAGATGATGGCGCTGTTACACAAATAACGCTGGGTACCTCTATATTTATCGGTAGATGGCCCTGTTACACAATTAATGCTGGGCACACATAGAATGGCTTAACACATCATTATTCGCCAATAGATGTCAGGAAGTCATATTTTCGGTTTGTATTACTGTTTTTATTTTTTAAACATTCTAATTATATTAATAATATTCCTATTTCCTAATTAATATATTAACATAATATTGTTCGGGTTCGATTCCCGCACCGAAACAAATATCTGTGTGAAGTAGAGGTATTTGTTTCGGGTCTGGCTGTTTCTGAGACCGAAAAGTCTGTTGTAGTTCCTGATACCCACGACACAAGACTAGTTCTTTGTGTGGGGTCGAGACTATAAATGTCACTGTTGGGTGTATTTATTTATTTATTTGATTATATATTTGGATATTTGATTACAATATATGACATCATATTTTCAATAAACAATGATGTGTCGGAATTGATAATAACAGCTTTTCAATAATTCGCCAGCCCCCAAACCATTTAAAATCCACTAAAAGCAATTTTTCCCAACCAGGTGGAAAATCCACTAAGTTGGTAACACTGGTGCAAAAAAGCTTGAAAGATGGCCGCCCATGTAAGTTCTTGTCCAGACGATATTTGATACAAATGTTAGCCGGTTTAAAACAGCGCAGGGCCAATAAATAAATTACTATCGTGTAATAACATGAATGGAATATAAATGACTTAGTTCTATCAAATGTTAACATTGTTATGCCTAGTTTTTTAATGTATTTATTGATTTTGCATTAATGAAATTTTAGCGATCGAGACATGCAAAGCTGTTATCCTTTTTCATAGTGTTTGGTTTAGAAACCAAAATATAGTTTATGGTAGATTTTTAAGAAAATATCCTTAATTACGACGAGATTTGTATAGGTAAAGGTACTGGTAGGTATAGCGTAATCCATAACAATCAAAAATTGTAATAGTATTTAAAAATTACGAATAAGGGTAGTTCAGTGGTGGTTGAAAATTAAAACAAAATAAAAATATACAATTATTATTATTACAATCAATGAATAAATATTTAAGAATAAATACTGACAATTTCAAACCTATAAATTAATAATTAAAGATTTGTACAACTTATTTAGTATTTTTTTTTATTTGGCCCGGCATAGTAGCCCGGCACAGTGCCTCTGCCTCTGCCTCTGCCTCGGCTTCTGCCTCTGCCTCTGCCCGGCCCTCGGTCTCCCCCATTTCCGCACTGCCCGCTCAATGTATAGTTCAAGTTAACTCTTAGCACTAGTGATGGTTTTTTATTTGCTTAATTGACACAAACTATGCATGCACTCTATCACTGAAATCAAAAAATAAAACACTCACGAGCATTCTTGCTTTTCCGTTGATAACCTAAAATTAAAAATTCATTTTATTATTATTCTTTTTTATTTCAGTAAATTCATCCAATTGTAATATGTACTAGTTTTATATCAGAATAACTACGTTAGTAAAGCCGGGTACAATTTATAAAATGCGGCTGATGGACGTCGCTGAAGATATTTAGAAAATAGAATATTCTGCCGCGCCGCGTCCGAGAGACCCTGAATATTATTACCACTCTTCAGCCGCGTTCGGCAGCCGCATCTTATAATTTGTTTTTGGCTTAATAGTAGATCATTTCAATGTTCGGATTATTCGCAGTCGCGCATCTATTATCTTATTGTAATGTACGTTACGGTTTGCGGTCCCTGATGGCGGTTTCCATTCCGTATATATATACATATATATTGTTTTAATAGCCTAGATTGTGTCCCACTGCTGGGCAAAGGCTTCCCCTTTGTCATTCCATTTGACCCTGTCCTCGGCGAGCTCTTGTGATTTTGGCTCGAATGTATCCAACTCGTCTTTTCACGGTTTGGATGCATATTTGGAGAAGAAATATTGAAATATTTAAACTGAATTAATAAATTAATTCTTTGATATTGAAAATTTAAATCACCATATCATTGGCTTTATCACATTTAATTTATAACAATCACATCCAACATCAAACATACCGCACATTCTAGTTTGAACAAAATCTTTGGAACGCTAACACTGATCTTAATAAATATGGCGCGCGACTTTCTACGGAATACTGGAAATCAATTAAAATATTGAATTGTTTTGATATATTCTCAATTATCAAATGGCACCTACTTATTCTTTATGATATGTTTTCTATCTCTAACACTTTATTTTTCATTTTTTCATAGAATTGACACAGAAATATTTAATGAAAACCGACAAACAACGATCCTGATTTACTTTCGTGTCTAAAAAACTTCGAATCACGCGTCGAATATGGCTTATTTTTAGATAATTGATAATTATTAATGTAAAGGTATCTTTTAATAAACTATATAAGAACAATAAGAGAGTTACAAATCAATATTTACATTTTTATAAACTCCTGCGCACCACTCGTCGTTGTTCTCAAACAACACACGAGTTTGTCTTTTTTTTTTGAAATATGCCTATTGCTAATTTATTTTTGGCCAATGTAAGATTAAAGGTAGTTTATTCAAGCATTATATATATTTTTTTCATAACGCTTTTTGTAATATATTTTGAATTTAGGACGCTTTTTCATTACTGGTGTATTTTCCTATAAAAATGACAGCTTACGTCAAAATTGGGGGTCGGGACGTTTGAGTGGTTAATCCAAGAAGCTTATACCCAAATGGAGATTGCATTCCGTATAAAACACTGAAGCACAAAAATTTGACCTTGAATGACGTCGCTGTTATCTTCTATCCTTTTCTTTAGAGTGACATGAATGAAAATGACATTATGTTCATTCATTGTCACTCGATAGAAAAGGATAGAAGATAACAGCGACGTCATTTAAGGTCAAATTTTTGTGCTTCACTTTTATATACGGAATACAATCTCCATTTGGGTATAAGCTTCTTGGTTTAATCTGTATATGACAGAATAAAATAAAAAAATAAAAATACCATTGGCAAAAAATGGCGTTGGCTGTTGGCATATGATAATTAATCTAATTACTTAGAAATTGCGAATTGTTTGTTTTCTAAGTTCGTAAGGTGGTGTTATTAATCAAAATGAATAAAAATGTGTAATTTATGTAAGTTGTGTGCAGGTTAATTGCAGTGTAAGCAATTATCGGAAAATCTGGATGACAAAAAGTCGCACATAAATATTAAAAAGAAAATAACTTTAAATTAAAACATGGATATCCCAGTTCAAATTGCAATAAGGCTTAAACCGCCTAGTCTGGCTGACTCCACGCAGTGTATATTTAGCAATCCTGTTACCCAGATAGTAATTACAGAAAGTGGGCAAACGTTTCATGTAAACAGAGCGTTGCCAGTGGATTGTACTCAAGCTCATCTGTTTAACTCCTTTATGATACCGCAAATTAATTGTTTTCTGGATGGATGTGATACTTCTGTTGTGATTTTTGGACAGGCGAAGACAGGAAAAACTTACACTTTATTTGGACCAGGTAAATAGTAATTATGTGTTTGTACACTGCATATAATTGTATTTTTTTGTCTTTTTAATGTAATTCTACTTTTTTGTATCTGGTGTACAATGAAGTGTTTAATAATAAAATAAATAAATATAATTAATAATTTTCTACCAAATTCATAAATATTATTGTTCTAGGTTTCGAATGTATACACAGTGAATGCGATCAAGGTATTGTTCCAAGGTTTCTCACAGAAATATTTCACAAATTTAATCAGATGCCAGAGAGAGAATTTGTTTTACACATAACTTGGATGCAAGTAGTTAATAATAATATATTTGATGTCCTTGGAGCTGGTCTAGTACGATGCAACAATGTTGAAGAGGCATTTCAGTACTTACAGATGGGATGGAGACAGAGGTGTCAAGGGAACAACCACATGGTGTTTACTGTTAGTGTTGAACAAAAGTGGGTGGGCACCAATGGAGTTCTAAACCACCGCATGTCTACTGCAAGCTTTTGTGATCTTGCTGCTTACCCAGATCCAGGTTTATACGCATTGGAAAATATACTTAAAGAATTACTGGCAGGAAATCCACCAAAACAAATAAACTATGACCGGTGTATTCTCACTGCAATGTTGAGAGATTCATTTGGTGGAAGAGCATTTACTTGGGTCATTGGCTGTATAAGCACCGAACCTGAAGATTATCAAGACACATTAAAAATACTCAATTTATGCCTCTGTTGTAGGGGAATTAAGAACTTTGTGACAGTCAATTTATTTGCTGATAATAACACTCCTATGTATACAGACAAGACAATGATGCCAAATGCAGACAATAATTTTAATTTACAATTTGCTACAGCACAATGGATAAAACTTGTTTCCAATGCAGAAGGACTTTTTAATAAAATCCTTCAGTCTAAATCATTGACTGAGGCTGATATTAATCAGGTCAGTGAGTGGCTGTTTCTGAAAGCTGAATGTGATGAGTGTTTAAATGGTGATGCCAGTGTAGACAATAAAGATGTTAACACCAAACAAGGATTACCAAGAATTGCAGAAGATACAGAACCAAGTGAACTTAGTGAATCTGATGTTGATTCTGATTCAGAAGAAGATACACACTCTGATACTGTGTTTCAAGACAAACTTGAGAAACTTATGCAATATTTTAGAGAAAAAAATGATCAGTTGTTTGCTGATAGATGTGAAGAGTATATGAATCATGTGGATTCTGATGACATTACAATCTCGGAAACAAGTGGATCTCAATCATTACCTGTCATGACATCCCAATCAAACTCTGGAAGAAGAAGAACTATACAACCTGGTGAAAGTTTATCTGGAGCAGAATTAGAATTATTAAGAAAAGTTGCAGCTAAAGCAATATCTCCTGAATCTCAAAAAATACTCATAGAATCTCACAAAAAAGATGTTGATCCAGAGCCAAAGTTGATAGAAAGGGAATTGCTAAAAATGATTGACTCACCAAAGACTGATGAAATTTGTAAGAAATATAAACTGACTAAAGAAAAATACACACAGAAACAAATTTTGTCTAGAAAGCTTTCCAAAGAGATTAATAGTACACAGTCACAATTAAAAGAACTAATTAATCTTTGTATAGCTAAGGAGAGATTAATTGATGAACTCACAAGAGCTTTATTTCATAACAATGAAAACAAACAATCTGACAAAGGAATAGAGTGTAGTCTTATTAATCAAGATACTGTCAAAGAAATAAAGAGGCATGAAACTAATCTCAAAACTTACAAAAAACAAATTGAACAAATAAAAAAACAAATCAAGAAGGATGAAAAACGGAAGAACACATTAGATGTAGAACTTGTTAAGGATAAATTGAAGCTAGATGAATTGTCAGATACATCCATAGATGTCAAAGATAAAAAAGTTAATTCATTGAAACACTTTACAAATAGAATTACTCAACTAGACAGTATTTTAAAAGAAAAAACAAATGATTTAGAGAGCACAGATCTATCAAAAGAAAAGGAATTGATGTTGAGGAAAGAAATCAAAAACTTGAGGAAGACAAGAGAATGTTTGCACGATCAAAGGTGTAGTTTGGGTCATAAAAGAAAAGTATATAAATCACTGTCTGATTCTGAGGTAAATATGCCATTGACTACCTTTCTATATTATTTGCATTACCAATTATATTTTGATAAATCATTTAGTTACATTACACTGTATTGGTCAAGTTAAAATAATGGAACTTCATAACGCATTGATTTTAGGAACGCAAGTTATTGGAATGTGAAGAAGCCATAGAAGCAATAGACACTGCAATAGAGTATAAAAATAATTTGATATGTGGCAAATCTCCTTCAGCTTCCCTGTCAGATTCTCAAGATAATAAAGATTCAAGAAGCAGGGGTGAGCAAATGTTAATGGCAAGATTAGATAAACTATCACATGATGAAATGAAAACGTTACTATACAGATATTTCCAGAAGGTAAATATTGAAACTTTAATACAGTATTGATAAAATAAGAATTATTCTACTCGACCTTAAGATCTACATAGGTCAGCACCACACAAATTTCTATCCATTTTGATGAATGATTTGATTTATAATCTAATGGGTGCCTTTAATTATTAATCTTTTAAGGACAAAGCCTTTTACTTCATCAAGCCGACTTTATGCAATTTGTAGACTTGTCCTATTCCTCCATAGCGCAGTTTGTTGGACACTGTCTGTGAAAAGAGAAAGCGCGGATTCGATTCATGAACCAAAACAAATAATTGTGTGATCTACAGGTATTTGTTTCGGGTCCGGATGTTTGAGAAATAAGGATACTGAAAAGTCTTATGATCTCCACGGAAAAATGATTCGATCTTACTGTGGGATCAGGCTTATTGTGACTGTTGAGTGTATTTATTTCAAAACTATAATGAACTAAAAATAATACAAGAATCATACTGTATTTTTTTAGGTAGTGGATTTGCGCGGCGCATGCGCAGCACTGGAGGCCGGAGTAGCCTCGGCTAGCGAAGAGGCTGCCGTGTGGAGAGCCCGGGCCGCCGCCGCCTGGCGACATGCGCAGCGACTCAAGTCCCATGCACATACCAGGTCAATGAATATGCTATTGTTCTCATTGGTTGGAAATACTAAATAAGTGTATGTGTTCAGGGTAATTTTAGCGTCAATTTGTAGGGTACTAAAACAATAAACTAATCATCCGTGAGTTTTAGGCTTTCTGTGAAGGTAAATAACACACCTGGTGTGTGATATCCGCACATATGTTGCGCACAACAAATATATAATATTTGTGCTAAATCGTTAACATTCGTCAAAGTTCAAATTACCAACCTGAATTAAAAATTACATTATCTTCTTTTTTTATTACAGACAGTTTCAATCAATACACAGATGCCTTGACGGCGGGAATGCGGAGAGAGCTTTGTCGCTGGGCATGACGTCAGACTCGGAGACTTCAGATGATGCTATGAGATTAGTGGACCGCATGAAGCAGCTAGCCAGATATCCCCCGGTGAGTAATTATATACTTGATGATATGATTGTAAGTATAAAGTATATATTAATTTTATGTATAATATCACGGTTGTTGTATAACATTTCGTGGAATAGTGGATTTTTCTGATTACATTAAATATAATGTTTTTTTAGATTTACGCAAATGTTACACATTGAAATAGAATTATTTTACGGATTTTACCGCGGTTTCATTTAATTTTTTGTTTGCAATGTTTCGATACAGCTTTTGTACCACGTTAAAATGCATAAAAGTAGTTTAATTTCAATGCATTAAACACGTACCTACAAATACATGAATAATTTGGATTTAGACAACAAATTCTTTCTTTCAGCCACCTGTGATTCCCAGTCAGAATCTGAGACAACTAATGCCTGCTACAAACATGCCCGTTGCTAAGGTCACAAAAGAAAAGAACAAGCTTGTTATAATACAACAGAACAAAAAACACTGATATTTGGAGAACTTTTTTTCATTTTTATTGACTTTATTTTCTATATCCATTTTTATATGCTATTTGTTCAGCTGGAAAATAATTATATTACTGTTATTTCAAGGAGTTGGTTGATTAGCTATTTATTGTAAAACTATGTTTCTGATATATCGAAGATTTGATATCCATTCAATTCAATTCATCCAATCCATTGGATAGTCTTGTTTTATTACATCACAACAAATAAGTATGTTATGTAAATATATTGCTGGTCTAGTTTATAAGGTTTGTATATATTTTTGTTACAAGACTGTTTAAATATGTAAATACACTTAAATGTAAGTCAATTGTTCTAATGCAATATGTCATATTACTACTTTTTTCAGTTGGTGCTTCCATTGCACTGGTTAAAATTCTAAGCATAAAAATGTTGTTGTTAAAACCTTTTATAAGAGGCTGTATTGTGTTTCTGTATGTTGCAATTTTTATACTAGTAGGATATTTACTTAAAATCTTGCGAAGACCTATTTTGAAAAAAAATTTGATCCAGCGGTTAAATAGTTGTAAATGCTCGTAGATATTTTAAAGTAGGCGTTTGAGCCATCTGAATACATAACGCCTTATTCATACAGTTTTTAAATCCAATTTAGCTTTGAGCGATGAAGACAAAACATTTGAAAACTAAAATAGGGTTTCAAACTGCTTATGAATAAGGTCGATAATATGCTTATAATATGTATTGTTGTTTGAATACATCAAACGTTGGGATATAATACGTTGGGAGGATTTATATTTTTCCTAACTGTCGTGAGTTTTAAGCTCGCCTAAGGCCCGAAACACACTACTGAAACGCCACTCCACCCGTCCCGACGCGACGTGTTGAATGAAATTAAATTGGATTATGTTCTATGATTAGAACCACACTATGACCACGCGATGCTAATGTGTTTCTAGCCATATAAAATAGTACGATTTGATTTGATTCAACCCGTATCGCGTCGGGTCGGGTGGCGTAGCGTTTCAGTAGTATGTTTCCGCCTTGAAATGTCTTGCCTTTTTATTTTTGAACTTTTTAATATGGCCCTTTCAAAAGTATCAATGACTTTTAGGCCGAAAGTCAATATGGTGGGTAGAGAACCATTTGTTCTCAGCAGTATCTAAATATTACTGTTTAAGTTTCAGATTTAAAATTTACAGCACAGTTACAGTTTTAAAATATCTACCAGCTCTTTTACTAAAATTGGTATATTCAAAAAATAAACTGCCAGACTGCACCAAAAATATGTACATATATTTTACTACATAATTCAACTAGTGAAGATCTTCTCTAATACACTATATTTATTTAAAATTCCATGGTATACACAATATGCCTTCGGTCAGCACTGAGTAGTAATGTGTAATGTATAGAATGTTCCCTCGCAATTTCTGTAACAATTAAAAATAAAATAAAATTATAATACCTATCTTTGCTTCAAAGTAATTTTTTGAACATCCTGGGTTTGGTGTATATAAAATACTCCCAACTCTAGTTTAATTTCAATAGACACTATACAATCACAGTTTGTAGAATTGAAATAAGTCTTTCGAAGAAACCATAGAAAGGTGAAGACTAAATTAATGGCAATATTTAAAGTAGAATGCCATTAAATAAAACACCAAATTCATAGTGGAATGTTCGAGTTTAAGTCTTCAAAACGTTAACAGTCGTAGGGAGAAAGTCCCTGTTAATTACCTATTATTTTACAAGTGGTAAAAATAAAAAATAATATGGGACCCTAAAAACAATTTTATTTTGAAGGGTTAAAATGTAACTTACCACATTCAGTTTGTCACTTCTTGTAAGCAATCTTTCACAGCACGAAATCATTAGGCCTGGTGTAATGCTGTCGTCCTTATGAAGATCTAGCAGTTGAAACCTCTCCTTAACTTCCTTACATAAAGCTTTTTCGATGTGCTTATTTCTGCAAATTAAAGTTTTATTTACTTTCCAAATTAATTCAAAGGGCAATGGAAGATAAGCAATTAGCCTTGATCGCTTTCGCTACCGTTTGACTTCCGAAATTAGACTTTTGGTTCATAATTTCCAATAGGAAGAGTCCAATCTTAAAACTTATGTTAAAACTACATTGTAATGTGGATAAAAAAGTCTCATTCTTGGCATGGATTGCTCTGGCATCTAGTTATTTTCGCATCATTGCATACATGGGGGTACCATACGTATCCTATGGCCATAGGATAACATAACTTACCTACTACTCGACTCCTGAAATATTCAGGACACCGTGAAAAAAATTGTAACAAAAAAGAGCGACACTGCTGTTTTTGTTTTTTTTTTGTCACTGCTACGCCGTTACAATATCTTCTCTCATGCTTCATTAGGCACCCAATTACGTGGTACGTGTGCAGTGCGTGCAGATTTTCTTCAAGATGTCGACGAGTTTAATAAGTACCTCATTGTTCTCAAACTTGTATATGTATATCAAAAGTATAATTCACTTACATGCTGTATTCTGTCAGGAGTAACGTTGCTTCGTCAAGGTTGTTGGTTATAAATGCTATGAGCTCGTCCGCAGGACACGACGAAGGGGTAATGAACTGCCCCGTAGGTGACACCATCAATGGCCCAGCTTCCCTAAAATATTTAAATTATTATTACTTTAGTTAATTACAAAAGATTTGTTTAATTAAAAAGTGAGGAAGATGGACTGTATTACTATACGCTGTTATGTGTGATCATGTGGGGTAATAACCAGCAAGGGGAGGCTCTGGCGATTTGATACGATAACCCGCCCCTTGCCGGTTTTGTGTGGAAGAATAATTTACAGAGATTGGACGAACTGAGAATTGTAGATTTGAAATTTCACTGATTGAAAAAATCTACTACATTTTTCGGAACTTGCGAATTTAAAAT
Source organism: Hyles euphorbiae (assembly GCA_023078785.2). Classification (NCBI taxonomy): domain Eukaryota; kingdom Metazoa; phylum Arthropoda; class Insecta; order Lepidoptera; family Sphingidae; genus Hyles; species Hyles euphorbiae. Next base: position 12,233,568 of record CM041040.1, read on the forward strand.
GTTTCGCGATGTTTTCGTTGATATATTGTAGTATTTTGTGACTTTAATTTGGAATCTCGATTGTGATAAATGTTAAACACTTACGGTTCCACAACAATTTCATATTTGCTAAGTGATTCAGGCACGGAAGATGGGAATTTATTACCTCGCCCATAAAAATCACCTATTGAAGTTATCAATTGCCTAAGATGGTTGCAATATTGAGTTGCAGACACTTTCGGCATGAATTTCCTGAAATAATAACATATACTTACAAAATCAATTTAATGTTGATAAAGCTCGATTAAATAATAAATAATGAGGCATAGTACCTTGACATTACCTTCTGCAAATATGTATATCTCGTAGAATACTCGACAATGCTTTCTCGTAATTGGGTATCATGGTTAAAGCACTATCCTCTTGACTTACTTTTTTGATTAACTGAAAATATAATAAGTAATTAATGAATAGAATTTATGTAAGTCGTATCGTATCTTGCAACGGAAATAAGCATAGTCAAATGTAGGAGTCATTATTGGTATCCATTGTATTTTTTGGCGCGGGGAAACCGTGTTACCGCTAACGCCCCATCTCAGGGGAAAATGGAGTGATTATGCATAGCATACACTGCCGCTCAATTTGCGACCCGTACGATATGTTGGTGGCTAAGAAGCCTCCTCATTCCTCGACACCAGGCGGTTGCTTCCTCCTGCTGCCGAACATCTCGAGGTCAATGGGCGCTACAACAGCCATTGCGTGCCCGCGACCTTCACTTCCCTATTAGTCGCCTCCTACGACAGGCAGGGGATACCCTGGCGGGATTATCGAAACGTCCCTATACCACAAGGCGCATTTTTGGTACCCCTGCCTATCTCTTCAGGGAAATCACGAGTTGTATTTAGTGAATGGCTGTAAAATGCTTACCGAAAGCCATTCGTTTCTGACATCTATAATGTTAAGAAACACGTCCCCATCTAAACTAACACCTGTAAATTGTCCTAGGGCTATAGTTCTACCTGGAACATAAAAAAAAATATTAAGGGGAATTGTTATGGTAAGTATTTACTCATTTTTATATACGAGTGGGCAACTGTTTTGTGATTTAGAAAATAATGTAAGGGCTATAATTTTTTTTATCCTTTTACATAACACTGGTCTGCAAGGAAATCCTCCTTTGAAAATATACATAAATATTGTTAGTATACAGAATTCGACATGCTTAATCTAGATCGATTTTAATTTTTTGTTATTAACATTTTTTTAATAGGTTATTTTTCCATACATTTTGCTATCTTGCAATAACACTACTTAATTTATTAATTTTTAATCGTAATAATATATACGAAAAAAGACTCTTAATGATTGAAAAGGGGTGACCATAGGGGCTATCACCGTTTTTTTTTCTTTTCGTAAATTTTACAGCTATCTTCCGTACTATATGTATATAGTCAGTCGACTATAACGGAACTAGTACATTATCTATAAGGAATTGAGCTCTCAGGATAATACTTTGACCAACCAACCTTCTAAATTAGCCATAACTTTTGAATGTTGTGTAGCTAAAGAAACTAGGCTCTGTAGTGCTCCGCGAATGTGACTAATGTTCCATCCACTATCATATTTCACCTAAAAAGCAAAAGGGTCGTAAGTCCGGTAGCCTATAAAGTTAAATTCGAAGGTAGAAATGTATATTTTTATGGCATTATATATAAATAGTTATAAACCGTTCGAATCCCAGGGCACACCTCTGACTTTTCGGAGTCATGTGTGTATTGATAGTCAATCACCACGCACTAAAACGGTGAAGGAAAACATCGTGAGGAAACCTGCATACCATAGCGATTTATAAAAATTTCTATGGTATGTAAGTCCGCCAACCCGCACTAGGCCAGCGTGGTGGACTATATGGCCTAACCACTCTCAATCGTACTGTCGATTGTTGAGTAGGCCCGTGCCCTGCAGTGGGACGTATATGGGCTGATAAGATAAGAAGAAGATAAGAAGTTATAAACCTATTTTAGTTGTTTAATTCAAAAGAATTTTGAATTCAGCTTGAGCGAAGATGACAAGACATTTGATGACTAAAATAGGTTTATGAAGTATCTAACTATGAATAAGATCGGTTTGTACCTACCAGGTAATAACCTGGTACAATTAACTAGAAAAAGAGTAATGGAATTTTATTCTAATAATAACGTATGAATTACTTAGTTTTTACCAACTTCTTTTATACCATATGTATTTCGTAAATGATCTATCAAACTATGGACTTGATCTCTTGTCGCATGAGTGGCTTCATATTTGTCTCTCGCGGAGGCGCTATGTTGATACACCCAGTCACTGTAATTCATATAAAATGAGTTAAAAGTATGATCAATTAATTAATATAATTTGATTACGGCGCCCAAATAATGAATTATCGGCCATTGTGGCTCGCGCGAATTATGCCGACAAATAACACACCCTGTGTGTGATTGCCGCACGCGTGTTGAGTAATCAGATTAGTGTGCGCCACAGTTATCGCGTGAATCAAAAATAATAATTATGAAACTACTAAATAAAACAAAGTTCTAGTTACCATAATAAATAATATTTTCTAGGTACTTAAAGGAAAATAAAAACACTAACCTTAACTTATTAATCCATTAGGTTTATATTTATCCATTAAGGTTTAAAAGGAATTTTAACCTAGCAGATACAAATAAAAAATGAATAATGATTATGTTTTTCTAATATAAGTAAAACATTTCTGTATGTAAAAGAAAACATGTATACATACATAATATTATCAATAGCTTTCTTTTCTTCCACATCTCTCTTCATTCGAGTTGCTTTCTCAAACTCATCAGTATATTGATGGTAAGCTTTGGCAAAATCAGCTTTGCTGAAATATTGCAAGTACACGAAAATTAAATATACGAATAAACCTTTTCACTTACAGTAATATTTATAGGAACCACATTTGATTCAAGTACTACACAGTAGCAGTAACTTTAAACAGAAAATAGTCAATTAATGAGTTGATTGAATGAAACTGAGCTAGTGAAATTTTTCTAGTAGGTATTACATATATTCTTGTGTTTGTATTACATATAGAACTAGCGGCCCGGCCCAGCTTCGCCCGGGTGCATATAGATTTCTCTACAATAATATGCACATATTATACAAATAAACCTTCCTCTTGAATCACTCTATCTATAAAAAAAACCGCATCAAAATCTGTTGCGTAATTTTAAAGATTTAAGCATACAAAGGGACATAGGGACAGAGAAAGCGACTTTGTTTTATACTATGTAGTGAAAAAAATACATATGGAGGAACCTATTTCATGAAAAATCTCTATGTTTATAAAAGATTGGAAAAACTTACCTAAATTCGGTTTTGGGTGGGGTGTGGGGTATTTTATCTATGTATTTTGTTGATATATCACAGGCATTTAGAACTTTTATCACTGTTTCTCTTACATCATTTCCATTTAAGTGAATTTTGATTAATTTGAAGTTACCTACAAAATGATATTCAGTTTACACATAATAATATTTAATGTTCACAGAGACACCAAAATAAAGGACAATCATCGATTTGTTTAGCTCATAACTTCAAACAAGCGTTGTTGGTAATTTGGGATATATATATATGTCAGAGATTTAAGTGGATCGCTGTTATCGCCCGACGTGATGGTTTCAATAATCTATCAGTGCGCACGTCCGGCGCTGTTCCGGCAAGAATAACAATTACAACAATACCAAAATTATTATTTCTCGGACTCTACTGACAGATCTCTTTCACGTTGCCATGGGCAACCGATAACTTAGCAGACGTCAATCAAGTCGGACTATGTTGCCATTCCAATAAAACTAATGACCTATGCGATCTCTAACACGGCCATCCTGCAATGCAACGCGCTCTCGCGTTGCTTCTCAACATCTGATCCAGGCTAGATGATCCAACGCACAATGCACACACAAGCATATTATTTACAAACTGCTTTAAACCTCACACACAAAGCTAAGCGTAAAGGCTTTCTGTACCGTAACAGAATAAACAAGGACAAAGCGAAAAATCTTTCAATCCATACATCTGCAAAGCGTAATGACTTTCAACAGAATAAAACTTGGACAAAGCGAAAAAGCTTTCAATCCATACATCTGCAAAGCGTAATGACTTTCAACAGAATAAAACCTGGACAAAGCGAAAAAGCTTTCAATCCATACATCTGCAAAGCGTAATGACTTTCAACAGAATAAAACCAGGACAAAGCGAAAAAGCTTTCAATCCATACATCTGCAAAGCGTAATGACTTTCAACAGAATAAAACCTGGACAAAGCGAAAAAGCTTTCAATCCATACATCTGCAAAGCGTAATGACTTTCAACAGAATAAAACCTGGACAAAGCGAAAAAGCTTTCAATCCATACATCTGCAAAGCGTAATGACTTTCAACAGAATAAAACCTGGACAAAGCGAAAAAGCTTTCAATCCATACATCTGCAAAGCGTAATGACTTTCAACAGAATAAAACCTGGACAAAGCGAAAAAGCTTTCAATCCATACATCTGCAAAGCGTAATGACTTTCAACAGAATAAAACCAGGACAAAGCGAAAAAGCTTTCAATCCATACATCTGCAAAGCGTAATGACTTTCAACAGAATAAAACCTGGACAAAGCGAAAAAGCTTTCAATCCATACATCTGCAAAGCGTAATGACTTTCAACAGAATAAAACCAGGACAAAGCGAAAAAGCTTTCAATCCATACATCTGCAAAGCGTAATGACTTTCAACAGAATACAACCTGGACAAAGCGAAAAAGCTTTCAATCCATACATCTGCAAAGCGTAATGACTTTCAACAGAATAAAACCAGGACAAAGCGAAAAAGCTTTCAATCCATACGGAATACATAAAAAATAATTTAATTCAGTACCGAACGTAAACTCAACTCAGTTTTTCTAGACTAATAATAGATTACCAACTACAAAAGGACGAATAGTGGTTTTATTAGAGTCATAACGAATTCTATCTTTCATCGCCTGCTCGTCCATCCTGCTCTTAGCCGTTTGTCTTATTTCAGATAAATTCTGTTCGTTCCTCGTATTGAATCTATCGCACCATACCATTCCTTACTCTCTAACTAATATTACGTTTAAAAAATCAGCAATTTCCTTTCTAATTAATACCGATTTTGACTGTAATAAATTATTCGATTTTTCGTTGCGTTGTTTGATGAAACAAGTAAAATTCAAAATGTCCAGCTTTGTAACAATAAGAACAACGTGTAATAGGCTTACCGCTAGGTTTATCAACAGACGAAAAAGAACGAGTACCACCGTCCTTATTTTTGTTATTTAAATGTGAACAGTAGAGTTTCAAGTGTCCGACCTTATTACAATAATGACAGCGAGGTTCAGTAGGTAACCGTCTCTATGACACTTGGGAGTTTCATGTTCATTCGCATCTTATCAGTATTTCGCTTGAGATTATTAATCTTATAATATTTACCAAAATGCTTATCTAGTGCCACAAAACTGGTAGGCGTATTTTTAAGTAAATCTGTACATACCTGAATGTCCGTGATGCCCGAGAGCACCACCTCTATTACATTAGACTCACCACAACCAGTATCTAACCGATCTATCAACGCCACCTTGTTGGTGGAATACTCGACGGACGTCGCCGCCTGGTCGCTTGTATACTCCACCATTTCGCGAAACAAATCGTAGAACCTCCATTGAGTTACAGTGAACTGACAGTTGTCCGGATCAAAAGATGATACATAAACCTCGCTTGCTCTCAAGTTCCTAGAATCGCCGACACTCGTTAAAAATTTCTGGTTGATATCCCGAAAGCCCGTCATCATATTTTGAAAAGAACGTAGTTCAAGTTTCGGGCGAAGACACGCCATGTCCTTCTATCCTTGATGTTGATGGACCCGCCGCATTATTTTCTTAAGCGTCCCGTTCCGATCGCAAATATTCTTCAGATTGGGTAGTGGGCATTGCGGTAGACATGCGGGATGATTTTATTATCGATCCCACCGCTGCTGTCAGAGATTTAAGTGGATCGCTGTTATCGCCCGACGTGATGGTTTCAATAATCTATCAGTGCGCACGTCCGGCGCTGTTCCGGCAAGAATAACAATTACAACAATACCAAAATTATTATTTCTCGGACTCTACTGACAGATCTCTTTCACGTTGCCATGGGCAACCGATAACTTAGCAGACGTCAATCAAGTCGGACTATGTTGCCATTCCAATAAAACTAATGACCTATGCGATCTCTAACATATATATATAAATAAATTATTTAAAAATGAAGTTATGCTAGAATAATTATTAGGAAATGTGAATAAAAAGTGCGTGGTGGCCTGTTGGTAAAATGGACCAGACGCGACTGCCAACATGTTCACGGTGGTCGCGGGTTCGAATCCCAGGGCACACCTCTGACTTTTCGGAGTCATGTGTGTATTGATAGTCAATCACCACGCACTAAAACGGTGAAGGAAAACATCGTGAGGAAACCTGCATACCATAGCGATTTATAAAATTTTTATGGTATGTAAGTCCGCCAACCCGCACTAGGCCAGCGTGGTGGACTATATGGCCTAACCACTCTCAATCGTACTCTCGATTGTAGAGGAGGCCCGTGCCCTGCAGTGGGACGTATATGGGCTGATACAGATCAGCAGATACTACTGCTGATACTGAGATTCGCAACACCCTTAGTTCATACACAATTGAAGCAAATAACTTGAAATATTTGTACATTGTAGATGATCAACTTTAAATTAAACAAATGTTGCACAAGCCACTTATTTTGGAGTAAAGTATACCCTAAATTGAGATTGAAATAGCACTATATATATATTAATTTGTGTTATACCATCTGGTTTGTCTCTTTGTCTGATGTAAAATGAGAGTGGTGGTATGGATATTCTTCTCCTAGATTGTTGTGCTTCTATGAATGCGCTTAATTGTTGCAGAGAATTTTCATTGGTGCTCTGAAAAAGAAATTAAATATACTTTTAAATATTTTTTTTAGGTGTAACAAACATTTTTTTTTTGCAATGAATGACAAGAGGAGCAAGCCTTTCACCTAAGCGATACGATTGCTCATAAACAGTAGCAAAATTCCACTGTGCTCGACATCCTGAGACATAAGATGTTAAGTCTCAATTTGTCCAGTAGTTACTCTGGCTACAATGTCCTTCAATCCAAAACACAACAGCGCATTTACACTACTGTTTCACGGGAGAAATAGACATTGCAGTGGTACCTAACATGATGGCCTCTCATATATGAGAAACCTTCCACCAGTAATTAATAAAAATAAATTATTTAAAGACTTTGTAAGTTGTTTTTTTTTTCTACATCGATTAAGATTCTGTTAAAAAACCTATAATTGAGCAAAAAGAATAAGAAATTATAATACATTATCACACAAAATTAAGTTTAAACAAAAGAGCTGTTGTAAAATATGTAGCATAAAAAGATGGATGTGGAGATCATTGGGGAAGGCCTTTGTTTGGTAGTGGACTTCCAGAGGCTTAAAGGATAATGATGATAAAAAGGTAATTAATGGGTATTGGAGGTTAAATTAAAAACACGGACATGTTTGTAACCACTAAAAACTAATATAACAAGGGAAATAATATAAAATGTAGTTAATACAAGTCGATGATAATGAAAAAATATTTGTAAATATTTATAAGGTCCGAGAAATATCTACTATGGTAGAAAAATAAATTCTTTACACTTACTCTTTGTTCTGGATATTTTCCAAATAGATCGGGATGTACACTGAAATAAAATGGTCTGAGTGCAGTAGATATTTCGGCTGAACTCAAGAACCTACATATTATACCACTTGCGCAGCCACATCTGTAATTTTGAACAAAAATCAAACAAATTCTTATTGGAATGTAATTTATAATTTAATTAAAATTATATTAAAAAGGTTTATACACTTACCTTATTTTTATTCTGGAGTACATGATTTTATCTATTTGTTACTGTCAACAGAAATAAGTTATTTGCGCACTAAAATTGGAAAAAAATATTCATAACACCTACACTACATCTTTATGGCCTTGAACCCCCCAATTGGCAACTTTCAAACCAAAATCTATCACTGTCGTTCTGACACTTCTGACAGCAAAAACAAAATACAGATAATAAAGTGTTTCGTTAAAAAATGTTTATCAATATTTTAGAAAATGAAATTCTCGACTTCTCAAAAGAATTTAGAATTTAGCACATGAACACATTAAAAAAAACATGATAGTCAACATTTCTAGCTTCTTACATGATATAAAAGCATTTAAAAAAGTTTTATGAGCCATTCAGTTAGATTTGAAACGTAAATTAACTAAAGTTTTGTTTTTCATATTCGCACTTTTAATCAGCATCACGTAGTTTTTATTTCCTCTATGATCAGCATTCGGGATAGTAATGGATTTTAATCTTCGATTAAATATACACTAGATACAACATGAGCACTTAGAAAATGGCATAAAAAAGAGTGTTTTAAGCACTCTTTTGCCTTCAGTCACGCACCGACCGTTGCTTCTAAAACGTCGCAGAACTTTAGACAGTATTATGTGAAAAGCTACTTTAAGTTTTAGGAATAAGGTGGAATTTGTGTTAATATATTTGGAATATGTGATCTTTTTGTTTACTTTTTTTCAGGTCATGCATCGGTGCCACTTTTTAACAGAACTTTTACAGGAAACTGTGTATCTAGTGTATATTTTTTATTCTGCGATAGAGCCATTAAAAACAAAAACTGAACTGAACTTGTGTATATTTCACCGAAGATTTTAATTTAGTTGTAGGGTGGTATTACGTAAGTTAGCACCCTGAGTTGTTTTGTTTTCAGCGCACCTCTATAAAATATAACACAAAATATGTAAGAACCAAATGTGCTCAAATAAGATCTGACTACTTTAGTGTATGAGAAAAGCTATTAAGCTACTTTTTCATATCCCGAGGGATGCTGAAAGGAGTATGTCAGCCTTCCACCCCAGCGCGTTGCAGATACTGTGGCCGAGTCGGGTCCATAACAAACTTACGTCAGCATACCGACTAAAACCCCTCGGTGACCGTCATACTCAAAGAATTGACCACTAATCACGCTCATTCACGTCATGTCGTAATTTTATACACAGCGGTGTCTTCCTTTCCCGCTAACGCCCACAGGGATCTACCGAACCAGCCATCCCCCTATAGGTTATCATACCGTACCACTATATAGGGCCTGTGTCAGGTCGACCATCATCTCGCCGTGGTGTTTGTTCAGTCTCAGGTCAAGAACAGGACGCCATGCCAGAATAGTCCACTCCTCACGCGCAGGAAGACCCGTTTGACCTCGATCTGAATCTTGTTCATACGCTGTGCCACCAGGCTTTGCGGTTGACGCAAAAGCACAGCGTTTGCTCAGAGATTTTCTTTTCGATTAAATCGAAAAGGATTATCCGCATAAGGTCATGGATAACACGACTCTCACGTAAAATCTCCAACAAGGGATGCCGGAAACTTTAAAGTTGTGAAGCAGGCTAGATAAAAGGCTAGAATGCGCATACTACCTCGACTAGTTTTGGTTTTAGTCTTTTAAAATGGCTATGGACGTTTTACCGACTATCCAGAATAACTCCAAGATACTTCATCGAGCCGGCGGAGACGTCCACGCCATCGACCGTTATATTGACCCCTAGAGGTTACGCTCCCCGAAGCCCCAGAAAACTTACAACCTGAGATTAATGTATGGCCACTGCGAGGTCCAGCCGGTATTCTCCCTAAAGAGCACGAACCCGTGGCCACCTGACTTTCGTTATTTTGTAAAAGCTGAAAGTTTGTCCTTACATGCCTCTAACATAGCCATCAAATGTTAAGCTATTATGAAGTTCCGATTGTGGTGGCTTTGGAAGTTATCTGCTTCAATATATCATTAAAAATCTTGTGTCGTGGGTATCAGGAACTACGAGAGACTTTTCGGTCCAACATACACCCAGACATGAAACAAATACCTGAGGCTCACACAAAAATTTGTTTCGATACGGAGATCGATCCTGCGGCGTCTTATTACATAGTAGGCGCCTAACCAATTGCGACACGGAGGCTGTTAAAGCGGAGTTACAAAAGGTGTCATTGTGTCTGAAGTCACTTCAACTACCAACCGGCTCCGTTGTCTGGATATATCTAGTGTATTTTTATTTTAGTCATATTTATGTGCGTGGTGGCCTGTTGGTTAACGGACTAGACGCGGCTGCCAACATGTTCACTGTGGTCGCGGGTTCGAATCCCAGGGCACACCTCTGACTTTTCGGAGTCATGTGTGTATTGATAGTCAATCATCACGCACTAAAACGGTGAAGGAAAACATCGTGAGGAAACCTGCATACCATAGCGATTTATAAAAATTTCTATGGTATGTTAGTCTGCCAACCCGCACTAGGCCAGCATGGTGGACTATATGGCCTAACCACTCTCAATCGTACTTACGATTGTAGAGTAGGCCCGTGCCCTGCAGTGGGACGTATATAGGCTGATACATATTTATTAAATGTTTGTGGTAAATTTATTTTATTAACGTCATCACATTATTTTATGGTTTTTATAGGAATAAATACCTATAGAAATTGTCCAGGTATTTTTTGTGCGACGAACGACTACCTTTTCCTACCGCGCCTGGAAAGACACCTATTGGCACAAGTATATGTATTGGTGGACGCATTCTAAATCCATATCATTGATCTCTAGTTTGTGCTATTTACTTTTTATATTAATACGGTCTTAGACATATTCATCTTCAGTCCGACTTTGAAGTTGGCTTGACTTAATTCTGTGATCATAGAGCCTAGTTTTGTTGCTGTGGAGGAAAAAAGCACGATGTCGCCTGCGAAAAGAAGGTTCGTTAACCTAATCTCCCTGGAAACAATGTCTCTCACTTCGGAGCACCTTCTGAGCTTTTTGAAAACCTCTTCTAAGGTTGCATTGAAGAGTTTAGTTGAGAGCGAGTCTCCTTGCTTTCAGTTGGCAGTCTTTGCGAATATGGAAAGATTGTTTGTGGATATGGATGCGGTGCTTTTATGACATCTGCATATTTTTTAATATATGTTTTGGTTTTCTAGAGCTTTAAATATAGATGTATGTTTTAGACTATTAAAGGCATATATATTAATCTATAAAAGCCAAGTAAATTGGAAGCTGCTCGTGTTCGTGTTGTTTCTCCATGATCTGGTTGGAATTGGGACTCTGAAAGTGGTCGATAGTGAACAGACCTTGGCGGAAAACTACATGTTCAGGGGGTTGTTGTAGGTCCAGTGCCCTAGAAATCACATAGGCCATCGTCTGTCATTGTCCGACAGAAGGTCCGTAGAAAACGTAGAATCCCCCATGTGATGCTGAAATAAAGCAACCTTGTCAAAGCGAAAAGATCGAGTTAATCACATACTACGCTTCTGCTCAACCTGCACTTCACTCGCGCATATTGTGGGGCTATGATAATTCTCCAAAAATTGGAATTTTTCACGTGAAAAGTTTTCGAAAGAAATGGAAATATTTCCGAATATTTTCGGATCATTTTCTCTGCAATTCGAAATTTTAAATGTTACAACTACGGGGTGAATCTCAGGGAAAAATGTAAGTAAACTGGACCTCTTATTATAAATCAGTTGAATTTGGTCAAAAAGCAGCCATGAGATTTGAAGCCCATTGTGAATTTGGACTGTATAGTACCCTACGGATGTTTACTTTATTAGCAAATTAATCAGGAATATAAAGGAGTAAGATAAATTTTACGATTTAGAAGCTCCAGTAGTAGTATACACTGAGTAATATTTTTTTTACTATAATCCAATACGCTAATAAATTGATCTTGTATTATTTATCAATTTTGTAAATTTTCCGAAAAATATCCTAAATTTTTCCTCAAAATTAACATTTAAATAACATTTCCCGTTTACAGAACTATATTGAATGAAATGTCTTTTACTTTATGCAAGTAAATTAATGAAAATAAAACAAGAAATATACGTAATTTTTACGATTTTCCCGCCCCCGATTTAAGTTTTATAACTTTCATCCTGTTTTTCAAGAAAAGTAAATTAATAATGTACGGACAGTGGTAAGAAAATCTTACAATTGATTAATGTATTTTTATTAGTTCTTACTCGATTACATAAAATGATGTTGCCTGACTTGTAATTGTGCACCTACTGTTTAATGTTTAAACTTCAATAATGTTAAATTAAATTATATTTTTAAATATGCAGTTAATAAAGACAGGGAGGGAGATATTACAAATAGTGACTGGAATAATGCTGGAATATCATGTAATAGTAAGACATTAAGATATTTGATAATATGAAATACTATAGCCCGACCTAGCTTGACCCGGGTGCAGATACACTTGTTTTGAAAATATTCTATAGCCTATGTTTGTCAAGGATATTTTAGGATTCTAATAGCTAAAGAATTTTTCAAATCGGCCCAGTCGTTTCAGAGCCTATTCAAAGCAAACAATTAAATCTTTCGTCCTCATAATATAAGTATAGATCATAAATGTAACAAATAGACAGAAAATAGAAAAATACAGAGATGTTATCGGAAAATCACTATTAATTTTTATGTATGTTAGCATACGTCTAAAGTAAAATAGAGAAAAAATAGTACATAGGTCACATATCACGTCCACTTTATGATGCCACCCTATACATACACAATCTTGAAATCACAACAACCCTTGTATATCGACGTCGGCACCCAAGATTATCTTAAGGAAACTGCCTTTTCTTTATAATACGCACGTTAGTCGGATTTTGTTATACATAGGTATTATCAAAGAATAGTACCATATTCATCTGTTCTGTGGGTATTATGTTGTTTTGTTTTAAGTTTATTTGTAGTTGATTAAATGCTTATCCATACCTCGATGTACCGTCAAGAGTAGGCTTGTGATTGAAAAATACCTATACTTTGGAATTGGTAGAGTTAGGTTATTGTCAGCCATTCAGCATGAGGCTCGTCCAGGGCGGACCACTGTCACACAGGAAATCTAAGTGAAGTGACAACTATGCTGTCGCGTTACGGTTTGTGAGTGAGATTACCGGTTGCCCAATACCCCTTTCCTATTCTTAGCCTTTTTCCTTCCTGCTCTCCTCCGGATTTGACGGGCCGGCAGTTTTTATGGGTGGCGGTAAGTACTTAGTTTAGAATACGGATGTATTGTAATTTAGAAAATAGATTTGGCGAGATATATTTAGGTAAATTATGAAATAAAGTAAATAAATAAAATAACAAATTTATTGTATAATAATTATAAATCATGTACACAATCATAAATACAAGAGGCAAGTGTATAATAAGCCAAGTCGTAACATTAACTCTTTAACATCACTTATTAACAGGCTTTTAGTAAAAACTGGTAAAAATCTAAGTGCACGCAAGTTTGCAGTGCCGCATTTGCTTGTGGACGCCCCGGGGGCCACCTGTTCGACGCGACTTGACGCGAGGGGCGGACTTCAGGGTTGTAAAATGTTTTTATTCCTATTTTACACGGATAATGAGTCGGAAAATTATAAGTCTTTTGAGCGCTAAGTTAAAATAATAAAAAATCCCTATCTAGTAAGCAGCAATCTTTTATTTTATTCCTACAGCGTAAATGTGCGATGTTTGGCTAAGTATTGCGTGCTAAGAATTTCATCTGTAGTTTCGTTTTATGTTTTAAATTTTATGTGAATGGTTTAAAATATTCAACTAATGCAACACTATAAATATTTTGAGTACTTATTTTTTTTAAATAAAATCAATATTATCGAAGTTAACCTTTGTCGCCGTACAAATGTAGCGAGGTTGATTAAATATATTCTCATAAAGTTGTCGGATCGCGGAAACGAAGACAGGAAGATATTGCCAAATGATGTACGTTGGAGGTTAATGTTTTAACGAATACCAGGTGAGCATCGCATTGGCCGCGGCCGGAGATAATATCTGTGAAGGCTGCGCGTGCGTAGAGTGTCGTGGAGAGCGTGTCGGCGCGGTGTCGTCGTTGTCGCCGCAGTGTCGGTGGGTGTCAGCGGGTGTCGCCGGAGCGGCGGCGGCGCTCGCGACATGTGACGTAACACGCGAATGCAGACGCGGTAGCGCCGCGCGCTAACCGCCAGCGCCTGCGCCTCGTCGAGCTGCCTCATAATTGTTACACAGACGAGTTTAATAATTAAGCGATAAATATACCAGCAGTGCGGCAGTGAGAGGAGGGCGGCAGTCGAGCGGCGACCGCGTCGCGTATCACACACCCGTGCCGAGTGATGGACCCGAGGCTCGTTCGACATTTTTCTATCGGACGCCGTAGGAATCTCACCGGACTGGTTCCCGCGCAACGCTGCGTTAGTGCGCCGCTCTGGTGAACCCTTTCGCTTGTAAATGTGCCGATATTTACATATGCGCGCTCGATCTCGCGTCGAACTTTCGATCTGCGCCCGTGGCTGGCGGCTGAGTAGAGTGGCCCGTGAGCAGCCCGCCGCCGGCGACTCCGCAGCACCGCCGCCGCACACGCCGCACTCGCCGCACACGCCGCCGCCCCAGCGCCTTCTCCTCCAACACGACGTGCAATGAGCTACGTATGTTATCCTTCCCTGACACCCGCTCTTGCCGCATTTATATTTCTATGCAACATTTGTTACCTCTAATAATTATTTTACATGACGATTTCCTTTTGTTTAGATTTTGCTTCAATCAAGAGTTGAGCACTTCTGAATATTGTCTTGTATAAAATTCCGTTACCATCCTGGTGTATAAATATGTTTTTTACAACTTGTGCTTAATGCATGTTATACATCTGAACTTTACCCGCACCTAATTCACGGACATTTGAGAAACGCATTATTTGATAAGGTAAAAAAATAATAACCACATCTACAACATACATTTGAATAAAAACAAATTGAAGAGAAATTGTTGGACAGTGCGTATCTCATTAAGCGGACATTAGAGGGTTAAGTAACACGCGGCACGAAGCCTAACAATGTGAATATCCATCAATCTAATCCTACGTGTAACCTCATGTAGCACAATTCTATCAATGTAGCTGTTCTTGTATTTAGCACAGTTATATATCGAGTCAAGAAGATTAATAAGTACATATGCAAACAGTTTCTGAGAAGATCTAATATTTGAAATGATAATATGCAAGTTGATAGATACAAGTATGTAAATTATTACCTTGTTCCAATTAAATCGCTGGTCGTTGATAAACCAGTGACGTTTTTCGGTAAAGTTGATATCGGACTTACTGAGATGACGTGATTCAAGTAACAATTCTCGTGCATTACTACTGCATAATAAACGTATAAAATATAGTAAACTTTTGTTATTTAAATGTTTACAACTATTGCTTCGGTCGAGATTTCACCTGCTTAGAATTTTAAGTAACTCGTTTTTGTGAATACCTCTGTATAAGTTGATGTATTCATCGTTCGTGCTGTTGAGTATATTTTTTTGGAGTTGTTATTTAAACCCAAACTTAGTAATATTAGGTGTATATATATGATTATATTAAGGTATTGTATCGTTACGTATTGTATAATGTGGTAAAGTTTTCGCTGAGAATTCAAAAAAATTTGATCTACGAATGAATTCAAAATATGTTGCCACTAGTATTCATGAGATCCGTGGTGAAGAACAACAATGACTAAATAACGAAGCTTAAAAATAATTAGAACAAATTGATGAATTGTGCGACTGTTTAGTAAAAAAAAAAACAACACGGGAATCCCAAGTACGAAGTATGTGTAATATTATATTAACAATACCAGTTTATGACAATTAACATAAACAAGATAAGTCTAATTATATGGAAATATTGTTTTGTTTATATTTAAAAAAATATAAAAAAGTACGCACACATAAGCTTATCGTTCATGCAATCTAGAGAATAACTCTATAATCATCATGATTTCAAGTAAATGTTTAGAAAGTAGATGAACAGTAGTTACAATATATGAGAAAACCCAGTAACATTCTATCACAGCTGTTTATGATTCGTTTATGAGCATATAAGATAAGGACCAGGGAGTGAGTGAGAGAGCTAGTTAACATTGTATTTAAGGGGTTTTCAATGAAAGCGCCTCCAGTATTTGACCGGGACCGTCTTAAGAAATACTAGCACCAACAACACCTCAGATCAACTCCAATTAACTCTTTACAACAGGGTTTACTTTTAAGCCGTAGCTTCTTTTTCATCTATCTTAATATCTACCATATCGTATCACCAATAAGCATCAATTTAACCCATGCTGGAACCACCCAAACTCATTACTTCCAATCAATATACGGTGTTTCTAAAAATCACAGCTGCTGGCTTTCGTAACTAAGCTGTCTAAATCATATGTGACTAGTTGTAGCGGTTTGTGTACCTACTAGTTGTAGCCGAATGTGGACCGACAGCGGACAGCGCCACAGAGGACTTTGCCTTTTATACATTTTATATAAATATTTAAAATCGGTATGCAAACAGACACTGTGTACACAACAGGAAAAACAATTATATTGAATAAAACGACGTGATCCATATAACCTAGGCATGGATTTGATACTGTTTTGCGTCAAGTTTAATTGTTTATTTAAAGATCGCTGTAACGACGTGGTCATCTGGGAAACCTCACGTGCACTGGTTGCGTTGTTGTGGTCGCTGGAGTATCTTTTCATATAATGAAAAGGTCAAATTGTTTGAGCACTGCTGTGTTCGTCAATTCTGGCATAATCTTGTACATTATGACCAAATATCATGCTTTTACTTTTATCTACAATTTACAAAATTTACTCGGAGAACTAATTTCAAACGATAACACAAGAATGTACATGTTCTCATATCAAACGTCTCAATTTAATTTTAAACACGAATTGTTAATTGCTCCTATATTCCAAATACTGTTCGGAGCTAATTACTGTAATTGTGTTGCATACAGATTCCAGAATCCTGATACATCTGTTTATCTATTAGAGTGGAAACGGGACTAATTTTGTTTGTTAACTGATTGAGCGTGTCACTGTCGAGCGACGTAAGCTATAGTTATCGTCATTGGAAATAATACAATAAAGGAAATCTTTACAAAACAGCGAGCAATTGTAAATGTAAACACAATTATCACTTTAATTACTCCGCTAGCATATTATTGTTTCACTTTGAACTATCGGTGAGCATTAGAGCGAGTATCTAAATCTAGATATGTTGGATATAAATACTGTTACGTCTATAAATAGATAGTAAAGCGGCAGAGCTGGATTGGTGATCAGTGAAGCATTCACAGCCAGAAGGCCGTCTGTGTCCACGGTCTGGTGGCTTTACTGACGCCTCCTGTTTTACGCAGCCAATTATTGCACACTACCTACATTTCCACCAGTTATAAACAGTTACAACTAGATTACATTAACTGAGCTTTCTAATCTGGACCTTGGGATATACGGCTTAAAAATGTGTTTGATTTTTTTTTTACTTATTTGCTTAATCTCATGTGCGTAATATCTATCAATTTATGTATTTTGCAATATAACTGTATCTGGCAATCATATTGCAACCGTTATTACTTTTAAATAAAAAGTAAACATCGATATTTTGTCTGATCGCATTGCAAATAAGGAGATTTTATGACTGTTTTGTTTTTCGACTAAATACATACAAAATACGTAAGAATTCAACAAAATATTTAAAAAGTGTTTTTATTTTTTACAATAATGCCCAGTTAGCGATCTATACAATGAATTTAAATCCAATATTGTTAACGTTCATGACGTCTTTATTGTATGTTACTTGTACTAATGTAGAGTGCTATGACGATTACTTTTCCTAATATATGTTTGAGTAGCATCCATAAAACAGCTTGTCACAATATTCAAAGTCCATCAGAGCACTAAAACACAGGTTTTTTCGTTTTGTTAAATCGTTGAGGCCATCGTTTATGTTGTAGCACGTGTTTCTTTATCTGTTATATAAATAACTAATATCAGTCAGTGTTTACGCCACAACAGGTCTATCTGCGCGACAAAATACTCGTTGGTGTTATTTGTACGTGTTCGATTTGATGTTTGTTAATAGAAGCCCTTCAATGTAGAGTTTTGTCTGAGCCAGTGATGCACGCAGGTCCATAGGCAGGTTTGGATCCCGGCCGTGTGGCAACAAGCGATAGTCCTCGTGTGTGTGCGCTGACACTCACTACGCCCGCGAACCGGTCCGATAGACTCAAGCCACCGTTCGATACAACCGCATAATTTAAATAAATGATAAAGTCTCATGCTGCGTTTCACAATTAAAACTGTTAAGTTGGTACGCTACGATTTTGCCCGTTAAATAATTAGAAAGCGACAAGTGACACGCACGAGGAATATAAATATATAAAGCTGGATAGCCGGTAGTGTACGCAAAAACAATCACATTGATAAATATTAGTTTTTTTATTTAGATTAACGCTAGTTATCCAGTATACGATAAAAAATAGCACATAGAACGAGCTAAAAAGAGCTAGAGAGAGATACGAGGCTAACGAAAAGTGTTTACCTCACTGTAAGGAGAGATCAGGCGGTGCTGTAAGCATACAAACAGTGAAGTTCTGGGACACCTTGTATGTAACAGAGTGCCCCAGAACTAGACAATAGACCAATAATTAATAAACACAAGTATAATTTTCAAGAAATATGCTCAAATTCCTCGTAGAATAATTCTTCAACATCTCATAACTAAAACGAAATAAGAGTGAATATTTGTGAAAAAAATTCCATGCATTGAATAATATTCGATAAAACTTGCCGCAGACACTAAAATACATTTTTTTCAGTAAGATACGACGCAACGTTCCAAACTTGATCAATTTTTGAGCGATTTGATAATATTTCTTAAAAAATATACTTTGTATGGAGTTCTTAACATTACTTGAAATCTCTTTGGGATAGAGCTATATATTTATTACTGCTATGTCGTCATAGATGGGCCTATTTCCCGTTACCTTTATTGTATCGTATATCGTGTAGTTTTGGGACATACTGTATATACAGATTGCAAAATATTATTCAAATGAAAGTTCTTTACTTATACTTTCTGTATAGTTATGGAAGGTCAGTTTACATGCATGTTTTAAGGACAACACAAGGGAGACATCGAGGTCGCTAGACACACTGCGGTGGCAATTAATAAATCTAGATGACAGAGCACATTTATGTATCTTGGATCTCCATTCGAACACATTTAAACAAGTGAATAAACAAAGGTTTAAGTAAGAGGTATCTGAGACTTGGCCAGTTAAGATACTGCGTCGTACGGCTACGTGGAAGGAAATCAGGGCGCTGCTCGCCGTAGGTTATCAGGCGCAGTAAATAATGCGCGTGACGATGACCGGAAGGTTTTAGCCGCAATATATACTGCGGTAGGGTAATTGTTACGGACCCAGTTCATTCATAATCTATAAGTGTGCGCCGCGAGACTGTTGTCCCTGTTATATAAACTTGAAGTAAATATATGGTAGGTAAAACATTTATCTACGGTTTAGAAAAGTACTTGCTGATATTATTATTTTTTAAGTCTTATTATTTAAGTATCTGTATCAGCCAGTTTACGTCCCCCTGGGCCTCTTCTACAATTAAGAGTACGATTGAGAGTGCTAGCCCATTTAGTCCACCACGCTGGTCTGGTGCGTGTTGGCGGACTTCACACATCATAGAAATTTTACAAATAGCTATGGTATGCAGGTTTCCTCGAGATGTGTTCCTTCATCGTTATAGAGCGTGGTGATAGACATGGCTCCAATAAGCCAGAGGCGTGACCTGGGATTTGAATCCGTGGTACGAAAATCTTATTTCTGCCACCAATATTTATGTCTCCGGCAATCACATTCACATTACGATACGAAAAGATGATTATTCACGTCAGTGTAATTGTGTGACAGATGATAGTGGTACCGTCCCATTAGTACATTAGCTTTAACCACTTACAGCAAGCCTTTATATAGACGCTGCCATTGACGTAGCGACCTACTGGGTCGGAATACTGTAAGAGTTTAAAAATAACAGTGTATCTATATTATTTGAGCCATTGAAAGGCACGAAGAATGAGAAATAAGGTGGATGATCACTCAAAGCCATCTGGTAGGCTCTCGCATTTTTTGGCACACATTGCGAATTGTACCCTAAGATAAGAACAAGAATTCTATGTTCATCAGAAAACCATGTGCACATTTTGCTGGGCAGACATTATACCGCAAAATTAGAGTGTAAGTTAAGTTGTCAGAGCTTGTCCAAGAACTATAGTCTTGACTTGGCTGTCAATTGCTTTCCTTAAGTGAAACTGAACTTACGGAAGATCTTCCAAATGATACTGAAGAAATACGTTAGGTCTACTATGGTTCACAATGGTATTTATAAAACTGGATACCAGTTCCATCCTCCGATTACCCTCCATCATCCGCGAGTATTCAATTTGGAAGAGACTTTTGAGTAATATACATAGTATGATTTATAATAACATCTATTCGATAGAGCTGTCCTGCTGTGGTAGAGTGTGCTTTACAAAAATATGTCATGTATTAATACGAGATGTTAAGCTGAGTTCTGATTTAATATTGTAAACATATTGTTGTTCTAGTATGAGAAACTAATGGATTAAAATACATATAAGAAATACTATTTTCATATTCATATTTGATAAGATCACAGATCGAACTAAAAGTTAAGATTTTGCATTCACATTAGAATCAGGGATAGGACAAAGTAACCAGGTAGTATCTAAACTCAGACTTTTCTGGATTCCTATTTTAACAGATTCGCATCTGGGTGGTTACTCTATGATCTGAAACAAAGTTCGAATGTTCGTTCGCCTTACTTAGAACTGTAACACTGCGCCTAGGTATACTACAAAATTTTCAAATTCTCTATCGGATATCGTAACCATAGATGAAGTTCTAAGTGAATTATATCATAATAGTATCATAGAGAATGCTAATAATTTTTAGAAGTAGACTGTTTATATTTCCTTCAGACGTAGAACATTCGAACTAAGCTACGTTTCGAAATTTGTTACTATGAAGTACCTCTAATGCAGTGCTTAAACGTCCTTAGAGGAACGCCAAGATCGAGAATAGCTTAGCGCAAAAACTAAAAACGGATGTAGACATTCCGACGAAGACGGATCAGTAACCATTCCAGCTTCTTCGAATAATACATTGTTGTTCCCATTATGTCGGTCTATATTTACCTAAACCTATAAATGTAATACAGGAGTAAATAATTATTATTCGCATTGTATTTTGAAATGAGTAATAATAATTAATTTGAATAGATATGCGATTAATAGACAATGAGAATGAGAATTAGAAAAGCTTAATGCTTAAGAATAATTATTTCGGCACAATATATAAAATCATATTGAATGAGGGTTGTATATTTTAATTAATGTATAAATAAGATATTTTTTTATCATCACTTACTATTTCATTAAAATACATAAATTTCCGCCGTTGTTTGTAAACAACGTAAAAAATACCTACGTGAATATATTTTTGTTCCGTTGACTTATAATACAATATTAAAAACAATAAAATATCTTTCTGGACACCGTTTTAAAAAGCTTTATTGCGGATGTAGTTAATTTATATTTTCATCATAGGAATAAAAGGAATAACTTAGTTTACAAAAATCCATCTAGTATTTTTTACGTGGCTCGTGCACGGTAATATATTTGGCAAGCATATTATTATTTAGAATTTATATTTTTTTTATTCACTTATCCCACACTTGGATTAAATTGGCGCAACATGATTTTCAGCCATGCAGTATGCTGTTTTTCGTGTTTATAACCTGTCAGCTAAGACACGCTATTACTGCTATCTGTTTGTCATAACCTTTTTGGTAATTTCAGCCGTTTAATTTATCCATTTACCAAATAGCTAAATATAACACCCGAGTTTATGTTTATCCCTACAATTATAAATAAAGGAGATGCGTAAATAAATAACACATTATTTATGTCTCTTATGCTCCGAAAGAGTTAAGTGCTGTATAGAATTTTAATTTGCTTTAAGTATTCAGTCACGTGTGCAAATAAAGGAGGAAACAATACGAAATGACGTATTCTAAACATGTTATTTATTTCTAATTCATGTTCAGTTTGTGCCAAGTTTAGATGTTAGTTTCCTAGCATTTTCAACAATGAAATCGATAACTAATTTGAGTTGCACATAAGGACAGATTGATTAGATATTACATTGCCAGTGAATAACACATAAAGAATAATGTTAGTTAGAATAGACTCGTATCTAAAATAACATACTCTACGTTCTTATAAATTATCCATCTTATAAATTATCCATTTAAAATAATTATGTGAGAATTAGAATTTGAATCTTATTTATTGTCATTTAGCATAAACTTAAGATTAACCATCTAAAGTCATGTATTCATAGATCCTTTTTGGTTACTTATCGTTAATATATTTTAAATTTCCCTCCGGTATATGTATATTGCAATGGAATAAGTTTTATTTTTGGTCGTGATATTGTGTTTTAGCATAACATGTTTCTCAAGGTTGTGATGGACAAGACGTATTATCTTATGTACTATATGGATGTCCTCCTGTCATTCAGACATGATCTGCCTTTTTGTTTGATATAGTTGTGTAAGCAACATTCTAATATGCAATTCAATAATGTTATATTTGGTATTCTTGACTGAGATAAATTTATTTATGTGGTAATATTATTTCCAGAATTTGGAATGTCGTTAAATGGAATGGGATATAATTTCAACACGTAAGGTTACTTTGAGTCTTGCACAGTTCAGTTAATTATGCCACGCACAAGGGCATGTAACGTGTCTACATATTTGCTGCAGAATATTAGCTACGTATGTACTCGGGTTCAGTCTGTATTTAGATTTTTTTTCTGGAATACTCGATTTAAATACATGATATGTGAGAAAAAATGTGGTTTCTGTTAAATCTTCGGTGACAGCAATATGTAACACTGCTTAGAATAAAACGACTACCTAAGAAAATTTAAGTTATAAGGTTGATTTAAATATATTAAATCGTATTAAATCATTTGATATAAAGTAAATTTTGACCATGTATTTCATAAAGGTTAAAGGCGGTTCAAGGCTGCGGCTTTTAGAGGACACAATTTTTTTTTTTTCAACGTTCAAGTTTGCGGGGTCACTTTTGACTCGTGGGTGTAATGAAAAATCCTTGGATATAGAGTAGAATCTGATGGTTACCTAAGTCAAAAGATTTAGTCAATGTCTATAAAAATCGAGCATACCGGTATTCTATTTTCAAATTTATTTACTATACATTTTAAAAAGTCAAAATTGGCCATTTTCATACTTTTTATATTTTCTAAATCTTTTTCTTATTTTTTTAAGGAGTTTCCACTTATCTGCAACGACTCTTTTTAGGTCTGATGACCTTACACGTCTTTTTGGAACATCCCAGACCTGCTGAATTGGATTGTGGTTAGGACTTCGACCTGGCCAATCTAAACGATGGATCCTGGGCAACTTGTATGCTATTCGTCACCTGAATGGTGAACGTGAGTATTTTTCTCTATAAAAATGGAATCTTCTTCAAGAGGCATTAATGCCGGTTGTTGATGTGGAATTAGGACCCCGTTATGTACCGATCAAGTGCGTGGTGGCCTGTTGGTAAACGGACTAGACGCGACTGCCAACATGGTCACGGTGGTCGCGGGTTCGAATCCCAGGGCACACCTCTGACTTTTCGGATTCATGTGTGTATTGATAGTCAATCACCACGCAATAAAACGGTGAAGGAAAACATTGTGAGGAAACCTGCATACCATAGCGATTTATAAAAAAAAAATCTATGCTATGTAAGTCCGCCATCACGCACTAGGCCAGCGTGGTGGACTATATGGCCTAACCACTCTCAATCGTACTGTCGATTGTAGAGGAGGCCCGTGCACTGCAGTGGGACGTATATGGGCTGACACAGTATGTACCGATGTGCAGTTCATGTTCATTTTTCCATGAAAACTATCGTACGCTTGTCGAAGCAATTTCTGCCCAAAACATAACGAAGCCTCCGCTGTAAGGAGTTATTTCTTCGAAATACATTTCCGCATTGCCTACATCTGATCGTCACAGCATTCGCCTCTCCATAAGTAGAGATTCTAGCTTCATCAGAAAACAAAAGCGTTTTGCAGTCCTCTAAAATCCATGAAGTACAGTTTCGCGCAACCTGAATTTAAGTTACAAGGTGTTCACAGAGTAATTTTGGGCCCGGGGCCATATAGTAATTGAATATATTGGCAGCCAAAGCCTGCCTCTTTAGCGTCCACAAGCTAAATTGTTTTTTTATAATTTTTACTATTATTTATTTTTTCAGTTCTCTTCTTTAGGCTTGGCTTGGCGCCTTATGATTCTTCAACGACTGACTTACATAAACCTGTGCACTCTTGGTTCAGTGCATTATTTTCTTCCCCAATCCGGTATTTTTTGTCTGAACTGGTCTGTAAATACTGTTGTCAAGTTCTGTGGACAGTTGATAGAGTCACATTTAGCTGCTGAGACATGTTACTTTGCGAACAACTTTCTTTAAGAAGGGGTTCAATTTTACCGGTCCTTATCGCTTTATTAGTTATATCGGTATTTAATGAAAAAAGAAATATTAAATTATCTAATTTGTAGAAAATATCCATAAAGGTTAAAAAAAATTAGTAATGAGCATGAACAGTTTGATCAATTCGTACCATTAATAATGCAATTTTATTAAATTAATTAATTTAATAAATTTTATTGATTTCAACCCGCACTAGGCCAGCGTGGTGGACTATATGGCCTAATCACTCTCAATCGCACTCTCGATTGTAGAGTAGGCCCGTGCCCTGCAGTGGGACGTATATGGGCTGATACAGATTAAAATGCTTTATATTCACAAATTTATCTACAAAAAAAATCGCCGTTGTTTTTAAAAATATATTTTATTTTTCAATCCAATATCATCAATATATTTTTGATAGAAATGTATGTTGGCAAATGTGTGTAAATCTTATCACTCAACAAACCAGGTAGTTACACTAGGCGTGAAGTATTCACAATTAAACGTGAGACATTGCCTTGTTATTTCATCCACTTAATTACCGAGCGCGACAGTTTCTATGAAATGTTAATTGGAGTAATTGGCAAGTGCAAAAGTAATTTACAAATATAATCCGAGATAAGTCGAAACTGGTTCACACACATGTAAATGTTAAATCGTTATAGATTCATCAAATCAAAGTTGTTGCCAATAATGGCTAAAAACTGATTTAATGTATTATATTTTAAGTTGATAAGTAATATTTCTAATTTATTTTCGGTATTATAAATACCATTCACGTGAATACAAAGTGACTGTCGCTTGCTAACATGAAAAAGATAATCTGTAGCATATTTAAATAACCATCACGTTATGTTAATATTAACAAGTTGATTCTGGTTGAATGTTCGCCAAAGATCACTAATAAGAAGATTTTTATCCAGCAATGCAGAATGCTATTCTATTGGAGACAAAGAAGATATAATTAAGCGATTTCGAAAATTGTAACGTGTACTTTGAAGTTGGGGGAAACAAAGGCAGTTTATAAAATAATAGTTCCGCGACTTTCAGTGAGTAATTAATGAAATATATTTCATTGAAGAGGTACTTGCAATACTTTATCCCCTTTGTATGTAAACACATGCGTCAACATTTATGAAATTTAGTCAACCAGTATTTGGTTTATATATTGTGTTTATATAAGTTTATACGGTATAATTACTATATAATTGTTGGTGTCAACAATATTTAGATGAATTTACTTAAACATAAAAAATAATACATGTATTTTTCACAAAAACGTACCTACAACACACTAGACACACCGTCAGATGCAATCCAATGCAGTGCAATCTAAATAGACAATTTACCGGAGTGATATACGGAACAGATGATTGAATAGTGCCTTATAAGAAAATTATAACCTTTTCTTTGTAATACGTAATGGTAGTAACAATAGCCTAAGTAAGAGCAACATCCACGACTTTATCTGATCTCTAACATCCTCAGTGTCAAATTTAATATCAATTAATGAATAAATCAATTAATGGACGAAAATATTTATTTCCTAATATATATCCCCAGTATGTCTGAAGGCGCGCGTGTGGAAAGGATTCATTAACAGTGATTAACACAGCGTGCCTTTTTAATCTTTTTCCCAGTGTTCAATGTGACTAGACATGTGAACTGTCACTTAGAGCGAACATTTTATCCTGGGTTTCAATGAAACCAACAGGAGGAACGTAATATACGGAGCTATTCCCGACAGTCGTTGATCTAATTGAGCATTTGTGCGGTGCGTGCGTGCTAATGGACTAATTACGTTCATGAGAGCCGTGAATTGGTGAGTCAACACGGCAGGACGCGGCCGACGTCCGTGGGTGGTAGACGGCGTGGCTCCGCTCACTGCTGTGACATAGTTTGTTATCATCATTTATCCGTACGATTTTTAATATTCACTGAATACGAATGGACATGACATAGCTGCTAGCTCAGGGGCCTACTCTATAAAAAAGAACTTCGAACGTTCGTATGTTCGACGTCCGGATAAGATATAAGATTTCCACTTAGAAAAGTCAATACTATTCTATTATACTTATCATTTTCTCCGAACTTACTCTATGGTTGCGACGTATGATAGAGGAATTAAACATTTTGTGGAGTATCTAGGCACATAAGTGAAGTTTTCCGTACGGCGTCCGAACATTCCAAGTCGGTATGGTTTTTATAGAATAACCCCCCCAGTCGACGGCCCCAGTAGTACTTGATTTCAAAGATGACCTTTACACTAGAAAAATATATACAAAGTAGCGTATGCCGACGTGCATAGGGTCACGAAATTATTTTATACGTAAGAGAACTTCCTGAGTACCTTTTGTTTGATCTTCACAAAAGTTATCGATTTGGTTTTGGGCAACTGGCTCTGCAATGTCATTATTAGATGTTTAAACCCAATGAAACTTATGTTGTAAACAGAGATGTTTAAATTTTTTAAACAATCTCAAAATCTAGCTGCTGAATTAAAGATTAGAGCCTAGAAAAAAGTTTCCAATTTAAATTATTAATCTTAAATTGGTTCACAATATTATTACAAAGCCGGTTCACATTGTCTTTATTTGAACTTTGAATTTGCACATATGAACAAATTCAATATCAGTTTATTTACGTCATGCAGTTAGGAAATACTACTGTTACAATAAACTTTGTGTTATAAATAGAATTCAAAGGAATTTATTTATCAACAATTGAATATGATGTGAATTTATTATTGTAGTTTATATTTGTTCGTACTCTTATTGTGGTTTATTTGGATTTTGTGCGTACTATTATTAAAAAAGGTGAATGAAGCTTATATTTGTGATTTGGTATCTCTGAGAGTTTGAACATAGGTACCACTTACCTCCTTATCTCTTCCAGCTTATTTTCGTCACAAGATGTAAAAGTGAGATGAGCCCTGCTGTTGGTACAAATGAGTAAATAAATTATGTTAAAATTATATTTTGATAGATATCAGCAAGCATACCGTCTAATACGTGATATAATTAATAAAAAAGTAGTTTTACACGTTATACATAGAACGCAGTATGGGCGCGCTTAGGACCATTAAAAAAGGTGCGATATTTTGAGTTTTTAAACGACTTCAAAGAAAGAGAAGATTCTCAATTTAACTATTTGTTTTTTTTTATTCTTTTTAATTTCTATACTAGTAGTAGTGCGTGGTGGCCTGTTGGTAAAACGGACTAGACGCGACTACCAACATGTTCACGGTGGTCGCGGGTTCGAATCCCAGGGCACACCTCTGACTTTTCGGAGTCATGTGTGTATTGATAGTCAATCACCACGCTCTAAAACGGTGAAGGAAAACATCGTGAGGAAACCTGCATACCATAGCGATTTATAAAAAAAATATATGGTATGTAAGTCCGCCAACCCGCACTAGGCCAGCGTGGTGGACTATATGGCCTAACCACTCACAATCGTACTGTCGATTGAAGAGGAGGCCCGTGCCCTGCAGTGGGACGTATATGGGCTGATACAGATACAATTTCTATACTAGTGACTTATCAATAAAAATAAAACTGTAGAAACGGAGGCAATGTCTTATTGTTGTTATGTAAGATAGTACCGAAAAATGAGGTGGCTATGAGTGTTTATTAATAATTAGGGGATAAAAAAGTATCTGAATATGTTTTATTTTAATTTGATTTAGTTGAATATTTAACAATTTATAACTCATATAAATTATAATCTATTGGTACGTACATATACACACTAAAGGTGTGTTTGAGAAAGATTGTAACCAAAATAAAAATGAACTATTATAAAAAGGCACGCATACAGCAGTATTTTGCAATATCATTTATATAAAGAATTCTAGAGGTATTCACCAAAAAAACTGGTATATAACTATTCTAACTTTCGCTGCGATCGGAATAACGGCTCGTGAGATACACGCGCCAAAAACAACTCTATACATCGCTCAGTTTAGTCAGACCCCCGGCACCATAAGATTCCGGCATAATTGTAAGCCTTCCGATATTAGTCGGGCTATACGTGCGTAACGGCTCCGGTAGCCGGGTGTCCAGTAGCCAGTAGCAATCACCGTGATTTGCGAAATGATTTAATGCTCACGATATTTACGATAAGATCTCATTTAAATTTAAATTTGAAGTCTATTATCTATAGTGGCGATCGGTTTGAAAAGGCACCTGTAAGTTTATTATTATTATTTGTATGTCAGATATTAATAACATAACACAATGATTCGTTCTTGTTTTTTTAGGACTATTAATGATGAACTAGTTTGTAGCGTGTTTTTAGCTAAGTCATGTACCTACGACAATACGAACTTTAAGAAGATACTTCATAACGCGTTCTATTAACTAATAAATTCGTCATGTGTGTATCTATAATTCTAACAAGCGTTCTTAAGTTTTTAATAATATTTAAATTATTCGAACATAAAGAAAGTGATTAACTTCAATTTTTTTCATATATTTCTACAGACAGTTTAATCTTTTTGTATGTATTGGGACATCAGTACATATATTGACATGAGGAGGAAACATATTGTTGAAACACGACG
This sequence comes from Hyles euphorbiae, assembly GCA_023078785.2. Classification (NCBI taxonomy): domain Eukaryota; kingdom Metazoa; phylum Arthropoda; class Insecta; order Lepidoptera; family Sphingidae; genus Hyles; species Hyles euphorbiae. The sequence continues at coordinate 12,262,706 of CM041040.1, forward strand.
CAGCCCGAAGAGACGCACCGCGTGTTAACACGATTCTAATCAAATTGTACTATTTTCAATGCTCTGAACCACACTTCGAGCATCCGTCACTACATGACGCACGCCACGCCACTCGATTCCAATATTTCCAATGATGGGGGGAAACAAGACATCCGATGCAATGAATGTATTGCCTTCTTCATAGACGCTTTCCTAGATAACAACCGATGTCACAAGAGAGAGAGAGAGAGAGAGAGAGCCATTCGAAAATTGACAACCTCCGTGACATAGTTGATTAGGCGCCGGTTATGAAACGAAACGCTGCCGGTACGATTCCTGCACGAAGACAAATGTTTTTGTATACTATAAGCTTCGATCAAATATACACCAGATGCACAGTTCCCTGTAAATGTTCTGTTAAAAAGTGGCACCGATGCATTGAAACAAAAAAAGTAAACAAAAAGATCACATATTCCAAATATATTAACACAAATTCCACCGTATTCTTGGAGCTTAAAGTATTTTTCACATAATATTGTCTAAAGTTCTGCAACGTTTTAGGAGCAACGGTCGGTGCGTGACTGAAGGCGAAAGAATGCTTAAAGCACTCTTTTTTGGTGCCATTTTCTAAGCGCTCATGTTGTATCTAGTGTATATTTGATCGAAGACCATAAGCATTGAAATAGGGTAGTGGTTCTCAATCGGTGATCTGCGGAACACTGGTGGTCTCAGGAAGCATCCCAAGTGGTCCGTGAAGCCATGCTTAGGCCATTTTTAAAATAATGTTATGCATGTGTATAATAGATTTATAGAAAAACTCTTTATTTATTTACATTTCGGTACTTTATCTCTCTCGGTATTAACATACAAAAAAGCCAGACAACCAACTGGGTGGTCAATGGCTGGACAGAAATTGGTCAAATTGGTAGAAGGTTAAGAACCACTGGCTTAGGGTTTGGTTGAATGTGAAACCGAAGAGGCTTTCAATGGTTTTGATATTTGTGGCACAAGCCTTGTACCTTAGTATAGCTATAGAGTCAGAAATATGTATGTGACTATTAAAGCTTATGCATTACATATTTACTTTAGGCCCCTTCGGAATTTGAACCGAAGACATCCTGCATCACGTGACTCATTATTTATTAAATTCATTGCCCTCCCTCTGTCAGCACAGTGATCATAATTACTAGTGTGAAGTGTGGCATCGCGTGTTGGTAATGTGTATGTCTCGACACGTCGCGCCGCGACGCGTGGCGTTAAAATAGTATGTTGCAGCCGGGATTTCCAGTTTATTTTTTTCATAAATACCACAATTGCGTTCTTTCTTAAAAAATCACTATACCATTATAACGTATAAAATATAAAACCCACTCTGCGGTATACTTTTTTTTATTAAATACAGTCACCTGGAGAGCTCTTGAGCTCTTGATGCCACTTTATCTACCTGTACACAATATGAAATTCACGTTTGCCTGAATAAATTAGTTTCTCCTAGGTTAATTAATGCCGGTCAGACCCAAAGATAACTGCCGGAGCTTCGCGGTTTGACTAAAACACAAATATAAACTGTAACATCATTATGTATGTGTATATTTCGATAGTAATACATTCAGAATAAACCACTAAATGGATCTAATTTTTTTTAAATCATTTTTTCCCAAAAAAATTAGCACCAGCTGAAAAGTAGACATCCTTAAACGAGTTAAGGCGATAAAGTTTTAATCAATACAAAAATATAAATTATTTTATAATAAAATAAAAAATATAAAAGATTTACAAACTCCCAAAAAAACCTGGCGCTGAAAAAAATGTTGAGTGTGATCCTGTAGTTTATCCTTCACATACTACTATCAGGCTTTGCATTAAATAAGCTACACACTGGTTAGTCATTACTGTCACCTTGCGCTCCCATTTACTTAGGTTGTGGGGATGACTGCCTCGGTGGCGTAGTTGTACTAAGGTATGGTTACAAAGCTGAGGTCTCGGGTTCGAATCCCGGGTTGGGCAAAGTGATATTGGATTTTTTATTCATTATCAGCCCAGAGTCAGGAATTTGTGCCCGATATGGCGATAGGCACGCCACCTATCACATAGTGGGACGGAACATAAAAGGCGAAATGTGGGTGTCCTGGCACCTCTGCCTACCCCTTCTGGGATATAGGCGTGAGTTTATGTATGTATGTATGTATGTGGGGATGTAATGGCATTTTTTTACACCATTTGTCTGGCACTATATGGCCTAACCACTCTCAATCGTATTGTCGATTATAAAGGAAGCCCGTGCCCTGCAGTGGCACGTATAAGGGCTGATTTAGAGATATAGAGAACATTTCTGAAGTCCATCAAACCGCAATAGTTAAGCATCCACATTATTCTGCAGCATCGGTCAAAATCATGTCGGCATAATTGAAAAAATTGAAAGCAATGTGTGGATGTTTGTTACTCTTTCATGCAAAAATGGGCTTGTCCAATTTTAATGAAATTTGGTATAGGGATCGCTGAATTCGTAGGTTGGTACATAGGATATTTTTTATCGCGAAAAAATTGAGTGTTATCGTGGTATGAGTTAAAAATTCAAATAAACATATTTGCCACTGTTGCAAACTCGAGTGGATAGAACATGCTTGCATGCTTTTCGTCATAGGGCGGAATGACACGGGACAGAACGGGATATAACGGGACGGGACGGGCTGGCAAAATTAATATAGCTGACAGCGGTCATATTGAGTTTCAATATAAAACAGTTAGTACGTGACATAATATATTGTAAATGTCGACTAGACTCAAAAACGATCAGTACCCGGGCGAAGCCGCGCTCAACCGCTAGTGCTCCATAAATATAGCATAGCAGGTAAAACGTATAGAGAAACTCTAGACAGTCGTTCAATGATATTGAAACGGTTAATCTTTTACCGTTATATATTTTGTAATAAGACATCATACACTATCGTCAAAGGTTTTCCCCTTAAACGGAGATTCTAGCAACTCATTAGTGTAGTTGCGGATTAAGTATTCGGCTTCCATTCTCAGACGTAATTTCTTTGTTTAAACACCAAAGTATTTGAAATAATGTGATTAGTATGTATTCTTTCCACTTTTGTCAGTTGCATAAAATACTGTCTCAATAACTACCATTGGATTTAACAACTCTCTTACGGGAATTCATTAACATTTCTTTACTAAAAGGATAAAAATGAAAAATAAAAAGACTGCAGTATTAAAAAGTATGGTCAGTTTAAAGTTTTGACTAATGACGGCATGTTTAAACTTGTTGAGTTATTTCGGTTTATATTTAACAACATTTTGGAGTATTTGTGGTTCAGTTCACACGGTTGAGTTATGAAGACGTGACGCTCTGTACAATTACCGTGACAAAGTATAATACGTGTCATCTTAAGGAACTTGCGAACACGTTAAGTTTACTTTAAGTGTTGTTGTGTAAGGTAAGTGTGAAAACATAGCTTGTTTAAAATACTACATATTTTTAAGTCACTTTTTGTTATGTTATGAATGTAGAGCAAGCTTTCCGCACGTGTTGTACTCATTGCAATAAATTACAACTGATTATAATTAAAGTTCTATCAACATCAGTCAGTCATGTTATATATTTATGAGATTCATTTAAAATCGCGATTATATCATATAGATTGCGTACTAATATTTTTTTTAGGTCTATCTATTTAAGCTTAGTTAAGGTGGGACAATATTTTATTCATGCCTTTTCGGCATTGTTAACATACCAAGTTTTTAGTTAGAAATAGATAATAACAATTTATTAGTGAAAATGCAAATGTTGTGTTTAGGTGATGAATATCTAAGTTATTGTTTATTAATTAAGTCTGGGCAGATGTTTTACATGTTTACAGTATTATTAAGGAAAAAAACATAGTGCATTAAAATCTATTTCGTATCATATTTTATTCCAAGGACTTTGTAATATAATTTACAGTTGCGTGCATTATAATTTATTACAATGTGTACCAACATAGCTGTTATAATTGAATGGAATCAATTATAATGAAATAGGAAAACCACAATTGAGTTTACTGTCGTGTTCTCGCAGTTATTTTCATGAAATCCGCTGTTCAGTTGGCAACACGTATGTTCAGCAGAAACGATATTCAAATCATGAAGCACATAATATGTGAAATATTTATACAGTTGCTAATCATGTGGTACTACAGAGAACTTCAATTTGTGGGTCATAATTAGCTATTGGTAGATTACACTGTATTGCAGATTGTAGAGGTAATGTCTTACATTAAGTATTGTATAATATACGTCATTGTCGATTCCATTGAACAGCATTCTCGTGAATCTTTTATCACCGGAGACTAGAATATGTCTCTCAATTCGGCACATAATGATACTAACACTGGTGGTAGGTCTCTCTTAAGTGAGAGGCTGCCTGGGTGGGTACCACCGCAATGTCTATTTCTCCCGTCAAATAGCAGCTTAAATGCACTGTTGTGTTTCGGATTGAAGGACATTGTAGCCAGAGTAACTACTGGACATATTGAGACTTAACATCTTGTGTCTCAGGATGGCGAGCGCAGTGGAATGCCAAGATTTTTTTTGTAATTCAAGGTGTTGTTTGGTTTTGCTACTGTTCATGAGCGGTCGCATCGCTTACCGTCAGGCGAACGGCAAGCTCGTCTCGCCATTCAATGGAATAAAAAAAAACACTAGTTATTTATATGGATTCGTCAAAATATTAATCGCACCGTGTGTGTATTGCGCTATATGTACATGTATGTTGTAACTAGAACCGCAAATTAAATACTAACCTAAAGTTGCAGTATAAAGTTTTACTTATTCAATTCAAAGCATTGCCATATCTTCTCAAAGCCACTTTCCGTACCAATACATTTGTCCAGCTGGGTAGTATCAATGTCTCATATATACTAATATTATAATCAGAAAAAAATTATTATTTGTTTCGCATCGGCTCTGAAACGAATGGACCGATTTGAAAAAATATTTCACTACAATCTTACTTTCTCCTTAATAAATAAATGATAGAATATTTCCAAAAAAGTGGTTCTAAACCCGGGTGGAGCCAGGACGGGCCGCTAGTCGGAAATATATATGTAAAATATATAACAATCGTCAGTGAGTGATATTTTCAGATACTCCACATATCACGATAGCAAATTCGCTTACTTCCGCAAATCAACTTCTTATTATGATGTTGGAAAATTGAAAGTGATTCATACAGATGATGTTTTTAGGTCTCGAACTGGCTTCTACAATTATATATAAAAAAGATATGTCACGGTGTAAGTAAAGTGCGAGTGTTGACGTTTAGCAGGCAGGCACCTGTACGAAAGTTTCAGTCATTGTTCGCGCACACTCACCGCGCACGCACGCCGCGCACGTAACCTTTATCTTATTTATCTCAACATCTCATTGTTATCTGCGGCAGGTGCGCTCCGAGCCCGCACTAATAACAACTCTGCGCCGCCTCTGCTTTATCTTACGTGAAAAAAATAACTCGGAATGTATCAGCTCTATTGTTTACTTATCTGCACCGATTGCGAGTTGCTGGCGTTTTTGACGGAATTCCTCTGTGACTAATGCTTTTGTCGTTGGTGTGCTATACGAAATATAAGGCGGCAAAACCAAATATACATATTATGTACTTTGTTGTTATGTCTGTCGAATTTAACAGCATTATTCAGAGTCGTCACATTTATAAATATGAGCAGTTTTATATTGATATCTATATTTATTTACGGATTATTGTATGCAAAATTCAAATTAATAATCTTTTCAGCATTGAGTTTTAAATGTTGAGCATTCGCTTAATTACGGCAAGAATAATATTTTCTTTAAATTTCGTCGTAGCGTTCGTAGCGCCGTAGCTGAACCGTAGAGTAAAAGCTATAACAATTTTCATTTGTGGAAGGGTTTTTGAAAGATTTCGATTTTATTCATATTAATACTACTTTATCATAAATAATACCGTATGAAAAATAAGCAGTATTAAAAAAAATGTTTAAACATGTGTTGTAGAGTTTATTGTAAAATATCATTGTTTTTCCATTCTTAGTGTTGATTGGACTATTTGATCTTTTGGAATCGTTGAAATGTGTGTTGAGCTATGTGAAGGGGTTTCTTCTTCGTGTTAGAAGATTCGAGGGGTGAGGGGTAGGTGTGTGTGTGTGTGCGTCGAGAAGGCGGGTGCGGGGCGGACCGGCGGGGCGGCACGCCCGCGGGCGGGCGGCTGTGTGGCGGCGCGGTGGGGCGGCGGGGTCGGCGACGCCGGCGCGTCTGGCGCGCGCGTGGTCGCGGGGCTGGTGTCGGCCCGGCTGGCGGCGGCTCACTCCGCCCGCGAGCGCCGCGCCGCGAGCACGCCATGCGCCCCGCGCCCCGCCACCCCCGCACCAGCCCCGCGAGCACGCGCGCGCGCCCGCTCCCGCGCTCATCACCGCGCCAGTGATGTTACCACACTCTGTTGTTATGTGCCGTCGGTTCGTTCGTGAACGAGTGCGACTCCATCTGTTCCCGAAGCGCTGACCGTGCGATCGGATCGTTCGCGAGGATATCGCGGATTTTGCGTACCCGTCGACGTTGGATGCGTTAAAATTTCGGGTGAGTGAGAGAGGCGAGCAGTCGTGCGCCCGCGGCCGGTTTGACCGCATTATTTTCGAAATACGTACGCCGCAATCCGGTCGACCGCGCTAGAACGATCAAAACATTATAACAACAACATATAAATTTGGTGATGCTCATATACTTTTCCAGATCATACAATATTTTGGTCACGAGCGGACACATCCAGAACATAACAATAACTCAAACATATCATCTTTTAAAACCAAATAGGTACTTAGCGTTTTGATTTAATTTAATTAATATTTTTCGTAGTTCAGTTTGAACAGTTTAATATTGGAGAGCATGTTTCGGTATACAAACGCATTGCAAGTCGTATTACGCATCCCGTTGATGTCTTTTACAGAACGCTTTTGGAAAGTGATTGAAAGATAAAACCTTGTTTATATTGGAAGTTTGTGAATAAATATCTCGTTTTTTCCGTTTCTCTTTATTTTAATGCACTTTCAAAGATCGTGAATACAAACTTTAATTAAAATACTATAAAATTAAAGGATCTTTATGATTTTCATCATAAATAAACCAGCGATAAAAATAATTAAAATTACAAGGATCGCAAAGCTTTCGTGCGTTATGAACATTAACGGTGTTAAACTTTATGTGCTTTAGTTGCATTTTGGTGTTGTGTGATTTAAAATTAATTTACTTTAATGCAGATTCCAAATGTTTATTAATTAGCGATCCGAATGTTAATTATCAGTGCGCGAGGATTTATATCGAGATAGTGGTCACTTCCTTATCAGTTGTGAATAAAGTTATCTCTAACATATAGGACTCTGTTATAGTTTTTAATTTTAACTAGTTGATACAAATCGATGAAGAAATAATATTATAGGCTAACATATATGTAGGTTGAAACAATATCATTTGTGAGGTATTTATATATTAATCTAATACCATCTAAAACTTATCTAAAGACAAAATTTTAGGTAAAATGTAATATGAATAGCTTTTGGTGAAAAGATTATAGTATGGTTCGATTACATTTGGTTTGAAGCAGTGTCACTCAATGTAATACAAAACATTTTTATTATTTAGTGGATATTGTGCGAATTACAAGTAATATTCAGCTATTATTATCGAGGTCATCTTGGGTGATAAAGCTTATCAGTTCTCATTGGGGAATTGTGTGTCTTCTCAAACTACATATAGTGATACAAACAGTTTTTCAAACAGCTCCGTTTTATCATGTGAATAAGTTTGTGATTACAACGAGGAAATTTTTTGATAAGTTTCTTCAAAATGAAGTATAGTAACATACAAGGGTGTTGTGTGTTCGAATGCATATTATTATATTGCGTGTGGTGTATATGCATATGCGTGTATGTTAATTGTCAAGCCGTAGTACGTGGGCTTGATTTCGCGTCAGATAATGTGCATTGTGTCGCTCGCTCTGATCCCGATCGCCAGTGTCATATGAAATCTACTCAAACGTAATCATTGATATGCATAACTACATTACATTGTACTCATGTCAGTGCATTCATTAGAAATACACCTAGAGATAAACTGACTACCGGTTGTACACAATGTCACTCTTTGTTGGCCCCGCTCTAACCAGTAAAGTGCATCAATGTAAGCGATTCTCTCGGAAATACTTACTTCGCGGTAAACTCAATGAGCAGATATCCTTGATACTCTTGCATTTAGATGCATTCGGTTTAGATAATTTGAAGTAATCTTTAATTCATGTCCCATTCATACTAAAGAATTAGGACTTTAAAGATTTGTTATTTCTATTTAGTACGTATCTGTAACTAATATCAAGATAGCGTTTTTATACGTGTTATATATTTCCTATTCATATCGGACTAACATATTGTTTTGTATGGTTACAGGTGGGTCGAGGAGAATTATGCGTGGGGCGTGCGCATGCGCGGTGGTGTGCGCGTTGGTGGCGCTGTGCGCGGCCGCCGGCCTCGACGAGACGACGCGCGCCGCCGCCGAGCGACAGCTGCTGGCGCTGCTGGGCCTGCCGCGCCGGCCCGCGCGCGCCGCCGCCGCCCCGCCGCCCGTGCCGCGCGCCATGCGCCTGCTCTACGAGGCCAGCGGCGCCCTGCCCGCCGCCGCCGCCAACACGGCGCGCTCCTACCACCACACTCCCACCGACCTCGACCTGCGCTTCCCCGCCGAGCACCGCTTCCGCCTCTACTTCAACCTGAGCGGCGTGCCCGCCGACGAGGTGCCGCGCGGCGCGCACCTCACCTTCCAGCGCGCGCCCTCGCCCGCCGCCGCGCAGAGGCTGCTGCTGTACGACGTGGTGCGCCCGGGCCGCCGCGGACGCTCGCAGCCTATCCTGCGCCTGCTCGACTCCGTGCCGCTGACGCCCGGCGAGGGCACCGTCACCGCCGACGCGATAGATGCCGCGCGACGTTGGCTCGTCGAGCCCGAGGACAATCACGGACTGTTAGTGCGTATAGTGGAAGAAGGTGAAAAAAATGTGGACGCGAAAACGCCACACGTGAGAGTGCGAAGACGAGCGAGTGAGGAGGAGAGCGAGTGGCGCTCCAAGCAGCCTCTTCTGCTGCTTTACACGGAGGACGAGCGCGCGCGAGTGGCGCGGGAGAGCGGCCAGTCGCGGCTGTCGCGCAGCAAGCGAGCCGCGCCGCGCCGCCACCGCGCGCACCACCGCCGCAAGGAGGCGCGCGAGATCTGCCAGCGCCGCCCGCTGTACGTGGACTTCGCCGAGGTGGGCTGGAGCGATTGGATCGTGGCGCCGCACGGTTACGACGCCTACTACTGCCAGGGCGACTGTCCGTTCCCGCTGGCGGACCACCTAAACGGCACCAACCACGCGATCGTGCAGACGCTGGTGAACTCTGTGAACCCAGCCGCGGTGCCCAAGGCGTGCTGTGTGCCCACGCAGCTCTCCCCCATATCCATGTTGTACATGGACGAACAAAATCAAGTGGTGCTCAAAAACTATCAGGACATGATGGTGATGGGGTGCGGGTGCCGATGACGAAGGCGCACCCCTCGCCCAGTGCGGACCTAGTGACTGTGTATCGTGGACCCAGTGTAAATATAGTGAGGCCTCGGCAATTGTAAATATCTAACTGTGTATATATTTGTGTAATTATTATTTTATTGAAATGGAGATATAATAAATCACTTAATTTTAAAATTAACCGCTTATTTATATTATTAAACCCGTGTATTTCCATCTCGTTAAGATATTGTGTGATTGATCAATGATGTACAGAGTAGGCAGTGTGTACCGTATCTTATCTTTTATTAATCGATTTGATTCATATTCATACATTTTACTCTCATAACTTATGTAACTAAATCAGTATTTAACTCGTATGTACATATATTAGTCAACCGTATAAATATTATTAGTGTAAAATTAACCTTAATGCTTAATGATATAAATAAAAAACCGACATTAAAATATCAATTTACAAATAGGTGTCGGTCAATATTTAGAGAGAAATTTATGTTAATATTTTAGTCGATGTTTCTCAAAACTAGGAGAAATGTGCATACAATAGACTGCGTTGTAAATATAAGTATGAATTAAGTTGAATATAATAAAATACTGATATGTGAATATAGTCAGAAAAGTTCATGTAATAGTACCTTGCATCATTAGTAATAGAAAAAATGAATATATTGTATTTTATAATCACTCAAGTACTATTTTTATTCACAAGCATTACGTAAGCAGTGAACATGCATATCTACCACAAAAATAAATCGGTCTTGAAATCAAATATTACAAACCTAACTAGATTTTTTTATTTAGAATTTCTTTAATGTTCAATCTTATAACCATTAAAAACGAAAGTCACTTAAAATGATTACATGTGAGTATAAATTTCCTACACAGAGAAACAAAAAGTGATAAAAAAAAACATAGCTTAACAGTAAAAAAGTTAGGCACATGAACATTGTATTCTAACACAAAAATAAAATTCTAATTGGTGTCATACGTTCGGAAATACACTGCAAGGTCTTATTTAGTGTGGCATTGCGGAGTAGTGCCGTGACTGACGGCGACTGAGATCGCTTTCAACTCGTAGTCAAAATAACGTTTTTAGACCGATATGAGGTCGTTTACTGTGTCAGGTGCCACCTCAGCACAAGGTCAACGGTAAATGAACTTACTCAATGAATGTGTCATATACCCAATGCTTAGTACTACGTGTATTACAGCCATTTGATGGATCAAGGTGCGTTGCTTTTATTCATAATGATAAGTAAAGTTAGGTTTTTATGGCACATCTTTTCTAGTTTTATATTTGAGTAAATACAGTACCTGCCGAATATCATAAACCATTAAAGTCATTATTTATTTAGTTTGGAAACAAAAAAACACATAGCGATAATTAAATTGATTTTGTTTTAGGACAGTAAATTGTAGAAGTTGTGGAATTGATACTAAATTAAAAATTGAATTTGTTAAAAGTTTATAAAGTCGTTGCTCAAGAATGTCAAAGATAATATTGGAAGTGAATTCCATTTAGAGCGTGGCTGGCAGGCCTCCAAATTTCAAATATTTCGTCACAAGGCGGCTATATATCATGTTTTTGCCCAGACGCAGGAATGCCCGACCGTATAATTTGCCCGGCCACCCGGCAACTGCGCGTCTGCCGCGCCCGCCGCCCTACGTCTATATTATCAGTAGATAAATTCAAGCTTTGTCTTTGACTCGTATTTCGTCCTCTTGAGATTTTGCCTTTGTTTTTTTTCGTTCGCCGTAGACGGCAACAAAAAACTGAGTAGAGGTGAACGAAGTGGGTATAATTTATTTTATAGTCGGACCGCTCGTAACTCGGCGGTGGACGGCTGGACGCCGATTTATCCCCATCTCGGCGTAATTAACGTAAATGGATTGGTCGAAGTCGGTGCCTGTATGTGACCGCCCGCTCGGCGTCCTCGCGCGGGCTCGTCGCGCCGACCACTCCCTGTTCGCTTGACACCAGCTCCCGGCCTAGCGGCGAATCTGCACTGTACCTCGTCGACGTTATCCACCTTAATCCAATTAAGGCCAGGATTTTTAACCGCAAACCGAATGGAATACAAGACACGAGAATCGTGTGATTACGCACGCTCGGTTCGCAAGGAGCGCGGCGACTTATCCCTGAGGGAATTATAATTGTTTTGCATTCTTGCACGGGTATAAAAACAAAAGAGCGAGGTACGTACAGGCCCCCCGCACTGTCGGCCTTATGGACCAGACTAAAGTCTGACGATTCACATTCCCCGTGAGACAAAAAGTTACCAATGAATTGGAGCGAACTTTCGTCTCTCCTTTAAAAGGGAACGTTTATTAATTTCACTCGGCTGTTTGTAAATTTCTGATGTCGTTTTAGTCGATTTACTTGAATCTTTTAGACAGTTTCGACTATTCAATTATGGAAATTATAACCAAGTAGAAAAACATTATTCTTTCTAGCAGTTTATTATCCGAGACGTGCGTCAGTGAACCATTACCTAAGACAATATTTAGTAAAAGATCTTGGTAGAGAGCTCCAGTGCCATTATTTTATTACGTAGCGTTTTTGTATTCTATGGTTAGTGATACATTTTTCTATTGTTTTCAATTATAATGACATTGTTGATTATTTGTGATGCAGTGACTCTATAGAGCTAATATTTTATGAGGTTCTCGTAGTAAACTGAAAATAAATTATGACGTTAAGCCTATAATAAAATCTCGCATCGTAACTTACGTCTATGGAAGTAATCAATGTGTAGTGGCGAGTAGCGCAAAAATGTTTAGTTTACAATGTTTTTATGCAAAAGTAATAAAGTAATATGAAGAAAAAAACCAGTTTAATTTGTGCATGCTTGGAATATTTGTGAGGAGGCGTGCGGTCGATGGCCGGCGTGCGGAGTGGCGGTGCCGCGGCCATCTGCTGCGCGAGCCGCACGCCCTGCCCGCTCCCGGCACCAGTGAGACACACACTGCACTCTATACTCTATGCTCCGTCATCCATGTCAACACTACCACTGCACAACATTTACGTGCAGATTACCTACTTAGGGACTTGCATAAGACAACAATATAACGTGACAAACAATATTAATGTCCCATAATCTGAGTTCGGATAAACAAGTGAAAAGTAAATTTTTTTCCAAGAAAAATCATTCGGAGCAACGCCTTTTAAAATCGATGGAATGACTCACTAAGGAATGTTCAACTTGTACTGATTCGAACATGGAGAAAATAATTTATTCTATCAACGAAAGTTTAATTGCATAGTTATCGCGCTTGCAGGTGGGAATGCAAAATTCTTGGCACTAAGCCACACGTACCCTGACTTTTCAATACTAAGGAACAAACGAGGCATTCGACGCTCCTAGGATAGTTGCACGTGAACCTCTCTTAACTTTAATTACCTTCAAACTTTTTATATACAATTAAGAATAATACAATCACTGAATACTTCATAAAATAGCTCTCAATAATAACTAATTTGATTATTATAATTAGTTTAATAATTATGAATTTTTCATACAATCACTAAACTCAGAAAAAGCCAAGTCTATTCTTAATTATTGTTCAAGAAACAAATATTTCAATATTATTAGTGCAAAAATGTGGTATAGCCATACTATAAACTAATTACCGAGGTCTTCCAAGCGCCGTCATGGTAAATTAATACTGAGATATTTTATTAATCATAAAAGATATTCTTAATTGCAACAATTTTGTGAAATATTATAATTTTATTTGATAATTTGAGTTAGAATTGTATTATTAGTTAAATAAGAGTATTGACCCCGAACAGCATGTGGTATTATGAGTAACAATAAAAGTTAAAGCGAGTTAATGAAGCTATATCGCCTATGTCTGGCGTTTGTGGACTATGAGAAGGCTTTTGACTCCATTGAGATCTGGTCTGTTCTGGAATCCTTGCAACGTTGCCAAGTTGATTGGCGATACATCCAAGTGTTGAAATCATTGTACGAAGCTGCCACTATGTCCGTCCAAGTACAGAATAAGCAGTCTGAACATATCCCTCTGCATCGAGGCGTGAGACAAGGGGACGTGATCTCCCCCAAATTGTTCTCAAACGCATTGGAAGATATGTTCAAGACCCTAAACTGGAAAGGTCGCGGCATCAACATCAATGGCGAGTATATTTCACACTTGAGATTTGCGGACGATATCGTCATAATGGCTGAATCCGTGCAGGATTTGCACCATATGTTGACCGGCTTAGCTGATTCTTCAGCTCGCATCGGTCTCCGGATGAATTTGGATAAAACCAAAATAATGTTTAATAAACATATTGATCCGGAACCGATCGTTGTGCACGGAGCTCCTCTTGAGGTTGTTTCGGAATATATCTACCTCGGGCAGAAACTGCAATTAGGTAGAAACAACTTTGAGAGTGAGGCTCGAAGAAGAATCCAGCTGGGCTGGGCAGCATTTGGGAAACTTCGTCGGGTCTTCTCATCGCCAATACCGCAAAGCCTGAAGACGAAAGTCTTCAATGAGTGCGTCCTACCCGTAATGACATACGGTGCCGAGACGTGGACACTGACGGTGGGACTGGTTCACCAATTCAAAGTCGCTCAACGAGCAATGGAGCGGGCTATGCTCGGTGTTTCCCTGAAGGATAGAATCAGGAATGAGGTTATCCGACAGAGAACCAAGGTGACCGACATAGCCCAGCGTATCAGCAAGTTGAAGTGGCAGTGGGCTGGTCACATTTGTCGGAGAACCGACAACCGTTGGGGTAGACGTGTTCTCGAGTGGAGACCGCGCCTCGGTAAGCGTAGTGTAGGACGCCCTCCGACGAGGTGGAGCGATGATATCCGCAAAATGGCTGGCAGCGGTTGGAGACGTTGGGCTGAAGATCGAGCCCAGTGGCGTGCCATAGGAGAGGCCTATGTCCAGCAGTGGACGCGAATGGGCTGATGATGATGAATGAAGCTATGATTTTTGGAATAGTCTATTTTCTTATAAACTTCCTTCTTTATGTAATCGCCACAAGTTATCTCCTTGTTGCAGTATCAGCTTATTTACCTGATGACTGACAGCATGCACGCTATTAAGTCTACATGAAAATATTTGTTGATGACACCTGTTGTAATTGAAAATGAAGTGAACATACTTTATCGAATCTTTAAAATGTTATGCATTATTTACATTTAGTTACGTTTTTTTTTCTCTACTACCCGACTTACAAGGCGATTTTCACCAGAGAAGAACGGTCAAGAAACTCTACTGGTGTTCTTTTAGAAACAAGTTTACAATACAGTGACGATACAGGTATATTATATCCATTTTATCCATTTTTCTCCTTTTCTGATCTTTTTATCCTTTCTTTTTTCTGATTTTTCCACGCTGTAATCACATTTGGAATCCAAAAAGCACCAACAATTCTAGAACACAACGTTAAAAGTAATATATCAGGTGAGTGTTCTCTTTCCAAAACAAATACTCAGATATAAATCTCAGCATTGAAACCGTGTTGCTCATTCCGTAAAACAAATGACTTAAACAAGCGTTCACGATGTTTACACTCCGCTGTTCTTTCTAATTCAGGGTTATTTTTACTTATCCAACATGTAGAATAACACGGTGTGAAATATTTATCAGGGTGCAGGTGCGTTGTTTGCGTTTCAAATTTGAGTGACCGAACGCATTTCGCCGGCCGTACAAAACATTATCGACCTTCCCACGCAGCAGTGACGGTCGAAAAAGGTATGTGAGTAATTATTATTCTTTTTTATGGAAAAATAACGCAGTCGCGTGCCGAGGAACCGCGGAGCTCGCGCGGCTCGCGTTTTGTTTGTCCCGTACGAGTACCTCAATCACAATCGACTTTCACCGTAAGGGCGCCGTCACATGGCTACATTTCGTATAATTCACTCGTGTTATAGCCATATATTTATTAGCCATGCAATAAACATATTTATTATTATTTCCGCGAATTCTATTTTGTTTTGGAAGCGGGCTTTGTTTATAAAATAGTAAGCGAGTTTGTTAGTTTTAAGCACATTTTGTATAAGCAGTTTTAGTGCTTAATTTTTAAATGTATTACAAGTCAATTTTACGGCTATTTACGCATATGTTATTTACATAAAACATATCAATGAAAACATGTATAAAGTGTCAGTTTATAGTATCAGGCTAATAACGAAGTTGGATAGAGCTAAAGCAAAAATTAATAATCGTCCGCCGTTCGCGTTTTGTCACGTGGCCATATAACGGTGAAGACATATTTAACCGGCCACTTGCCACCGGCTTGGATGCACGCCTTGCACATCACGAGATTTCTCGACTCAAACTGACACTTACCGTGTAAATAATTTAAAAATTAACTACCAATATCGCTCTTAATTCAACCAAACTTGTCAACATTTCGACGGTATTATTTTTCACAACATCATTTTTCTTTCATTCCTAATGCTAGATGGCAACTAGAGAAAGTCTAAATAGCAACTGCGACCCAGGATTCCATGCATATCTACATCACTCATACTAAACTGTAAGCTAAACAAGATGAACGCGTATCTCCGCAACATTCATAAATTTTAGTTCAATAACGTCTTTTAGATATGATTATGCACACGCAATTTTATATCACAGCTCGACGATTATGATTTTATTTTGTCCAAATATTTGATTTTGTGAAATTTGAGTTACTTATAATATAATTCACATATTCTGATGACACATTCTATCATTGACCGCATTCCATAAAATAATTATTAAATTAAAAAAAAATACTGTAAATACACTTCCTTTTTTTTCTGGACAGTGAACAGTTCTGTTATATTAAGCGATATTGAAAACGGTGTAACTGCGCATATTTTTTCGTGAAGTTTATCTGTTTGTTAAGTGAGGTGAAAACAGACATTGTAAGGTGGTTAATGAGCGGCGTAGATGCCGTGCCTGTGTGCACAGTACAGTATATATAATACGCTAGACAGACATAAACAGCAATTTATTTCTGGCAACGAACCCGCGTCCTTGGCGCCGACCTTATTGCGCAACACCGGTTTCGAAATGCGCACACGCACGCTCTATGTATGTGCTTACATGAGATGATACCTATGTATGCAACAGCTTAGATTAGAAATACAATACTGGACTTGTCTGGAATATCAAGTTCTTCCTCCACTATACAGGGCAGTGCACATCTACACTAACTTATTAATCGTCTTTGCTGTGAATAGGAAGAGTTCTTGTATCAGATAATTATATAGTTAATTAAGACAAAAAACATATATTTTTTTTTCATTTTAAATTCCAAATTCAAAATTGCTAGAAAATTGATATCGACACAAAAAATATGACCTCACGTATTTCGTATTCTTCCTTTTGAGTTACTGGTATACATACATAGATCTACGTATTGCCAAAGAGTATTAAAACAAATATATGTGACATGTTATTCTGAAACCTGCGCAACGTAATGTAAAAGTGTGAAAGTTCTTCTTGACGTTTTGTATGTATTGTTTTTAAATTACATTTTTGGGTAAGTAGAGAAATAGGAACATGGAAGATGTTGCTTTAACATCGAATGGAGGTGACATCAGATAGATTTTTAACATTCACTAAGTAATTTCATGTTCTAGCGTATTAGGAATATCAATTAAAAATATCAATTTGTCTTGTCAGAGTACTAATTGCTCATTTTTGTAGCAGTATTTGGTAAATAGAGTCGCTTTAGCAAAATTTTAACGCCTATGTTTACTGTAACTGTTTAATTATTTTTCACCTCATGAAGATCGATTTTGTTCTTTGTAGCTAAAACATATAAATAATAAAATGCTCTATGAGAAAATAATTTCATTACGCTGTCTTCAGCTAAGATAACAAGATAAGATGTTTTAATCATTGTCAAACCAGGCTTAAATTAAATTAAATTTTAACTGAAAAATTAAAGTCCATTTGTAATTACCATAATTTTACCGGCTATAAACTTATAAACTAATTAGTCAAGCTTATTTATAAACTATTCTTCATAATGGGCATTTCCTTTAACAGGTATTTGATACAGAATACTGAAAATAGCACAGGTATTCTCCAAAAATTTGCAAACGTCGAAAACTACCCAGCTGCGTGCAATGATGTACCTACCACATCCAAATTAGAATGAGTGTTTCTCGAGTGCGCGTCGCGGTGACTGAGTGAAAGTGGCAGCAAGCATGTTGTCTCTGGGCGAGCGAAGGCCGACCACAAGCCGACCGCGCGGCCACCACGTAAATAATATCAACACAAAAATGCTTGCACTAACTTCACTAACAGTCCCACTGCGGGTAACTGATACCGCTTGCCATTAAACTAATTAGAACTAATTAATTTATGTCACACTTACATCCTTATTTTGTGCAACGGGCGTAGGTCGTGGCTAATTATATAAATTTGGTGTCCGCTCAATGACGTCTCAATAGAGACTAATTCCATTCCGCAACCGCTTTCGTTGGCCAGTCCGAGCATCAACTGATGAACCGCGAACAAAACGATCTTATCGGATCCCATGATTACTGTTTTGATTGTTTTAAGATAGCGTGGCGAAATTTATACTAAAACGAATTGTGTATCGTCGATAAATACAACAGAAATAAATCGTTGATTGATGATGTCAGTTCTGTGAAACGTAATAATTGATATGAAACATATAAAAACTATTTATTGGTTATTAATTTTAACGGTCGGCAGTGAAAAACGAAAAGCCTCAACATAACACAATCGCGGTAACCTTGCGCAGCGCGTCGCGTCGCCGCGCCGTCGAGCCGCGACCGACATTCTGCCAGCCACCGCGGTGCTGTTCCTCAACACTATATTTTTTTCTTACACTCTACCGTTATCAAAGAAACAATAAATTAACTTGGCGGTGTCATGTACTGCTACATTTGCCTTAATTAAGCCATTAGATTTATTTATACAAAGGTACTAACAAATTAATTTTGTTTTTTTTACAGTCAATAATTAAACAAACATTGCCCATGCACTCTGTTCTGTTCTATAATTGGTTCAAAATTATTAAAACTGAAGTTGCGTTTTAGTTATTAGTTAGAGAATCCGGATGTAAATAAATCTCGAAGCAAAAGCTTCGTTCGCAATGATCGGTGCGCCTCGGGCGCGGAGCAGCGTGCGCGCTCTGCAATTACCACGGTGGCCCGGGGGGCATTCCTCTGAACGTTCAGCCTAATTAGACCAGCGCGCGATGAGCCTTTGTCTAACAGTTCACCTTGCCGGCTTTAACGAGTCCTATTCCCATTCTCGACCTCTAGGAAATTACGATGCGCTTGATGCTATTTCATTATGATTGTACCAGTACACCGCAGTGTCGCGCCCAGCACCGTAATGTTTGCAAATACTTTACATTTGCATGTCACGACTGAATGTCACGGATGTTATTATGTCATAATGTTCTCCTATTCCTCATGATGTAAATATTACAATCGTAATCGAAACGGAAAATTGTAGGCAATTCTAAAATGCAAAAGATAAAGTAGTTGTCGTTTTGTTGGTTATCTGTGTTAGAAAATATTAGGCGTTGGAACATATGTGTGGAGCGGTGTTACACACGAACTGGTCAGAAAGCAAATATTGATGCGTGTTTGGAAGTGACCGATTCATGTGTTTACAGTGTGCGCGCCGGCCGCCGAGAGCCACCTCGCCGCCGCGCCGCCGCGCCGCCTGGCGCAGGCGCACCGCTCCGCGTACTCAAACGGCTCTACATCTGAACACTGTTACGTAAACATGTTAGACACATAGTGCACAAACACCGGCTGCACTGATCGTTAAAAACAATATTTATTCAACTACTGCCAGGCTACTTCATAGTACGTTCATCGATAACTGTCAAACGCAGAGAACTAGAAACGTTTAGACACACCAGCGGACAATAATTACATTCAAATTATTCATCGCATTGTGTACATGCCGTTAGATAAAGATCATGGAAAATTATTATTGCTAGTGCTGCGCAAAAAGCTTGTAAACAATATTTTATTAGGTGTACCTATTGAGTTACCGTATGTCTATCTGACGCAGCATGTCTTGAATAGATATGCCGTCTATGGACTCGTTGTTAGAGAGTAATGTACAGCCCACTTCTACGAAGCATAGACTATATCTATGTAGACACGACATTCCTTAAACTTATGGAAAATAGCAATTAACAATATTAATTACCTTTATGAATAAGTCTATTTACTGGTTTATTATTTATGAAAAGAAATAAAAGGGTTCCTGTATATCTATACATAGCTATGAAACTGTAAATGATGAACTATGGGATATAAAAGGAATAATTATTACAACGTAGGTAAACATTAGTCAAGCAATACTTCATGTGTACCTACTTTTAATATTTTAAGTGGGCCCACTTATATAAGTAGTTCCAGCGCTTTAGTATTACAGGGGTTAATATTATAATTTTGAAAAAAGTGATTTTGATTTGAATCTCTTACTGATTCTAGAATTAATTTTATTTTATTTTATTTTTATTTATTCGGAAAACTTACAGCAAACTTATAGTAAATCAAGATAATACAGGTATACTTACAAAGCCATTTACAAGTTTTCACAAATATGTTAGTGCTTAAATAGCGTAACAGTCGGCTAGGTCTTAACTTAATGAGATACAGAGTGCTAATGTTGAAAATTATTATATTTTTATGGCATCTTCAACACATTCATAAATAAAAACATATTTATATTTTCTTGAAACATATTTAAATACAAATTGATAGTAATTTAATACGCCTAGAAACTTTATTCGTAATAAAACTACCGATATAAGATTACATTTTTATTTTATCTGCGTAAAAGTTTTATCGATCGGTTATGGTACAAAGCACTCAATTGATGTCATCAATATTTGCAATCCAAAAGATACACAATACTAGATTGCAAAATAATAAAATCATCACACAATTTTGTCATTTTAAAAAAAATATCACATGAATTTGTATACAAAAAAACGCATTAAAGGCTAAGTACATGTGGTTGTTCTATGTGAAGGTACGGTGGGTTTATAAATAGCCGGAGCGGGGCGCGGGCGGCCGCGTGCGGGCAGACGCGCGGTCGCCGAGCTTCCGCGAATCTCCGATACATCCACATCATCAACTCGGACTGTTATGTATATTTTGATATGTATAAGCCTTGCGACTAATTCTAATCTAATACATTTTTTTAATAAATTAATTCAGATCAGATGAATAGTAAAGTGTTTTACGTGATAGCCAACGTGAAGCGTTTTTGAGTTGGCTGGGAAATGGGAATAGGAAAAAAAGCGAGTTCATTCGTTTGATTAACCAGCAAATATTGGTCTGGTTATAATAAGCTTTGATAAGTAATATTAAAAGTAATTTACTTTTGGAACAGCCTCTGTAGAGCATTTTTAAGTGGGCTGGGAAATGAAACGTCCCGGTCACACATATATTTGTTTGAGGCTATAAAATGTTTTATAGTTTATGATAGGTACCTACGATACAAAATTTGAGTCTTACTGTGGGGTTAGAAATGTGTATTGGGTGGGCTTCTAGATATCGTTTTTTGTACAATTTGATATATTGATTATCTCGTTATATAAATATTATATTTAATCTAAAGGATCGATTCAGTATTAAGAGTACTCGTATGTAAGCTTTTAAATGCGCAGCACATTTATGACATAATTTCTGAGTAACGTTACTGCAGGGAAACTTAAGTAAATATTTTCCACAGAAAAATACCTATAATTTCATAAGGAAAATTGTGACCATAGTTCTTACATACTTGTAAGCAAGTTCATACATTTGTTAACATTTCCATGTTGTGCGACTAATCTTACATAGCCTCACGAAATTGAATATAGCATAAGTTCATTAGCTGTAACCAATTTGGCCATATCATAATTCAAGAAAATAGTTGTTCTGCTTCCATATTTTATGTAAAGAAAGCAAGGCATAACAGAGTTTGCAATGTTACGTCTTGCATGATGTTTTTCATCAACCTTTAATCAAAAGCATCGCATTGTAGTAAATGATGTTTATTTGTTTACTGTTTCTTAGAATATCATATTAGAATATTAAACTAATGCCTAGCAAACAGATAGATTCAAAAGATCCCGATTACTTCATTCTTAAAGTAGTTACGTGTTTAAATGGTTGTTGATGGTTGATACCAATCAGTAAGTTCGTTAAAGCTTGAATATTTATCCATGAAATGTTTAATTTAGCGGAACGATGAGCGTATTACAAATTTACTGCGTGTCTCTTACGTAAAAGCATCAAAATCCCTAATATTCAAAAGCAAAAAATCTTCGATTTAAGGAAAAGGACATATGAATTTGAATTAAAGATGTTAATTAGGCTTGGAACACATATTGCCTTATTAAGCGATAATTACAATATTAACGTTTGAAAATAGATGTAAACATGTTGAGTTTCTATTTTTAAATATGCAAGAGGATTGCATATGTAGTGTTATCAGGCGAGTAACACGAGGTAAAGGCGTGTGTGATGATTGTGAATGCATTGAAGGGACGAGAGCCGCGAGCAAGCGCCGTGCCGCGCCGCGCTGGCGCAATGCTTCTCTCCGGTTACACTACAGCACTGTGAACAGGAAAACAGGTACAGATATAAATGGAATCCCGATCTCCATCGATACCACATATAATACTTTCAAACAAATTTGGTATTCACTGTGGGCGTTAAAGAACAAGGTTTTTGTCGATCAAAGCAAGGTGAAATTTTCTTATTGAATAAAAATGCATGTTTTTATTTCCACCTGAATTTAAATTAAAAATCAATTAAATAATCGTAAATGCCCTTCAGTTAGATTCGGATAGAAATTTTAAATCTCGTTGCCCTAAAGCTGTTAGGTTAGTTAAGTAATTAATTAAAAGGTGATCAATAAAAATAAATCGAGATTGATGTATGATAAAAATGTTGAGGACATAAGTTTGTGTGGTAAATAACGTTTGGATGGGAATAATGATAAGCGTTCGGTAGACGATAGGGCGCCGCGCAGTGACGCCGCGCCGCCTGAGCGTGTCGGCCGAGCGCGCGCTGCACTGCACCGCGGGACACACCGCCGCGTCTGCCAGACAACACGACCACTTGCACCCACACCATCACCACACCAGCGCTAAAACTACTTCTACTACTACTACTCCCGAAAAATATAGCATGGAGAGCGTGGTTGAGTGATTGAAAACGTGCAAGTAATTCTATTTGTAAAGTTTCGGTCATTGTTAAACTTTACTTGTATTTTTTAGTTGTTATTAGGCTGAAAGATCGTATAAACATAGTTTTACAGTTATTGCTACATTACGTCGCATAATTCAGTTAATTCTTTACTTGATATAATTTCACTCAAAATGTCCTGTACAATTACAAAAGTTTGTAAGGGGAGAAAGTGTGATTAAGGATTGATGGAAGCCGTAGTGAGGCTGTCGATTCGTTGCAGCAATGTGGCATGTTCTCATGTTACCGTACACGCACCCACCTGCGCACCAACACTTGCGTCATTTACAACTTTAAAATAATAAAACTGGTTCCGATTGTGATCTATACGAAGTTGGAGCGACGATTAATGTCCCCGGCGGCGCACCTGGCAGCGCGACCCGCGACCCGCGACCCCGTGCTGCCTCGACACCCGATACCCCGTGTAATACGAAGCTTTTAATGTCTTCAAAAAATACATTCCATATTCATATCGCACTGACATTAACACTAACTCGTTTCATAAACGCTGACATACAAACACTCCATATGTGTAGATTGGTATTGTTTGGTTAACCCCGAATCAAATGTCAACCGCGCTACACAAGTTTTGGGGGACGCAACGCGCTGAACATTGTATACTGGGATCCAGCTATGTTACATTAAACAGGAGCCAAGAAAATGTATGCTGACAGCTAACCATGTTTGTACGAAGGAAAAAAACACATCTCGACTGTGCAAAATTAAACAAAGATCCGCGCAAGAACGAAACACTGACAAGGATTGTTTAAAAAAATGAGAAATTATGAATGTGAAGACGATCAAAGAAATATTTTCACATTATTCATCGTGTTGGTTTTCCACACACGTACATACGCGAGACATGGATGTTATTTTTTTAAACAAAGAAGACGACAATGTCGGATCAACGACCTGCCCTTATTTGGGTAAACCAGCAAGGCGACATCATGTGCGTATATGCACTGCCAATTTCCACATTCCAGGGATAGCGAGCGAAGAAAAAGCCTTCAGTCATATTTAGAAGGAGATAATGACATGGAAATTAAGAAACAATGTGACTTTTATATTATAAGGAGGTAAATAATAATCTATTGTGATTCCAGCCAAATATGCAAAAGACGAATCTAGAATAGTCGCGAATGATTATGGATATGTATGGAATATATATAATAGTTTGTAAATTTGAATGGTGTATTAGCGAAGTTGACGTGAGCGTCGCCAGGTGTATCGGCAACCTGTTCGATCTGAGTATCATGTTACGCTAGGTTTCACATTAGGAAATTTATACGACGGCTCATATGACTACTGACTGTTAATTATTGTTTTATTGACGAGATAAATTATTATAATTATTAATCGGTTCCAAGAAACTACTGCAAAACAAGGTGAATCACTCGCGATTATTTCGCCGCGGCCGAGCAGATGTGCGCTCGCGCCGCGGGGAGTGTTGATTAAATTAAGTGACATTTCATTTTAATTCATCGACATAAATCTCGAACATTACGAGTGCCATTATCGTAGCTCGCAGGTGCCGCCGAGAGGCAAAGGTCTCGCGCGCAGATAAACCAACACTGACACCGCGTCTGCCGCATCACATTCGTCGTCTACAACACACTGCACACACTACTCTGTCCATCTCTCCAACGCATTGCTTACATTTACTATTCATAAACAGATTATGTGGTAAAACCTTATTGTCCTTAATGTTTCCATTTTATTTGATCTCCTTTATTACTTCTGGTTTTATAGTGCACTTGTATCATAGGCCCATTTCTCGATTCCTCGTAGAGCGGTGTTTATTTATGTCTTATTTATTGACTACAACGGCAAATTTGTTTTGTACTTGTTATTAAAATACCTTATGGTGGATGCTCTTCAAAGGATTATGTAACTCGAAGAAAATAAGCCTTTTGTCGTTGTTCAGAAGTAAAACCCGCTTGATGTAATCGAAACTTTGCTGAGCCCACGATGGAGCGCACCTTACCGCCGTCACTTTTACGCGTCGACTTCATATATTTCAATGTATATTGTTTGTTAATACGACACATTTGCATAAGCGAAGGAAATATTGCAAGGTACGAGGCGCGGGCAAACCCGGACTCCTTGATTCGTTTCCATTTTGCAATACAAACAACGCTATGATACGCTAGTACCCGCCACACCTTATTATCATAAGTATTTACGACTGTGTAAATCTACACATTTTATGTAAGACTGGCTTCTGCCTGCAGTGCTGCTCGTGTAGTAGTATCGGTGGCTTTAAAAAAATGGTATAGCTATAAAGTCGTTCTAACATTTTTTTCAGGCTTTACCTTTGACTTGCTTATAGGCGTTGCTAAATATTTAGTGTGTGAAGGCATGCCAGTACAAAATATTTTTTGCCACGCTTAATTTTTGCTATGATTAGTAAAAAGATTGATAAACATAGGAAGTAGTTTTCCGCTATGATGAGAGTCATCAGTCTTTCATTCGACTAACTCAAGTTCTCAAGGGTTATTCCACCATTGGTCGATCGCCAGAGTTTAGGCCATTGGCTAGCGGGTGCAGTTGGCTTAGGCCAAGTAAGGGATTGGTTGGAGCCCCGCTCAAAATTCATTCCAATCACCAACATTTTTCATGGACGGAATGACAGACTGCTATTTTATATTCTTATAGGTAAGTATTTACACATTGTATTTCATAAAACTAGTGTATATACTGGGTGCTAATAGAACAAGCTTTCAACCCGCATTGAGAAATATCTAATGACTTTGATCCAGCGAAGCAGGATTGACGCTGTTTACTACGTGGATTGTCTAGTGATAGAAAGTTTCTCTACTGATAGTGCACTGATTTTCATAATCGTCATCATTTTTTATTTTATTTTACACAAGGGTATGTTATGCTTATGTATTGTAGCTCCGAGACAAGTGACATAGACTCTAATTTACGTCATGGTTACAACCAGCACTGGTAAAACCTTCACAGGCTCTATGTGGTGTGTTTTGGTAACGAGTACTATTTGTATATCTGTCTATAATATTTTAGTTAAGTTAGTCATTTATTGTCCCTTGTAACAAATAAATAATTTTCTTTCTTTCTAATACAGGTGACGAGAGCAGTGCAGTACTTCGTAATTATAAGTTTTTGGTATTGCCCCTTCTTACGAGCCTATATTGCTTATCATTAGGCGTACTGCTGCAACTTCCTTCATTATTTATAAAATTACTTTAAAGCACCTTACGCAAAATGATTCTATTACATTTTTGGATCCTATTTTAATTAAAGTTCGATCAAAGAAGCATCTATATCAGCCCATATACATACATCCCATTGCAGGCGCCACCCTCATTTACAATGCAGAGTACGATTGAGGGGTTAGGCCGTATAGTCCAATGAGAGAAGCATCTGATATAGTATCTATTTATGAACCACTACTGTGTACTACAGTTCAGTTGTGACAACAGACATGACATACAAACAACTAGCAAGTTATTCATTAACTTGTGTTACCGTCCTCTTAAATGCAGTACAAAAGTCAGGTTTGTATTTTATACTAAGCATCTGATTAAATTAATCAGTATTAAAATATTACATCACTAGTCGTACACCTGGTGGAATAATTAGTTTCCTGTACGTTTGGAATACACCAAGTACTAGTATGTTAATCGGACGATGAGTTCCAAAGGACAAACATGATTAGTTACAACAAGTATTGTGATCATACTACGGCAAATTTTATAAATTACTCGCTTAATTTATTGCCTTATATCGCTTTATACAGTGTATTAATTTAGCTGTAGACATATGCTATTAGTTGTAACAATGATTATGAAATTAACTGCATTTGCATATGCATCACTTGATAAAAAGTTCTTTTTAACCGAATTAAAAAAAGAAGGAAGTTCTTTGTATTATTTTTTAACAATACGTATTACGAATAATCGAAGGAAATCTGAAATGTCAATAATTAAGCCATTTTACAAAACTATGGATTGTTTGTAGTAACAAGCCAAAATCTTGACTATAAATTAAGTCTCTCGCACCTCTCACCATAGTGTAGAATATGAATATGACACGAATACTCAGCCTCAATTTTTAAGACTTCGTCTATCTCACTCAACATACATTTATCAGCTAAGGAAACGTTTCTGCTAGACACAGACGAGTGCGAGCTGACATATCACATAATAGCACAATTGTTTTAACGCACAAGGCTCTACGAAGTACAAATTAAGTGTCATGTTCGATCTAAATAAATGGTAAATGTTTTTGTGGACAATACTTTTTTTGCAACTCCTATTAATTCAACTTTCTGATTAA
Organism: Hyles euphorbiae; assembly: GCA_023078785.2. Lineage (NCBI taxonomy): Eukaryota > Metazoa > Arthropoda > Insecta > Lepidoptera > Sphingidae > Hyles > Hyles euphorbiae. The sequence continues at coordinate 12,289,754 of CM041040.1, forward strand.
TTTCGTTGTGGGTAAAAGACGAGTTAGACATTCTCGTAGACTCGCCGAGCTTCAATGCTCGGTGTTATCAAATGGCGTGCCACTGTTGATCCTGGCTAACAGCAGTTACAGTGGTGGGTGTGAGGGTGGGACAGTCTCCAAATGTTTTTGTGAAAATAAATCAAATCTTCTTAAATTTTAATTCATTTTATAAAATCATAGTTGTGGTGAGGAAGTTTGAATTTTTATGACTGTCAGAAAGATCAGTTTTTAGAAAAATTGTTATTACATATTTAAAATATTTAAAGGCTTTAGTTACCATCACATTTTTATCATATGTTAATGCATGTCTAAGTCTAGTGTAGAGAAAACCTTATTTTCAACTCAAAATACTAATACTTCGCAATATTAATTTCACTAACAATATACATTTCATCCGTATTTAATACTCTTAAAAAAGAGTTTCTTAACTACCCCACAATAACAATAAGACAATACAATGTAAGTATGTTACATGCAATAATATAGAATAAATCCTGTTTTAAGTAACTCAAACCGCAGTGTTTAAATTATAAGCAGCTATCGTGTTCATACCATCAAATATAAGTGTTGTATGCCCTTTTAAATGTAGGTGCCCTTAGGATCCTCTTACTAAAAGTTCAAAGAACACATACTTTACATTTAAATTTATCATATTGTAATTTGCAACGAGCCATTAAATTAAGAATTTTTTTTTTCAATAATTGAGCTACGATAATTATACGATAATACGATACTACGATTGAGTGGAGCTGTTACATTTTCATGATGTACTCTACTTAATGAAAAGCTGTGAAATGATTAGGAGATTTAAATATTATTCTTCAAAGTAATTTCTAAATACATTAAAATTAAATTTGCAATCCCCTTGCAAAATAATGTTTAATTAAAGTAATAGTACGCGGACAAGCATTAACCACACGACACCTCGTAAAAAGAGCACAAGACAAAAAGCAACATGAACTGCATCCCGTGTTCAACGAAGCTTTAATCTGCGGTGCGGTTGCAGTGGCGTGTGCAGCGTGCTCTGTGCAATGTGCAGTGTGCAGTGTGCGGCAGGTACGGCTAGGTCACGCATGCGCAGTGCAGTAGCCGACCTTGCGAGTGGATCACGTTGCGGCCACATTTCTGCCGCTCGCCGCGCGTGCGGTTCACACCCGCGACGGAATGTCCCCATCATCTGATAGCTTGGATTAACATTTGATATACTCTCGACAACATTTCTGACATGCCGTCGATGCACTCAATGTAACTGCTCGGCAAACCACTGTCTGCACTTCTCGACTGTAAATACAAGAATTACCACCCTTGTAACATAAGTACACTATTGGTTTGATCCTAAGTGTAAAATAAGTTTAGCTTGAAAGAGACCCAAAAAAAATTTTTTTTTGACAAGACGTTAAGATGTCTAGCAATTTGCACTTCGGCTGTTATTAAACTGTCTTCAATATAGAAACACTGAAGACATAATAATGTAGATGGCATTCAAATTAGGACCACTATCTATCTTAGTAAAACTACAGCACGTCATTTAAGTATCTACGATTGTGTGGGATACATACCTTGTATTATTTACCTGAAGAAATGTAGAATTTATTTAAAACAAATAACTGACTGTAGTGTAAATATTTTCCTCATCCAACAAACTTTCTGAGAATATACGCAGACAACATTGTAGTAATCCAAAATGTTAAACAATATGTTATATTACTATATTTACGCTTATTTGGTATACAAGACCGATAGTGGAACGCACACATGAGAGCAAATGTCATCCATATATTACTGACGATTGTAATTATAACAATTTATGTGCTAAAGCTCAGTTGCTCTTTTATCGTGACATCAATCACAAACTCTTATAAATAAATAATAATGAATTACATTGTTTATATATTTTAATCATCTACCCCCACGGCTTTTGGTTTAGTGCATACATACATACATAAACTCACGCCTTTTTCCTAGAAGGGGCAAGCAGAGGTTTTACCAGGACACACATGTTTCGCCTTGTGTTTTTCGATCCCACGATATACTATGGGGCACAAATTCCTGAATTCGGGCTGATAAACATTAGAAAAATCCAATATCAATTTTCTCCAAACCGGAATTCGAACACGAGACCTAAGGTTTGTAATCGTACTTTTACTCAGCTTTACAACCACGCCGAGGTAGTCGGTTTGGTGCAACATCATTTACACTTGCTTAAAGTTTGCACATATAATCTACCTGACTCTACCTTTCCCTCAACTTCTTCCTACTATATACATACTATAAGAGTTAAAAGACGTTCTACTAGTACGAATTTACGAAACCACCACAAAGATTGTCACTTTATACCTTACCAAAAAGTTTTAATTACTGATAGATTCGTAGGATTATAATATTTGGCCACGTGGAAGACCTAGACGCAGGTGGCGAGACGAATTGGATGCCTATTGGACAGACTGGTCATATAAAGCCCTTGAACAGGATTCATGGAATGCGGAAAGAGAGGCCTTTGTCCTGCAGTGGGACGCTACAGGCTTGTAATATTATATATTTTTTGCCATGTAACTACTGTATAACTTTCATAGAGAGAAATTAATTGAGTCACCAATCGAATATACATCACCTTTTTTGTCATAGTTCCGGCAAACGAGCAAACAGATAACCTGCTGGTAAGTGATCACTGTCGCCCATGAACATCCATAGAGATTGGATCATGGACGTGTTGCCAGACCATCATATCGAGAAGGGAGCGAGAAGGATAAAGAATGGGAAGAGGGAAGGGGTATTGGGCATTCGGCAATCTCACCCACCGAACGAAACCAAACAGCAAAGCTATCGCCTCACGTTGATCTCCTTTGAGACAGTGGTACCGCCCCGGACGAGCCTGCCCATCCATGCTGAGGTATTACTGACAACAGCGTAGCTCTACCAGTTAAAAAAGCGCAATGCGAGATTCATCATCATCAGCCTTTTGTTGTCCACTGCTGGATATAGGCCTCGTCCAAATAGCGCCATTTCACCCTGTCGCTTGTCGCACCCAGCATAATATGCCAGCGACCGTTTGCAAATCATCACTAGCTGGGGGCGTCCTACAACTACGTTTGCCAAGACGCGGTCTCCACCCAAGAAGACATTTACTCCAACGATTAAAGCAAGCGCGATCACAGAATAATAAAACATTATATCGTACGCCATTTAGTCGTCGGTATGTCCAAAGCTTTACTATAGCACTGAATATTCTATTGCTGTTTAACCAGGTATCACTATAATTAGACAAATACCTAATAATTGACATGCTAAGCAACAACCCGCGCAAATTCTGTGTACAATTTAATAAAGCTAAACCTCGACTATTAATTGCATTTACAGGGTGCTCGTTTAAATGTTATATATTTCATTTCAATATTATTATTAAGTTTTGTTTAAACGCATTTATAGCACGGACGTAAAATCGTAAGTAAATTACTAAATAATAATACTTACTAGAATTATTCAGGAAGTGAAGCGAAGCGAAGAGAATAAACGCAGAAAAAGGGAAATTACGATTAATTTTAAATCATGTTTCAGATCTTGTTATAGTGAAATGAAATGAAAATGGAAACTAATAAAGCTAAACTACGGAAAATACCTCATTACCCATTATTATTTAGTAAGCTGTTCGTTTTAGCTAAATTCTTGCGAAGATTATGCAACTTTCTACCCGTTACCACGAATATTTCACTTGCTCAATCCCTGCTTCTCCCCATCCTTGATTATGCCGATGTCAGCTATCTTGATCTCACCGAAGACCAGCTTCATAAACTTGAGGGACTGCAAAATTTCTGCATAAGATTCATATTTGGTCTACGTAAATATGATCATGTGTCTGAGTTTCGTGTTAAACTTAAGTTGTTAACTATACGACTTCGTCGGAATGCTCACATTCTCTCTCTTCTTTACAATATTTTGTTTAATCCTCTCACCCCATCTTATCTTAAAGAACGCTTTATTTTTCTTCATGACTCACATTTGAGGTCCTTGAGGTCGTCCGAGAATCTTAAGCTGAGAATGCCTGTGCACACCAAGATATTTATGGACAAGTCTTTTAATGTCAAAGCAGTTCGATTGTGGAACTCACTTCCTGTTGTGGTGAGACAGGCGATATCACTGTCTTCATTCAAGAGGCTAATTAAAGAACTCTTACCTTTCTCTTTGATTAAACAGATTTTAGTCGATATTATTTCTTACATCGAAATCATTTTACAATTTGTATTTATTATACATTTATTTAGTATTATATGTATTTATATTATGTTGTATTAGTATTATTTAGTTTCCTCTCCTTTATTTATTTATTTAACACTGCCCTCTCTTTCTCGTTCTTCTAAATCTATCCCATAGTTATCTGTAAGACATTGCTTTAAGCGATAAGACCGCTATTTGTACTTTTTTTATTTTTGTTTCTGTATATTGTGTTTATTTTAAATTTAAGAAGGTACTTCGCTCACCGAACCCTAACCGCTTCGGTGTGAAATGGGTATCCAGCAATCTTATTATATCTTCATATGGTACATCTTGGACATCTTTTGGTAGCGCTAAGTCTGATACCAGTTGAAAAGTGTTCTCCGCGAGTGCACTCAGTAATATCGCTCTTCTCTTCACACCCTGCACATCCGATGTAGATGTGATACTGTTGGCAATAAACCATTGTCCGAGTCGACTTTTATAATTTTTCCACGACTGCACATTATGGTCGTAACTTGTTAAAATACCGTAATGCATTGTATCCATTTTTTATTTTGCTTAGCGGGTACTCGTCGCCACTGTTGCGTATAGGACAGGTGTGAATGAAAGGCCGGTTAATAGCACACTCATGTAATCGCAATCTGTCACATTCAAGATAGTTCCCACATCTACGTATATCTGTGCTACCCACATGTACTTCAATATACAACAGTGTACAATAAAGATTTAAATAATAATAAAAATAATAATATTACCCCTTTCCTCTTCCTATTCTTTTTCCTTCCTGTTCTGTTCCCGATATCATGGGCTGACAACACATCAATGATCCAATCCTTATGAATGTTCATGGGTGGCAGTAATCACTCACCATCAGGCAACTTTTTAGCTCGTATACCGGATCAAGGCAATAAAAAAATATAACAGCTCTAATATAGTCCAGCATTGACTCTATCTTCTTTGATATTACACAACCATTCCCTTCAATCTTTTACCTTTCACTTCACTTTGTTTTATTTCAGCTTTTAACATTTCATACGGGATACGTGGTACAAATATTCATGATACGATATAAATATATTGCGTTTCCTGAGCGCATGACGAGGCTTAAAGAAAGTACTCTCCTTAAGGCAGGCGGCGACTTTGTTGTGCTGGCCCCTTCAGACGGGCATCAGGCGGGTCGCTAGTTCGTCTGGCTATAGTGGCAATTAAAAAAATGTGAGTAAATATTTTGCGCTGTTGTTGTTATTTCAAGATCAACAAATAGTTGGTTATATGATTTATTGAGGGCATTCTTATCATATAACACGGGAGTTTTATTGCACAAACAGCTCCAATTGTCAAATCCTACCACTAAATAAGTATTGAAAAGAGAGTGCATTTTAACATCAGTAATTTGCCCTATAATAATTTTTCCATTATTTTACTATCTCCTATTGGGGTTTGTCAGCAGAGTTACCCGTTCTAACGGGGTTTCTTACTTAATTATAACATCTGCCCTTATATTTTACAGATTTCTAAAATATGGTGGCAATATATTATTAAGTAAGTCTTCTATTAAATGGTAACTAAGCAATTTTACCAGAGGTAGAATATAAATATCGCGCATATTACTGAGAACATATTGTCCTTATCAATATGAATGAATATCTTATTGTATTTCGTACACGTAAGGTAAATGCACATTATCTGTAGCCCCGGCACATCTGTGATGCGATCCCTTATTTATTCTGCTGGCCACGTGCCACACGCCACATGCCTTCACCAACCAATTAATTTTCATTCCTATAATAGGTTTACAGGCTCAATGCTCTTTTACAAGCTAGGACATGGAGCTTCCTATATGCAAAAAAAATATTTTTATAATAAAATCACACAATAACCTACATTCTAAAAAACAAACCTCGTTGTTAACATTAAATCAGCTTTGTTTTCGCGCAACCATCACCAAACACATAATATAGCACTTTTAGAAACAATAAAAAACTAATAACCAATTCAGCACACCTTGTAAGTTCATCGACTGTTTTACATAAAATGTATGTTGACTAAGCTAGATACCTTAGCGTTTGCATCTATTTTTAGCCGGGATTGTAGTACTGTCTCGTAGCCACGGCTATAAATAATTCAAACAGAGCTTTTCGTATTGACATAGTGACTTGATTCGATGCATAATAATGGCCGCTCTATTAAGTTAGTCTTGGTGCAGTTTGTTGTACAAACACGATACGGTACGCTAATACAAATACTTTTAAATGTACTTCATTTAGATAGATTGCTAGTAATTGAACACGGTAGGTAAACGTATTTACTTAGAATAAGTAATGTATTTTAGCCGTTGTCATTGTTTATGTAGTGAGTACATTAAAAACACTTCCTTGTATTGTCTTTACGTAATAAGATTTATAGATGACTATTATTATTAGTGTAACGTAATATGTACTAAACATATATAGGTATCTACTAGAGTTTTCCACGCCTATACTTAAACAGACGGGGTTAAATATCATTATCTAATATTTTAATAGTAGATATATTTCTTAATTACATTTTAATGCTAATACGTTACGTTACACTCCCAATTTGAGGGCTATAGCAAAAAAAATACCTACGAAACACGTAATACTCGGTGGAATCCGCCATGTAAAAACTGACAAATTCAGCCACCTTTTAACAGGTATACGCGGGCCGGGCCGTCAGAGATAATACGTGTTTTAAAGGGTCTAAAACAGAGGTCTGCCGATCGATCATTAGAACTTATTTGTTTTTTGACGGTGACAGGACACCGTCCGAGTTAGTAGTGGACGCGTTTGTCATTATCTACGTGTTGCATCGGGCCATTCGTCATGCTGTCACTAAGACAGGGCTCGACGAAATAATCAAAGTCACCGCTCGATAACGGTGATGGCTGATAAGTTTACGTACTTGATTTTTCCAAGCACTGTGAGACCTTTCCTGCTGCTAAGCGGCGAGCCAACATATTAATCTTAGTCAGCGAGCTGCACCTAATGTATTCATAACATAATGCCATGAGGACACCAAAATCAACACGCAATTAGCGACGGCTTTAAAGGAGTGTTGATTTATGGTTTGTGTCTACTATTAGATATGTCTTTATACTAATGTATACTGAATCTCGAGACCGTTTGTTTTGATTGTATTAGGAATGTAACTGGGATAAAATTATGAAAGGTAGTTTATTAATCAATTATTTAACAATTAAATTACCGATTACTTATTATAATTGGAAATGGAATGGATTAACAAGACGAGTTCGGTCCTAAGTTATTATATTAAGGCTTTAAAGGTAGTAAGGCTAAATTAACGTCGAAGTTCCTAAATATAGTATGAAATCTCGAACCTTTAAACATTAGTAACCCTCGTTAGATAACTATGAAATTACGAAGGATCCATTACTTTGCAGTGGTCTGTACTGAATTCCTGCTAAATATAAGAATCTTCCTCATCGCTAGTATTGTAATATACATTTACTCAGTATTGGTAAGTAATACCACTTGACCACTATGATTCAATTGGCTATGAGTCAATTTCACTTGCTCGTTTGTTGGCGCCAGAGAATTACAAACAAGGCTTTAATGTCTGCGGTATCTTTATTACTTTAACCACAAAGAAAAATATATAACAGATCTCTTTAAAGTTGAGAGATGTGTTTTGACACTTACCTTAAATAAATTAAGAAATAATGTACTATGAATAAAACATGCAATTATCCCAGATACGTGTTTAATAACAGTGATACAATTAGAAAAATAATGATCGTGTTTCCTAATGGAATAATACGCTGAGAATAAATCAGACACGATTGTTCTAAAGAGTACGAACTAATTTGTGCTTAACTAGTGCGCATTGTTTTTATATAAGTTTATTGTTCTTTGTGCAATCGTAGATCGTGTTACAATCATAATCGAAGTACATTTGTATGTCACGTTGGAATATTTGTAGAAATAATAACTTATTGACGCGAACTCGTTGAGGACCAGTATATGCTGTTTTACTATATAAATACATGTCGAAGAGCCGATGCGTGAACTAAGGCGTCCGATTGATCTTTATAATTAGTTAATAGAGGTGAAATTCGTACTCGATGCGGTTTAAAAACGGTAAAATTAAACTTGTTATTGCGTACGTAAGATTATCGGAGGCGACTTTGCATACCGCAGGCCACGATCATAAAATACAATACATTACGAGCAAACCAGTGGCTCCTGCGTTACGTGATACAGCGCTTTTAAAGAATGTCAACGAATATCAATAACATACACTTTCTTATTAATTAAGCAACCGTTTCGAATTTTCGTTTTTTATGTCAGATATTTTTAATCTGTAGGAGCAACTGTTTTCTGTTCTTGACTTTGTGACCCATTTACGAAATTATTGCATCAAATACGTATATATGTAGTTATGATTATATATGCTAAGATCGACTAAAATCAGGGCATCCGGATGACGTCAAGGAAGATATCAGACTAAATAGTATTACAACTAAGCAAGCTGAAGACTCAGTCAGGAAGCAGAGACTTATACATGAAGGTGGACCCTGATAGTGGCCTTCAAAATACCAGATAGATAGAACCAACGTACCAACAAACAGATGTTCAGTCATAAAACAGTTATAAATATAGAAGAGAATTTCTCACGTACCGATAACAAAATATTTGTATAGCATTTAAAAAAATCAATATTAGTCCAATAACAGAGCAAACACTATAGCGTGAAACAGATTTGCGTTGAACTAATTATATGGATTTTCATTTCTAGATCTCGTCTACATATTGTGTTCATATTATTGCCTATTCTTAAAGTATTCGTAATAATTAATGGTAGGCATTTGAGAATTGAAATTATGTATTTTATTATGTAATATATTATATATTCAATGAGATCTTCAGTATAACATGTGCTAATTAATTACGCAGTACGACATAGATAGATTTAAGGGCCTTTTTACATACCCAGGACAGCTGCAGTAAACGGTCCAGGGATTCCATTGTCTCATTCATTCCATTGTGTCATTGCCGTTTTTATTCGGAGAGTGCGATTACTGGGAGTCTATTAGTCCTTTTCTCCTTCCGTATTTGGTCCCACCATTTTCTTCATTTTTACCATTTTCCCTTCATCCGAGAGTCAAGTGTTATAGACGTTAAAAAGTGTAGATAAATATTAATATATGTTAATATGTTAACCACTAAGCACCACTTTAACGCTGATCATAAAGTAAATCGTGTTCGCTTGCTATACCCATGAACAAAATAGACGACGAAGGTATTTCAGGATTGTGGTGGCCCTATTTTTTATTCAGCTTAGATTCCTCGCTTCCATTTAACTTTGTATGAGTTTCTTGATATTGTATTAGCCTCTTCTTCTATTACAATTTTAGTATCGAGATGAGTTACATCGAGTTCGCGTGAGCGGGTGTGTACTTCGTGTACAATCTGAAGCTGGCACTGAACTGATAAACAACATTGTATATAAAACCTTCGTAAACGACACCGCATTTTATGTTGTAAGATAAGGTCTAGTTAAAAATTATTATAATTATATATTAAATATTTATCTAGAACATTAAAATTACATTGATGATTTGTAAAGGGCAATACTTAAAGCTTATTCTACGCATATTATACGTCAGGTGAAAATATGTAACACAGGCTACAATAGCTAAATAATCTTCCCGACATTCTCATTCATGGGGCGCATCATCGTAAACGACACGAATCCAACCCTAAAACAACGTTATCACTGTTCCCACTCTAATCTCGGGGTAATAAAATTCGGATGGACCGAGAAAAACGGAGCACCTCGATAAACATAAATTTGAGCCGAAACGGATGGGACAAATTTTTATAATGGGCCTCCCCCATTTGGATGCTGAGTCGCGTTAATGACAGGCTAACAGTTTGTTTTAACATCATTATAGGAGCGTATCGGGCATTCCATCACGGGTACCTGCGCGCACGTCCAGCCGCGCAACACAACACATGTCGCCGACACTACAAAATCCAGATACATGCCTCGATAATTGTCAACTCCCTCTGATTATTTTTACGGCGTCCAATTAAATATTCAGTGTCAACAGAATATTTTAAACGCATCTGCCTTCATGCCGCATAGTTACACGGAGAACGCTTTCGTTTCGTTGAGTACAAGTCTTAATGTACCAATGATATAATTAGAATATTATCTCACGGGAACTTATACGATTATAGTTTATAAGTTTTACATAAAATTTTATTAACGCCCAGATGTGCTCACCGGCGGATCGAATTACTTTTTATTATTCAAACGCTTTATGATACACAATATTCGGTGACACTGCTGGAGACTATTGAATTAAATATTAATAACAAATTAAATTAACACGTTAATGTCTAGACTATTAATTTCAATACTCCTAAAATAAAGCATGAGCTCATCTAAGGAGTCCAAGAAAAGCAGTATTTCTATTGAAAATATGAAGTAACATAATACTTGAAGACAGATAGGTTTTTAATTTCGATATAACTTTTAATTATTTATATATTCTTATATTAATTAGATATTCTTATATTAATTAGATATAGATATCAATACGGTACTTTAATTTTTGACGGCACCTCGCACGTGACTAAAAGCATGTACATTTGTGTAGCGAGCTTGTGAAGATAAAACTTTCAAAGTCACAGTCTTTGAGTAATAAGAAAGCTTATTAATAAAAACAAATTACAATATATTATTTTATTGTAATTTATAATTTATATTAGATACATTGGATTTGGATATATCATTTGCAATCCAATATATATATTATATCATACTAAAATACAGAAAAATGCATTTTGTATAATTCCACCACATATATTAAAAACTGATGAAAAAATGTAGCAATGGGTTTATATTTTTATTCACGCACTTGGTTCGCGATACAATATTGAAAATAGTTGCAGTACTAACACAATAGAGGATGCGACAGAGCACTTACTTAATGTTATGTAAGTTCCCGTATATTTTCAATGTTATATCCTTAATTGATATATTCATTATAAAAGTATTGCTTGTTTCGCTTTCGTATAAACCTTTTTGGTTTGTTAGCAGCTTTATAGTAAATTACGTATTTCTGTCTTACATTAGTAAATAAAAACAATATAATGCTCTTTTGGTGTCAGTGCTGATGTTTCGTGGCAAAATCGAAAGAACCTCCTTGCAAAAACCTTGACTAGCTTGCTGATTGCTCATTCAAGATTAGTAGAAGTTATTAAACTGTTACAAAGTCCGTAGACATACCATACAATACCCTTTGGTTTAGACACTATTTCGAAAAAATCTTCTTTCGAGCCTAATTTAATCTAGTTTGGTTGAAATTGAGCCTTAATTTTTAATATTGATTGGTAGTATCTGGTTATACATTTAAGTAATTCTAAATAAGACTCAGTTTATAATTAAACGTATTTCTTCAAATTACTGATATCCTTATATAATTTAGCATCTAACCTCCGTATTTAGGATTAATTCGTACCTTCAGAATAAATATAGTATTCAAGTAAAGTATGTCTCATTGATTAGTCGTAAACAAGACGTGAATCGAGATGGTTGCCAATAAAAATCAGAATTGTTGTTGGTGTCCCTTGCAAACCTTCTCTACAATTAGTAATGTTGTGTCAATATGCGGCACCCCGCGGCAATATATCGCAGGGACAGCTACACGCATTCACAATTACCTTATCTCGGTTCACGTCGGCTCCTGACATCATGCGACAAATATTCGTGATCACCGACCAATTCATATAACCATATACACTTCACTGAAAATGTTCATACTCTGGAGGAAATTACATCTCTAATTTAATACCTAAATGTATGGTGCTATATGATTTTCTTCTCTCAGATTCTGCCAGTCATTATAATAAATTGTCAGTTAAAAAGGTCTGTCGTAGTGCGGTTTTCCTTATATCCTAGATCATAAAGAGACCCCTTGTTTTAAGCAATAAGTTAAGGATGTAGATTACAAAATACGTCTGTTTTTTAATAACTTCAAGAAACATTACAGTTCATCTCGATAAATCAATATGATTTTGATGGTTGTTTTACTACAAAATGCAATTAATTTGTGATACTATTCGTTTTCTCCTATTTTATCTCGATATTCTCCATACTATGATATACATTTATTGTCTGTGAAACACATCATGTTTCTGGTGATTTTATTGGAATACTCGATTGAAATTTTCTTTTTTTCCGAGACTGCCGTATGAGCCTCGGCGTTTTCTTTGAATATTAGAACACGCAAGCATGTTCTCAAGCTCGTAAAACCCGCTGATAAAGCCTGGACGCGAACGCTCCCACACGTTAACTCTTTTCCTTAGATAAACAATTTTATACATCCACTTAGCCGGAATTAACACAAAACAACCCACTTTTATATTTTGAATAAATATCATGACTAAAAGGAACGAAAAAATCTCATTAACTGTACGAAAGGCAATACGGACATCGGTGGCTAAAAATAAAAGGGGTTCTTTTAATTGATTTTAGGCAAGCGAGCCGGCCGTAGTATAAGAAATTGACATTTCAATAGCAAAAAAGAAAAGTGAGAGCGCGGAGGCGAAGTGATTTAGCGCATAGTGGCAGACGCGGGCGCAGGTTCCCATGGGAAAGCTCCCGCAAATATTGACACTACGGCAACATGTTTATATGCACTTAATGCATCGCTCACCTTTTTACATTTATTTGTTTTGAGCATGCCAGGCAGACGGAACGTCGGCCTCTTGTTTAAGTTGTTTTTGTCGTAATTTTGTTTAACAGGTAGTGTCTAATGCCGGTTATAAAAATATAACTCCGTGTAACATTCTTGATAATTTTTTTCACATGTGAACGCTTGCGGTTTGCTCCGGTGGAAGGACCCGCTTGTTATCTATTACTTTAACCCAATGAAATTGCCATTACAGTCACCCCAATGGCACCGGATACCCATAATTACAGGCTATACGTTACAAGAACACAATGCCATATGATATATTAAAGACAATTTGGGAAATCAATCGGACCGCTGTTATGCAAAAAAAAATATGCGTCTAATTTTTAACACGTATTATATGCTAAATTTAAAGTAAGTATGTTTTAATTTAAAGTAACTTGACCACTCGGGTTCGTTTTTCAATTAACAATCTACAAGTTATCTGGTTTGCTTGCTAGTGTAGTAAATACACAAAAGTTGCTCTGATATTTATTCAGTTTACGATAACTTGACCTGTTTAACATTGTTTACTTAATTTAATGCTGTAATTAAGTGTAAATAATGTTAGGTAGGTTTTTGATTAAGTTTCTAAATAATGTGTAATAAAATGTACAAGGTACCCAAATCGAACTTAAGTATATTAATTACAGCTATAAATTGTAATTGCAGAATTTAAATGAAACTATTAAAGTATCCTAATCAGATAAGCCTATCTTCAAAGTACTAATTTTTATGAATTGGGTACAGTGAGAAATAAATTATATTTTTTAAAAGTTGTCAGACCTGATATGTTTATCTGACATGTAAATTACGCCGATATTTTATTGCTCAAATAAGAATGATAAATATAATTAACATTTGTATATTGCAAATCATTTCCATTAACCCTCTAAAGTATACTCAGTTTTTAATGCGATTTCTGATGCACCGGACCCAAAGACAGTGTGATAATCAATCTGCGGTCAACATAATGGGTCCAAATGATCCAGCATGTCCTTGTCGTTTGGATGTGGGAATGCGCAAGTGATTGCGTCACGCTCCCTCTAATTATGTGTCGATGTGGATGCACAAATTATAGGCTGCCGACGGCGGACCGAGCAACAAGGGCCGCCCGATTCTATCGGAATGTTTTTAATACCTTTTTGGCCTAATCATTTAATTTACGATCAGCTAGGTATACAAAAAATGAGTCACCACTCATCGGGACAAGCATTAGTTTTGGATTGCAAAGTTATTTATTTAATTGAAGAAATATTCTACTATAATTCAAAACGTAGTCATTTTTAAATTATATCATATTGAAATCACTTCCAACATGTAGTTTTTTATAATGAAGATAATTTCAAAAAAAAGGAACCACAATCCCATAATATACAGACTGAAAACTCTGTATCAAAATAGAAACATTAAATAAGAGATTACTCACAAGATTTTTCTTTTTGTCTTTTAAGCTGTCAGAATGATTTCTGTTTAGTTAGTAGACATAATTGTTCTTTATTTGCCCATCCCCTACCAGCATAATATCTTTCACCGGAAGGCTACTGAGAACAGAAACTATAATGTTATAACTAATAATACTGTTTATGAATGTCCGAGTAAAATATTAATCAATAAATAATAATGTCGCGGAAAATATCCAAGTGAAGAGTAGTAATTATTATGTTTTAACAGCAACAGTTAGGTATCTTCCACAAAATCTCGAAACCAGTTACTACTTCGAAATTACAATATTAGATTTATTAATAATCTAATTATAATAACACATATATTATTGATTAAATTACTGATAGCATATTAATGCTTATCGCTATTAATTTATTGTGTTTTTTTATAAATAAACATCATAATTTATTCACAAACCGCTCACAACTAACGTTTATGATAAGTATTCATAATTATTGTAATAATAAAATGAAACACAGATGTATATGTCCAAAAAAATATATTTCTCATAAGAACACGTTTAAAATATTCATGTGAGGATATTTTATGTTTAAGACATCAGAATCAATTATTATTCCTGGACCTATGCTCTGAGTTATTTATCATTATGATCTCGATCACAAAAGGACAACAACACCGAATAACTTATTTAACTACCGCATCCAAATCTGACCTTTACCGTGTTTGTATTAGGGGTTGGTGTCCCATATGGACGGCGCGTTGGACGCTCGGAGCGATTTCGATTTGGGATACATGAAAGCGTGCAAAGGATTTGGACTCTTTACGACTTCGTGGGTGGTTGTGGGCGGGGCGCATGCTATCCCTTACCGATTCGTGTGCTGTGTGTATTTGTGTCTCACCCGCGGCCGCTCCCACAGGACCTTTCTTGTTAACGTGTTTTTTGTTCTTGTCAGCTCACCTTATAGAATGGTCAGGCGGGCAAATATTTACTCACGATTTTCAAAATCTTGTTTTCATACCGCCGTCAGTAAAGATGATGACTGGTTACTTTATTACATTTAGATACAGTTTATGTGCCACCATTGTTCGGTTGTAAACGAGTACGGTCGACTACTTGAATAGATGTTTAGTGTGTTTATATAGAAGGAGCATTAAAATTAGACGGGGTTAAGAAACAGTAAATCACAAGCAACTATATTTGTAACAAAATTACAAGGTACATTTCACACTCGAGACAGGTGAGACCTACAAACACTGTGTACAGATCTGTGCGCTAAACTACAATGTCTATAACAATCAGCGGAGCAAACACGCGAGTTCAAACGGCGTGTGGTATTTCTAGATTTATAAACAACAGTGTAAACTTGGCTAACACTTCCATTTATCTTAATTGGAAAGGCACTCACGTTTAGGTAGGTGTTTAGGGGGCTGGCGGCGAGCAGCAAAGCGAGCGGACCTCACGCGCGCCCTCGCTTCACAACCCCCCGCCCGCCCCCCACCCGACGCCCTCTCACCCGCCGATAAAGAAATTATCCGCTTTCCAGCTAACGACCACCAATCTACCCACATTGTGCCTAATTGGTAGGTGCCCGGCTCCGGCGCTCTCTTACCGATATGTACATCAATCCCATTACACGGATAGTCGTGTCTTTTATCCCAGCGTCTACTTGTCTGACGCTTGGTTAGGGCAATTGTATTTAAATATTTCCTATTCAAGTAATAACCACTTGTCTGCATACTTACATGAAAACATGAAACTTACTCTGCTAATAGAAAAGACTTCAACGCGCACTAGCACCTCTCGTAATAATAGGACCTTTTTTTCTCGAAGCACGCACTTGCAATTAGTTTTTTTACTATTGCAAGTAAGAGAATATTTATATCATAGTGTATAGATTTATGTTCCTAAAAACGATTGTAAGAGTGTGATATTAATTGGTATTTAATACCCGAACCGGCATTAAGAAAATCATTTTCGGGAAACATCGCTAATCTTAAAACAATGAAATCGTTGGCACAATCACACAGGCGCCCCTACTTAAATGCACTATTTAATCTTTTAAAAGGAATAGTGAGTCACAAAGGATGAATCACGTTACGTTAACCGCTACGTTCTAACGTTTCACTGATAACACGACGCCTCGGGACGAGCACGATTGTGCGAAACAAAGGGACCGTAATACCCAACCCTAACAGAACTAGTGGACGGCTTTAAGTGGTGAAGAAAGCTAAAGAATTGGATTGATAAAACGCAAATAAAAGATAATTCCAAGTACGGGAGCGGCGTGTCGGAGGCCTCCGAGACAATGGCGATTATCTAACGCGCACCGAACACAAACAACCCATCTCGACATTACACCGGCGGCAGAAAAAATCACGCCGGCGCTAAGGGAAAGTTAACAGGTACAAAACTTGGCACAGAGCTTCGAGATAATGAAAGCACGCAGTTTGAATAATATGCGACCCACCGGTACCTTTTTGTCGCACCAACATTGTGCGCAGTGCGCGGCTATTGTGCGCTGTTACATTTTGTGGGATGGCGTCATAATTTATATAATACGTTTTGACAGCCTCGTCGTGATGAGCTAATACAAAAATTGTTTTAAAAAATACCGGTTAGGTTACTTAAAACTCTCAGTAAATTTTGAACGTGTCATAATGTTAATATTTAGTTATTAATAGTTAGTATTAATATTTAGTTATAACAGATTATTATTTCATTTACGCCTTAGACTGTCCTTTTTTTCTCGCATTTATATATTCATCCCATGGTTGACTGTAAGATATTGCCTAGTGTGATTAGGCCGCCCATTATTTTTATTATGTAATTTCTAATAGTCTAATCTCGGTATAGTGCAAAAAACGATTGACGACGAAACGTTGACAACGTTTTTTTAATAGCTAAAATGCTTTAATATACATAAATATTTTTTATGTTATTTTAAACTTTGTTTGAGTTCAGATATTCACAACTGAAATCATTATAAAGATACTGTGTGTATTTTCTCAAAGTGGGAACAGCTAAACCTTAAGACCTTTTTTAAATTTCTCTAGGTAGTGTACATTTCACAAGTTCATTTATACATCAAGGTGTGTGATAGGTGAAAAGGCAATCGGTTTTTAAAATAAAAATCTCAAACAAATTAGTTAATTTAAATTTACAGTGATTTAACTTGTAATACGGATAAGGCTATTCGAGTAATTTGTTTAATTTATTCAAAGAGCATGCTTTGGTTCAAATGGTTTTAGTACCCGCATTGAATATGTGTAATTATGATAAGTAAATTCCAGGTGTCCACGTCGCGGAGAGCACTTCAAGTTTAAGCATCCAGCTGTTTTCCAGCGGTCATTAACCTTAATTAGACTAATTAGCTTCTGAAATAAGGAAGTAATAGACTAAAAATTATCTTCGAATACTGGATATTAATATAAAATTTCAATTAAAACAATGACCGCTTTAGCAATAAGCTATAGAATATTTAGAAGGAACCTTAATCCTGTTACTAGACGATCCATCCACCTTATAAAACGTCCAATAGATTTGTATCTGACCATTTTAATGAGATCTATCCCGCAAAATTGCATACGTCTGTATTACGTATCTGCTTAACTGTTCAGCCAATATTTTTGTTTTTATTGTAATGAATGGCGAAATGATTATGATATTCGCCTGATGTTAGCGATAGGACAGCTCATGGACAAAAGCAAAACCAAACAACACCTTCAATTACAAAGCAATGCTTGGCATTTCACTGCACTCGCCATCCTGAGACTCTGGGTACAATGTCCTTCAGACCGAAATACAACAGTGCTTTAAACTTCTGTTTGGCTGGACACATTGCGGTGGTAACTACCTGGGCAGCCTCTCAAATATACGAGACCTGCCACCAGCAAACTTAGAAAACTTACTTTACCCCTTTTTGTATAACAATATTATTAAACAAATTGTGATAACATTTGGATGACTGCCAGAGAGAAAGAGGCTTAAAGCCAAGTTAGTAGGTGAAATTTCGTCCTACCAATGCTAATATCTATATCAGGTAATTGGTAAATATGTGTTGTAGAATATATGTAAATGTATAAATGCATTGTAAATGCACTGTTGTGTTTCGGTTTGATGGAATTTGTAGCCAGAGTAACTACAGCCAGAGTACTAACATCTTATGTCTCAGGATGGCAAGCGCAATAAATTGCTTTATAATTCAAGGTGTTGTTTGGTTTTAAATTTTAATACTGTTAATGAGATATCGTATCGTTCACTATCACGCGAACGACATGGTAGTCCTGCCATTTATTGCAATAAAAAAACATAGTGAAATGGGAATTCGGGCCGACAATCAATTTCAATCAATTTTTTTCCAGGTCTCATGCAAAATCCTAAAAATACAACTACCGTGTTGGAGTATTTTCATCATAACTGCCATGTATCATAATATCGAGGCTTACAGTCGCTTATCGTTATAGGATGTACACATACGTAATGTCACCTCTATTGAGATAAATCAATCTGAATATAAAGGCAATTATCGAAACAACCCGCATTGGTAAAGGAAACCCAAAATACATATCTATCAGTATAGAAAAACAATTGTTACTCCTATACAATAAATTTAAAATTAACCAGTTTTGTAAATTCGAAACCTTTGATATAGTCAGTAGGTACATATATTTCAATAAATCATGGACTAATGACACGCGGTCAGGCGCGCTCAGACGGACCGAAATAAAACACAACCTATTAAAAATAGTTTGCGGGGAATATTAAAAGTGTGCAAACATTTTAACAAATCAATTTGTCCGACGTACACAATGACATAATTAATTTTCCCGTGTTAAGTATGTGGAAATAAAAGTAAATTAAGAATAATATGTTTGTATTGATGGTTAAACATTCATTCTATTTACCGTTTTCATGTCTGAGTATTAGTAAACACATTTGGCATACCGATCCAATGACGACACGAACAGTTTTAAGCGTCGGTGACAGCACAGCGAGAGTCGGGTGGCGCGAGGTAGGCTGCCAGGCTGGCAGTGGTGCAAACAACACTCTATTTTACCTCGCACGCTGACCCTATTGTTACTCTTAGCGCCACCAAAAAAAACGCATCGACGGAAGTAAACTCACAAAGCGAATGCCATGAGGCAAAAACTATACAAAAAAACAGCATAATGCGGCGCAGAGACATTGCGGGCGCTCAACAGCTCTTGTAAAATTTATAACAGCTCTATTTTGTTTACCTGCTTGACTCAACTTTATAGTTTTCGGTAATTGGAGGCATTTGACGGAGACTTATTAATTTATTGGCCGTAGTTTCGCTTCGCTTTTTATGGAGGTGCTAAAACGTTCGTCATTATTCTTTTGTTTTAAGAGTCCTCGTTTATATGCAATAATAAATTATCATCTGCATTACTCAACACGTAAATAAAAGACATTGCATCAAAGAATGAATAATATAAAAAAACGATTCGGGAATTTCGTGTGTTCTCGGTGCATCCATTTATTTAGTCATATCACGTGACGACAATTCCAGAATATGTGTAATGTATACGAAATAAATCCAAGACCTACTCTAACGTATTATCATTTCTATTGTTTGCCAAACATTGACGACATGGTTGCATCAAAGTTGAATATCAAATGGATATTCACCACAAAATGGCCTTTTTCCATTCAAATCAAGATAAAATTACTATGTATTTTATTAATGCATACAACAATAATATTTAATTACCAAAGTATACCTACACGGAGTTAAATGCACTTATTTGTTGACAATCGTTATTCTGATGATTGGTACGTAAACAACGACCACTGAACATCTGGATTAATATTTGCTCAATATTATATTTGTGCCGGTATGCAAAGATCCGATATAAACCTTGCAAAACGAGGTTTCAGTTAGACATGTTCCGGCCCAGTTTATAATTGAATGTCTAAAAATATTCACGAGTTGATTGCAGTCATAAATCTCATTATAAAGCGATGTACCAGTTTTGATGAACGGTTGGTGTACGATCACCGTCCTTGAGCACCTATTATATCCGTCAAATGAATACCGCGACCGCCTGGCACAATTTTGAAGGCACTAAACTATGAGTGGAGGACACTTAATGGCCTAAGCCGTTGGATTCTACGGGCCGTGTTCAAGGTCTGATGATTACAGCCGATTTTTTTCAAAATCTAAATATATTTTTTGCTCTTAAGATTTGTGATGAGTGTTACATATTTTTAGTTTAAATTAAAAGACATATTTTAAATAATAATTTGACATGGTCATATGATGTTCTCAAACAAAGTTAAACTAAATAAATATAGATTAATTATTATTTCGACTTCCATTAGGTACTATCTCTTTTTAACCTCAAAACTTATTATATAAGACAACCCTTTAATGTAGCTTTGTCTGTCATGTTTTATAATATCATAGATATTAAATATGTAATAAGCTGGTGAATAGTTCTGTTTCTACTTTATAAGTAAAATATTACATTTGTGTGCAGGTAGTTACATTTAATCTTTATGTTAAAACAACCTAAAGTATCTTAGTACCTATTTTTTTATGCATACATTAATACATAAACTCATGCCTTTTTGCCAGTCGAGATAGACAGTGATGCTACCAGGACACCGAGGTTTCGCCTTGTGTGAGCCGACCTACGATGTGATAGAGGGCTACCCTATCGCCATATCGTGCATTCCTGATTCCGGACTGACAACGAATAGAAAACTTCAATATAATTTTGCCCGACCCGGGATTCGAACCCGAGAGATCAGCGTCGTAATCCTACCATAGTACAAATACGCCACCGAAGCCGGCACTTATAAATGCACGAGAGAAAATATAAACGAACTTGTTAAATCGTAATAAAATATCTGAGTTATTCACTTTCTACACTCTAAAATGCATTTGAACAAATCCGGACGCAGGTGGCTAGTGCATACTAATTACGAATAATTACCTCAAAGTACTCTATCCTTAGATACGAGTCGGATTTTACGATCGCCGTTCTTAAAATAACCGAGTCTTGTACGTAAATAGCTATGCAGTATCAGTTGCATTTCCACATTATTTGAGCAACGCTGTCGCCCGCGTGTCTCGTACCGCTTACACCTGTGACCCTCACTAACACACAGACTAATCTCACGCACGACGCCACTTTCCTCGCCTTGTTCATTACGTATTGCCGTTTTTGTTGGCGCTTGTTTAGTTTATTCACCTACCGGCACAGCGATGGACAGGGGACACATAAAATGTGTAATCAAAATTAAAAATTTACGTGGTGGAACACAAAATTCAGGTTCTGTACGGCACCTGTAGACGAATGTGCCATTTACATTGTAATGCCCGCGCACTGCTTCCAACCAGTTCGATTAGGAGGGGAATGCTGTCCATACTAACGCGACTCGTGATAAACCATTGTTTGAGTGTTTTTATTTACATATCTATTGTTGTGACTTAGGCATATAATTTACCCGTACAACCAACATGGTTTCGAGGAAAGTGGTAATATTTGTATATGTTTAATGACAATGAAATGTATTGTATTGTGTAGAAATGTTGAAGGAACGTTGTAAGTAATAAAGACAACGGTGATAAACATTAGTGTATAATTATGATGGGTAGTTACGTGATTGATCCCGGCATGGGGAGTGGGGAATGCGCTGGGCGCAGCGGCAGTGACCGCTGCAGCCAGGTGCGTGCGGCCATCGACACCATAAAATTAATAACCCGTCGAGCCTCCTAACCAATGCACTCTTGGCCATCATGCGCACTTCACGTACCACTCACACTGCTCTGTACACGGAAAATATATATTTTCACTTTATACACATTCGCCTGCGTCACATTATGTAAATCTGTTGTATTCCCTTTACACACGCACATCGGTATGTCCACAAAAATATATTAATATAATACATTTTATTTCCATTATCAATTCAATATTATACATCTACTTTACATTACCTACTGAGTTTCAGTTAATTGACATTGTAGTACGAGGACTCGCAACTTTAAATACTCCATCTTGGATATAAAATTAAAATACCTGCCGAGAAGACACAGTTAAAACTGTGGAGATGGAAAATGATTTTCTTGTGTGAAGGATCCTTTAGCACTATCGCATTGCATTGGGAGGAATTTCTCGGAGCTATGTCTCGGACCGTATAATCTTTGTTTTTGCTGGAATCTCTTTCACAAATACCAAATGGGTATCATGACATTTCTTTAGTGTTTTAATCATATATACTGGTTCGATCGATGCGGATTGCGACCGCGCAACTGTATTCAAAGTTTTATAAGCAGCTTAGAACTACACGCACAACTTTATTGTGGTTCATTCAAAAAATGTTCTAAAAAATGACGTTTATTTTATGTGTGTAAACGCATCAAAGTGTTACAAATTAATCCTTTCATCATGTTTGAGTTAATTCCGGCTGGATGTTAGATTTGTATTTAATAGCGGCTTAAGGCGGCTCGGCGTACAAACAGACAGTGGGACTGCGGCCAGGAGGTGCGGGGTGTGTGCGGGGCGGCGCGGGAGGGCGCGGGAGGCGGAGGGCGAGGCGCGGGGCTCCGCGGGCCGCGCCAGCGCCACTGCACCGCGCCGCGCTCGCGACCAACAGTCTGCCTGATAAAGGAGAATTTTATCCGCTCGATTTAGCATGAAATTGGAACACAAAGTGAATAAAGCCACAAGATTGTAAACATTACGATGTTCCCTTTTTTTACTGCCGACATTCGGCTTATTTACGGTTGTGTTTTTATTGGTCGCCGGTGTCCGTTCGGAACCCTCTATTTATTACCTTGTTAAACTCTAGTTAACGAACCGATCGCTCAGTACCCACCAGTACATGCCATGTACTTAATTGGAAATTTATCACTTTACTCCAACACTGCTTAATTGATTCTTGTTTCATGTACATACGTAGTGCTTAACTGTATTCTCTCGCGCACCATTTCAGCTGCAGAGCGTACTTAAAGTCTGTATATGTGTATTGGTCGTTTTTGAGTTGAGTTTAAAAGCTGTCATGGTGTAAATCGTGTACTTTATGCGTTCCCACGCGAGAGGCAGTCGATGCCGCAGATGAATGACTCACTAAACTCGGAGCTCCATTTCCACAAGTCATAGTGCAATTAATAATATGCGGCATCCTGTCGAATTATCTCTCGTCGTGGCAGGGGTCCGGGCGGCTTTAATTTACCACAATGGAAGTTGGTTCTGAGAAGCGTTCGCCGACGAGGCGGGCCGATTCTTCGACGAAAACAAACAGAAAATAATTATCATAAAGATGAAGAGCGGCCGCTCGAGGCTCGCCGCTGCTAATGGGGGCCCACCTGGCAGCGCGAGTGCTCCCTCCGCCCTCACAGCGTACCTGCGCAACTACCCACACATTCCGTGCGCACTGCGCATCCGACACGACACGATACATGATACACGAAGCCGAGACTCCAACCAACTTGTGTTCCCCGTGTAAGTAATAAAGACATGATTGGTTTTTGATTGCGATTGGTAATAAGTCCGGTCTTTAGCTGGATATACCTGTATAACCGTTCTTAAATATGTGAGGTACTTGCGTGCGAGCCTCCAATTTGTGTACATATGGATGTTCCATGTACAAAAGGTTTGGAGCTTTACCTGTATGTAAGAATGTAAACACTGTGATATACCGAACTGTACTTGAACCACGCAAGTATTTGAGCAATAAATAACTGCACTGCATATTATACTAAGTAGATACGTGGTTATGCTACGCCGTAGACTTATATCGTAGACTCGTAGTCGTAAAGCAAATTCTCCATAGCCTTTTATAAGCAAGGCTCATTTGCAAGTGTATATCGGAATTATTTGAATATTGTTTTTCAAATATAGAAAGGAATTAAGGACTTGAGCACACATAAAACTTTTGCAGTTACGTCGTACGTGGGAAATGACACCGATAAGTAATTTGGTGGAGTGCAACAATAGAGATTAAATTTAGCTATTGTTTGTAGGATATTGTCCTATGTCGGCAAACAGTAGGACTTGATTCCCAGGATCCGTGTAATACACGATTATTTCACTTTGAAAATCTCCAACGGTACATTATTGATAAGAGTTTCTTTATCTCATACGGTATTGTCTTATTTCGAGAAGTGGAGTGTTCCGCCGCCTTTATCTGCTCATGTAAGATCCATTTACGGTATATTTTTGGATAAACCTGTGTTTTAGTAGGAAACATCTTTTGTGTATTGTACCGAGTTAATCTTTGCTAGGAAATATATACAAATAGACTCGTTATGCGTTTGTATTTTTGTTTTAAGCCCGAAGGGTCTCACTTAACGACATCGATAAGTTTGTCTGGGCAATAATTTAACACACGGACCGCCATCGGACTGTGAAAGGCGGAGATAAAGCGCTTTGACGAATTCCTCGGCTGCCTATCTCAATGGCGAAATGTTGTGTTTTTAGCGTCTTTTTTCATGCCAATGGGTTTTTGCGAACGCCGCGTATCGCTCGGTGGTCCATTAAAATGTGAACAATGGCCCACTTAGTTCATATTAACCGTTTTATCTAACTGGCTTGGCTTATATTAATGTTGTTCGCGATCTTCTATTCAACTTGGTGGCGAAGTGTTTAATTACTAATAGATTAAAAACGTGGACATAATTGCTGCTAATTGACAAAGTGTAATAGATACATTGACGTATAATAGTATTTTTTACGGATGTTATCGCAAAATTGTTCGTGTGCTATGGATATTGCCGGCTACAGGAATGAGCCACCTCAATTAATTTAAAAGTGTGTTTAAATAATATTGAATTTATCTAATTAATAAGGTAATATTACACAGAATAAAAGTATCACGTATCACATATTCAATCATCAATTGGACTCCTGTATGCCAATACATATGTACGTACTAACAAAATTAAATTGATTCCAATAAAATAATGTGAAGAAAGTCATTTATTCCCTATATAACACATAATAGTCGGCTCATACATAAGAACATATTTTTATATATAAGATATCCAATATTTGGTTGTTGAAGCAGAATGTATCCATATCGTCATCATTTGACGTCAGCATTACATTTTTTATCGTTTGCCTTTTGATACGTGTTCGGACAGCTGGGTCTAACGCCCAAATACTGGAATGCAACTTAAATATAAATGACGCTTAACTACGTTAATCCCGATTAAATGTACTGGCTAAGTGGGCCGTGCGCTGTTAAGAGCAACTTGTTATTTGAATGGCGTTCCAGTATTCGGGCGTTATATACCTACAATACATTACTAATCTTAGAATAGTTAACTTAGATCGCGGTGTAATGTGTTCCCGAAATAATTTGTGATGTTTCTAAACAAATAGTTACTACGATTCAAATCCATAACTTCACCAAGTGTAAATAATGTGAGAACTATAAGGAATGCGTAATTTTTATTAATGTAAAGTTGACGGATATTGTTTTTTCTCATGGTTTAAAACAAGGGAATGTTGGGAAGAAATTGGGTGGTGTGTTGAGAATTTTATCAATTATAGATAGTACAGGACCGTGGCCAACCACCCGTCGGGCCCAGGTTGTAATACAATAGTATGGAAAAGGCTTTGTTTTTATTAACTTACCTACATTATAATTAGTAGGTATTTCGAATGTTTTATTATAAATCCTATTTTAAATTGATTTCTATTTATAGTTAAATTAGGTAACCTAACTTATTACGAGTAACATAAGTTAGATTTTACAAACGAAAAAACAAAAGAAGAGGCTTTGTTCAGAGTTGAATAATGCTACATATCAAGATATTGAAAATTTACGATTTTTTTTAAAAACCTCGTCTTTTGCCATTTAGCTTAAAAGTGGAGTTTGAATGTTATTAATTAATTATTAGGTATGTTATCGTTATTAAGGAACCAACGGCCTGGTTTTATATTTGGTTCTATGTATCACCTGATATAGGTATTTGAATTTGATAATATACCTGCACAAACGAAATTGATTCAAAATGTATTAACGATTTGTTATAGGTATATGGTCAACTATCAAGTCATAGAAGCATGTCAAAAATCACACTTTTGGTTTTAATTGAGTCCGAATATTATCTCGCAAATTTATCCAATCTAAACCAATTCATATAATTGAAAGTGGAGTAAGCAGCATTTCATCAGTTTTAGTTTACATTACAGCAATCGACATAGCTTCCAAACAAAATACGAAAGCCCACGCCGCCCTCGCTCGCTTTATAGAAAACATCCAGAGAATCAAAACATCGCGTGGGTTCTGGACTCTTAACATTCTTTCACATATCTGAAATAAATGGAGTCCTACAGCATATAATGTGTTTGAGATTTGTAGTGTCATCCGCGATTTTAACAAAATTTTATATTCTAGCATCATGACCAAAGTAAAAGGCTCCTTTTTAAAAAAAAAATACTAAACGATATATTAAGTAACCTTCGAGGCGAATATGGTTGAGAGCTGACTGTGAAAGATTAGGCCACAAATTTTCTATTGTTAAGGGTGTTGAGAAACCAAAAGTTACTCGTAGTTTAAAGCTAAGTATAAGTTTTCTGGAAGTGGTAGAGCCAAGCTCTTGTCAGTTATGACTCAAAATGAATATCTCACAGGAAGTCGGCGTGAAGTGACAGTACAATCAATCAAATCAAAAGCAACCTTTAGAATCGCCTATTATCGTTACCAGAAGAAGCAATTTGTTCTGTATATACATATACTATAGAATATTCCCTGTAGTTAAAAATCATATACTGTATAAAAAAATCATAATTGCTATTTGTTTGGGAAACTAGTGTAGGACATCCGGCAATCACAGTCAACGAATAAATCACGACAACTAATCCATCGCTTCGCACAGGGTCTTTACACAACAAAAGTACTGCTCAGATCAAGCTGATTGATTTCTGCAGTAATTTATCTTCTTACGTTGACTCTTAGATGAACTTTTAACAGGTTATTGCCCTGTTATGAAAGTTATGAGCACTCGGGCCGACAATGTAATTCTAAAATCTCTCATATTACAAAATTCGCAGAAGAAACTAAATATATCAAACTAAATTGCATGTATCAAAACAATCCGCTGAACTACATTAAAACATATGAAACTAACGAACTAACACGGTTGAATTTATACAGTTTTCAAGGAAATTTACTTTATATTCCATCGCGCGAACGAAAAACAGCGCACTGTTGTTTGTAAACGAACACAGAAAGACGGTCGGGAGCCTTGGGAAGTGGAACTAACACGTTCCATCTTCAGCCGACAGCCAAAATTGTACAGGGGAATTTCAACCCTATCGACAACAAAAACTCTTCAACAGACAAACATAAATGTATTAAAAGCTCACAAAGATCTCCACGAAATAAATAATTCGAAAAAATATATAAGGTGCAATTTATAACGAAATGAGTTTAAAACAGCAACAGCAGAACGGCCGAAAATGTTTACTCGTAAATCACGCTCATTGTTTAAGTAAACTTCTATTTCAACGGTTTACTCTGAAGCAAGCCAATATTCGCACTAAACAATCTTTTCACCGTACCCGCGTAAAAGAAAATCTGCCAAATGCGCAATTTTGTTACCAACTGAACTATTGTATTATGTTTTTCATTAAAATCAATTATGTTTTTACCAATTCGCTCATCCAATAGAACATCGACGTAATTACAAATATCAAAATGTTTGATTGTATTATAAGTTATTTTTTATAAATTCTTGAGTTTTCACACGAAGTTATTATGAATTATGGTTCATAGTAAAATACACACATAAACTAATACAATAGTTCATAATTTTTTTTTGAAAATAAATAATATTTTTAATAAGCTTTCAAAGCATCAGCAAAAATCAGCTAAAACGTAATTACGTCAGTGTTCTGTTTGATGAGCGAATTGTTGATCGTATTTCTCAAGAGCATACTCGTGATTTACATCTAAAATACCTAAATAAATAATATTTGCACCTAAGAAGATTTACTTCTTTTCCAGATAGAATATCACTTGAACTTTATTAAAATAACAATTTTACATATCGCTCATCCAATAGAACATCGACGTAATTACAATTTGAAAATGTTTGATTGTATTATATGTTTTTTTAATTCTTGGGTTTTCGCACGAAATTGTTTTGAATTATCGTTCATAGTAATTATTTTATGTATGTATATAAAATAATTAATATGTCATCGAAGTGATTGGAAATACATTATATTATTAATTAATTTTTAAAACATTTCTTCCGAAAAAATCTAAAACGCAATTACGTCATTGTTCTTTTGGATGAGCGATATGGAGAATATTACAGGGGTTGTCAAATTAGGCGTTGCCTGTGTCTTGAGAAACCAGTTAGGTAAATATAATTGTTATTACATTAATTGTGGGTGTCAGTGTGAGAAAGTGCTTACAGTGTATGTTTGTGTGTGTGTGTGTGTGTTATTATGTTTACTTTTATCACCAAATTTTACAGTGGCTTTTCCTTCGCTATAATTCACTGATAGAAATATTATACATTTTGAAATATTATGTCGCAGAAAATCGAAACCACTAAAGTAATTTCTATGAAAATTAATATTTCATCTCTTTATTACTAACAAAGGAAAAGAAAGAAAGAAAAGAAGCATGAAAGTAAAATTAGGGCAGCTAATTAATTAAGCTCGTGTGACAGAGTGCGAAATAGCGTGGTGATGAAAACTTGTGGAGTGAAAGAGGATGTAATGACGAGAATTGAGAAAGGAATGTTACGATGGTTTGGTCATGTAGAGAGGATGGATGAAAGGAGAATTACGAAACAAATACATAATGCGAGTGTGGATGGAAGAGTCGGTAGGGGTCGACCTCACCGAACATACACCATCCAAATCGGTGATACCCTCAACAAGGGTCAGGTTAAAAGTACCCTGAACCGACGAGAATGCATGAAGACGTTGATGATAGTGGATGAAGCGAAAGTAGTATGTCAGGATCGAGCAAAGTGGCGGTCTATAGTCTCTGCCTACCCCTATGGGATACAGGCGTGACGATTATGTATGTATGTATTACTAACAAAAAGTAATGGCGTAATATTTATGGAAAAACAGCATAGTGGGGGTGAAATAAGGGAAGGAATATTGCATGGATAATCAAAGCCGCTAAAGTGTTTAATGTCAAAAATTTATAAGGCACACTATTTGGATATGTAGAAACGGGATATAATAGAGTGGGAGGTACGGGAGAGGTCTGGGTTAGCTGACAGATTTGACAGGTCGAAATGTAAATGCACGGTATAAGACGGGGTGGATAATGAAGAGAAACGACGGGACGTATCGGGAAGTGACTGAATAGACGGGATGGGACGGAATTTAGCAGGACAGTAGGATAGCTAAGTCATGTTTAGGTATACAAGAGCTTATACGAAAAATAACATGTATTTGGTGTGGAGTAATATAAAAAAATATCTGCATCCAGGCAAAGGTGGGTCGGACTTTTTTGCTATGCTAAATAATTGAATATAATATTAATCATATAATGACTAAGCCATAGTGAAGCGTGGCCGGGTCAGCTATGGTATTATATATTTTAATTGATTTCAATGAATGTCGTCGGAGTAGTAACAGTTTTATAATATCTCCGTAGCAAAATAATGATTTAAATCTGGAGAGATGGGATAGAATAGAACATAAGGTGGATAAAATGGGACAGAAGAATAGGTATATAGACAATGGCTGTCATGTTGATTTTAACTAAAATATGGACTGGAATCTACATTTGCACCCAGGTGAAGCCGGGCCGGGCCGCTAGTTTTTTCGAAAATAAATATTTAAGGCATTATAACTTGGCAAACAAATTGGGCATTAAAGAAAGACAATTATAAATGTCAGTGTTCGTTAAATATTTTTATACGTAGGTTAGTACAGTCAACGAAGCATTTTTTCCTGCATAATTTGCCAGGAGTTTTTTGTTTTCATGAAGAGGTGGCATATGACCCCACTAAGTTACAAACCCAAAATACTTACAAAAATGGCGTCCGCTAGAGCCACCATTTTGGAAAACGCGTTTGAAGCCATATCTCCGGAACCGTCCACTTTAGGCCCATCATGCTAAGAACCTTTTTTGTAGATAATTAAATTTCTAATCTTTTTTGTTCAATAATTTTTTTTGTACCATTTACCGTTCGCGATTTACAAGGTTATTAATATTCGTTTCTTGCCTTTTTGCCCATATCTCTGTTAATAATTGTTTAAACAAAAAACTGTTAATGACTAAACTTTTAAATCAATAAATTCTTAACAACTTTTCACCCATACTTTTTTTCTCTAAAATCAATATTTTAGAAGTTATCGCGCGTTGAATGGTGTACTACCGAATCAAGGTCAATGGAAACGAAGGATGCATAGCGTAATTATGAAATCCAATGATTTCTCCATGATTATCACGTAATTAATTCAATACTGATGGCATAAGGGAACAAAGCAATGAGGAAATAGTAAATTTTGTTAAAAATCCATGTAAAATTTATTGTAAAAAAGGTATTAAATGAAAATTAATAACATAGTAAATCGCGAACGGCTAATGGTACAAAAAAAATTATTGAACAAAAAAGATGGGAAATTTAATTATCTACAAGAAAGGTCCTTAGCATGATGGGCCTAAAGTGGACGGTTCCGGAGATATGGCTTCAAACGCGTTTTCCAAAATGGCGGCTCTAGCGGACGCCATTTTTGTAAGTATTTTGGGTTTTTAACTTAGTGGGGTCATATGCCACCTGTTCATGAAAACAAAAAACTCCTGGCAAATTATGCATTGCGGACAAGAGTAAACCGTTGCTTCGTTGCCTGTACTAGGTATATAAATACATAGTCGTACGGTTTTTGTTTGTTTTTTTTTTTTGTGGTTTAAAATAACAAAACGTCTATTATTACTCGTAATATATTATACCCGTAACCGCATTAACCAATAAAATAAAATAATATTAAAGAAAAACTTTTCCTAAAATGTCGACAATAGCATGATAACGCTTTTGAACGCCAAAAGATCGTAGACGATCTTTATATATGGTTAATTTAAATTTTTCAATGGTCGTATTTTTTATTACATATATTTTTAGTAGTTATATGCCAGAGCGAATTATCGTGGATTTTAATTATTATAATTAGCTTCCTGTATTCAACCATACAACCCACTGCTTTAACACGTGTTAACAATAATTGCACACTGGAAATATGAAGACGAAAGAAAATATTTGGAGATTTCCAGATATTTAGATGTTTGTTCCACAATATAAGATAATTTAAATCTACGATAGTAGATAGAGTCGCCATCTAGTACTCCGCATTGAAAATTGGAAGGTATTTTACTACGAATTTGCTGCAGATGGCGTTAAAGGAATAATTATGTTAATTTGGTGTCTACCTTCATATTAAGTTGATCTCGTGATGATATAAATGAGTAATAGAGTTATAAATATTACGAATTTATTATCTACAGATAGTTACTACATCAATAATTAATATGTTTCTTCAATCAAAAAATCTTGTACTGACTTTCGATATCTTTCAGGTAATGTAGCCTCCAATTCCTTCCTCGTCAACCATTTTGCTTTGGCCTTGCTGGGACTACCAGCCTTATAATTTGCGTAATAGAAAAATACCTGAAAAAAATAAACAAATTTTTTTTTCAACCACACAACAATAGAATTTTCTATATGTAAATATCTAGTCATAGTCTAGTACAATTATTTATAAAAATCAAACTTACTTTGGCTCCAACTTTTCCGTTGATTTCAGACGGGTATTTGTATTTGTAAAATCCACTGGGTGCATTCGATAAAAACTGTACTTCAAGCTCCGGCCCACACTGCTCTTTTATTATTCTTTCAGCTGTCTATGATAAAAAAAAATGGTCATTATCACATGTATGTATGTATTGATGATATTCAAAATTAAACAAATACATAATTACTTGTCTCAAAGTTTCTCCCTCCTTCCATATTCCCTGAGGTAATAACTCTTTCAAATCCTTTCCAAGTTTGAGTTGCGTCACTAGTACTAGATGCCTTTGTAAGCACCTTTCAATAGATGTTTTATCACCTTTCTTGTCAGCATCTGAAACCATTGTTGAATTATTTCAAACATAGCTGTTAAATCAATAAATACTCTTCTCTCGGTTAATTCAGGAAATAATCTCAAGGGTCCTTGAATGTTATAAATTATTGAAATGCAGAGAAATACTTACCTGTCTCAATACTAGCAAATTTAAATTGTGAATATTCTTCATTAGAGGCATCTTCAAAATCTTGTGCTGTTATTTTGCTCACAGCATCCATGTCCACATCAGCTGATTCATTTTTGAGCAGCTCTGCTTGGATCCTGAATATTAATAAAAAGGTCATTTCATGACAAACTAGGTCAAAAACGAATATGAAAGAATATGATTATATGTACTCTGTTATAAAAGTTAACAATTAGGCAAAAATTTTAGCACCAAAATAACTATCCACCTATGCGATTTGCTAGATATTACATTACATGATGTGAAACAATATTATTCTGTGTATACAAAGTAACAGGACACTTGAGGATATTAGTGCAAAATTGGCTTAATCTTGTGATCCACAAGGTTATGATATGAATGTGCCGCCAACACAATGATAATCTTGAGAAAGTAACTGGGGTTTTTTTGTTTGTTATTCAATATAATTATTGGATATCATATTATTTACAGTACTTACTTGTCATTTTCGTGCCTGAGCTCATGATCTGATTTTAAACTTTTCTCAATTTCTATTTTGTATAACATATCTTTGTATTTCTTCTGTATTTCATTTAAGGGTGGGGTTACGACAGGCAGGCGTTCTACACACACACCGGTAACAATATCCCAGGAAGGTTTAGCGCTTATTCCTACGAAGAAATATTATATTAATTAATTAATGTGTTTTATTTATCCAAATTAGATAATTCAGTGTATTATAAACACATAACCAAAAAATACATGCCTCTTATTAATACCCTTTGACAGCGCAGTTCCATGCGCAGCAATTTATTGAGTATCATTTCGAAAATGCTTCTATTATATTTTATTCTATTATAACGAAAAAAACATTTGTTTATTTCAGAAAAATATTTCTGGATTTGAGAAATTTCAATTTTACTATCTGTCACTTGTCATAAAATCTAAGACTGACAAGTGACACTGAGACTAGAACTGTAGCCAATCGTATGTATTCGGTACTGAGTAACGAGTACTCCGTCTGACATACGATACCGAATCGTTACTCACAAATACATTTCGTTACTCGTATTTTTCGTATCTACTGATGCTTGTTAGTTTGATTCTGCGAACAAGTACGACTATTTTGGTTCGCGCAAGGACTCTTGATGTGTGAATTGAAACGGTTTGGTGTCCGAGTAGCTAGGTACATAATGGCCTGTTCTTTGGTAGGTACGATAATACTAACTCTATGTAGGTACGTTTTATGATAAACATGCGCGCGGTTATGCTGTGATTTTAAAAAAAGGACCATATAAAACTATTTACGTTTGTTTCATAAAATGTGAAATACCGATATGTAATTCCTAGTTACCGGTTTTGCATCAGGGCCCTCTATTAAATTAAATGTTTACGCTATGCATACTTCGTAATACACTTGAACAATAACAAACCAACTGTTTCCTGTATACATTTAATCTGATTTATATTTTTGTCAATTGATGTTAGCATGAAACAATTAATTAATATATTCGACACTTATTAATGTTTCTTTTTAAATAGTAGATTCACAATGGACCGCAGTGTTATTGTGATAACATATTTTCATTGCTAAAAGTGATCTAAATATTAATTTCAGTATTTTTCTGTAAGATCATTAAATTGCACTTGTATCCGTTTGACCTATCAAATTATATACTAGACTGGTTCAAAATAAAAAACATGCAACCTCCGCATTTAAGTAACGTAAAAGTAAGAATTTAGAATGCTGTATACCATACTAAACGTACGACGACGGTCGACGCGGCTTCAACGTCATTCCGTATCCGTACGCAATACGACGTTCTTATAAATAAAATATGAAATATCAAAAGTAACGAGTAAAGTAACGATACGATAGTAACGAGTACTGATTGTTAAAGTAACGAATACATACGGATACATTATTTCTCGTTACTTTTACAGCACTAACTGAGACGAATGGATATTTTTGCAACGCCATCTCTTTTAATTTGCTGATATCTGAAATAACGATTTTCAAATTAAATTGAATATAATAAATAATATATTAAATTCTACATGTTCCTATATTTTTACAAAAAACATTCTGTGTATACGGGCTATATATATCCCACTCGGAATGGGCCTCCTCTGCTATCGACAGAACGAATGGGAGTGGTTAGGCTATATGGGCTATATCACAGACCAATTAGAAAGGCTATATAGTCCACCAAGCTGGCCTGGTGCAGGTTGGCAAAAAAGATTAATCAAATTGAATTTTGGTTGTTGGAAATAACTCTGGTTTCCCTTCAAAACGTATAAATCTTTCGCCTTTTACTAAAAAAGATTGCATTGTGGGTTAACGGGTATAATACAATTTTGCACTGACTTTCTCAGTTTTTAATTACAATTAAGAGATGTCGCTGTATTCGTTAAATAAAACAATCCAAAGTTGCCTAGAGTCTGGACTACAGATTTTTATAGCGCCGTACTTTCATAAAATCAATTTTAAAATCGATTGTAACTATCATTCGATACTAACAAAAATGAGAAGCCTCTATCTCCGTTTAAGTACGACGAGTTCCAATTTATATCAAATCTCATGATAGGTATACCATAATATAGCGATTTAATAATAATATTATCGATAATATCGAAATTTGCTTTAACATTGTCAGACAACATCATCAACATGTGCATAAAGAAACACATAAAATATTTTTTATACCTATATCGTTTGTTTTATACTCACAAACTATTGGAAGAGCCTTAGGATGCGGGTACGCCGTTTTGGGTGCTGGATGACTATTTTGTTAAGTGCACACTGTCAGTCGTAAATAGCAGACGTAATTTAGGACGTTAAGACGCATGAAATATACAGCGTGTCTATTATAAGTTGTCGTGTGGTAGAATAAAGAACCGCAAATAGAAGTAAAAATATGTTTAAATTGTATCTTTTGATATAATTTCATTTCATATTATAAACAACAAGTATTTAAAATTGTAATATAGCAGTAATAATATGACTAATGGTAAAAACTTGTGTTGAGGGAAAAAAAAAACTATTACAATACTACTAGCGCTCGGGCCAGGCACCACCCGGTTGCAGGTACATGTTTCTAATTGGCGGTCAAAATGTTTAATTCCGACAATCAACTTATAATATCGACCAACCGAACCACAAAAAACGAATAAAATTCCTCGAATTTGCTGGAACTGTGACTACTGCTTCCCTCCTATAGATCATAGCATAATGATATATGGCCTATTGCATTCCTCGATAAATGTACTATCCAATCATCATCATCATCATATCAGCCACAGGAAGTCCACTGCTGAACATAGGCCTCCCCCAAGGATCTCCACAATGACCTGTTGAAAGCGGCCTGCATCCAGTGACTTCCTGCAACCTTAGTCAGATTGTCCGTCCACCTTGCAGGCAGGCGTCCGACATTTCGCTTGCCTGTACGTGACCTCCACTCAAGAACCTTTCAACCCAAATGGCCATCGGTTCTACGAGCTATGTGCCCGGCCCACTGCCACTTCAACTTGCCAATCCTATGGGCTATGTCGTTAACCTTGGTTCTCCTACGGACCTCCTCATTTCTGATTCGATCTCTCGTATGTACTATCCTATACTGAAAGATTTTTTCAAATCGGACTAGCGGTTCCTAAGATTAGCGCGTTAAAAAAATTAACAAACAAACTCTTCAGCTTGATATATAGCTTGATATATATCAAGATATAAGCTATAGATTATCAAGATATAGCTTGATAGTTTAGTTACGTAGACTGATAATACAAAAATAAGCTGGCCAATTGTCTTTTACGCCTAACCATCATATTATACGTAAGAGATTTTACACTACTGTCGTTGAATATGACTTTCTCATGGGTGTTAACCCTCTGGGTGGGGTATTTTGAGCCTGAGCGGGTAAAGCAGCGCAAATCTAGGACAAATTCTAAAATTCCTCTACGAACGCAGGGAGGTCAGGTGCTAAGAAACTGAAGAAAAAAGACGCGTGGCACTCGGAGACTGCCGAGGTAAAGCTATTGCATAGCATTTTTGATTAACTTGTGTAATTATAATTATTTATTTATTTTATTTATGCAGTATTTTTTTCCTTTGTTTTTATTTGATATTAAGTGTACAGATATTCATTGTTGTACGTGCGAGCTTCGTAGAGTCGTACCATGAAGTAAATACAAAGAGGAGGTGCCCTAACGCCGAAAATCTAAGCAGGCATGAGTCACCAGATTGGTGAAGAGGGAGATTACGCATGCGCAGTAACGCCGATACAACCAATGCCACCTAAAAGCGAGTTGCTGAACTAAAGAGACAAGCGTGATATTTCAAAAAGTCATTAAAAGCTCTGCTATTCATCGATAGATGGCAAAACTAAATATCGAAAGAGATTACAATTAATCACGCAATAGCTTTGCAACTCGAATTTAAAAGTACTGGCACATATTTGAATCAAAATAAAAATATTACATTTGAAAGTACGGGCACATATTTGAATAAAATAAAAATATTAAATTTAAATTTCAATTGGAGTGGCCGGTCTTAGGTTATTTTCGTTACGGAATTTCTGGATTCGGTCTCCACGCTCAAGGCCCGCGATAGAAGCTACGCAATAGCTTAAAATTTAAATTTTGCCTAAATTTACATCTTTCCTCTAATATGATGTGTGGCATTACTTCGCAGAATTTGATTTTTAAGCTATTGCATAGCTTCTATCACGGGCCTTGAGCGTGGAGACGGAATCCAGAAATTCCGTAATGAAAATAACCTAAGTCCGACCGAAATTTAAACTGCGCGATGACGTCACGAGAGCTGCAACCAATCACAGAGCGTTCTGGTCGCAGAGAAAATGTCTTTTTTCAATCAATTTTATTTCGTGTATTTACAAAAAATAAACTTTATTTAGTTCAAAGTATCTTGCATATATATCTTGCAGGATGACCACAATTCGTAGTATATTTTCAATGTTGTCAAATAGCCTATTTTGTATAGATGTTCCTATTGTAACATAGTTTAGCACTAAGAAGGGATTTTGGAAATTCAACCCCTAACGGGAGGTAAAAAGGGTTAAAAACTATTGTTTCGAAAATAGAACCGATAGATAGATATAGAGTTACAATTTTGAAACTTAGCACTTTAGTTAATAATTTAGAACGAAACATAACTTTCAACTCTCTTTTCTTAAAATTATTAACCCTCAAGGGGAGATAATAAGGGTTGAGAATTTCTATGCAAAGACGTAACCGCTTAAGCTATACATATGAAAAATTATATTTCAGCTACTTATTTTAAACGATAAATAAGGCCGTGAATTACTTTGGAAAAATAGCTCTGCGGAGTGAAATAAGGGATGAAAGCTTGTATGAAAATTAAAACCACTGAAGCTGATATATGTTAAAAAATCAAAAAGAACAGATGTGTTATTTTAACTAATGTCCTGAGTTGTATGGTTTGATCCTGAAGGAAAGAACAGGGGTTGATATATTTAAATAAAGTTTCTTAACGCGATAATTGAGCACATATAGCGGTTGAAATTATTAAAATGGGATATTTCGTACATAATATACCCATGTATATTTTCGAATTGTATGAATTCGGAGAAAGAGCAAAGTTTGATAACTTTTGGTTTTCCATACTACAAAAAATTAAAATTGCATTCACAATTGAATATTGTGGTCGCCGTTTGATTTTTTTCGATTTAGATCCGATGGATTTCAATATCGATAAAGATCGATCGAGAATCTAAGGAACCCAGTAACCACCATTTTCACCAATAATCTGAATCTGATCTGATGATCTCTGATGATTTAATATTATGATTAATTATTTTTTATTATGAAAGCCTTCATAACAAAGAATCGATGTAGTTACAACTGAAGAATCGATTGCCGGCAAGCCGAGTTCAACTCATGACATTGACAAGTATTAAATGTCATTTATTATATTTCCGGTTCGTGCGGTTAGTAAAAATATAATTTCGGTCGCAGTCATGATAAATCTTAATTAAATTAATTGTGATAAATTAGTGATATAAAGTTTTTTCTATCATTTGACCGTGTTTGCTGAATTCGTAAACAAAGCAATTTATTTACGTAATGGAGATGGAAGCGATTGGGGATCATGGTTCTCCTGTAGAGCTCGATGAACCGCCGAAATATGGATTAAAACTAGCATTAAATCATGAATTTCCACTACGAAGTAAACAAGTCATAATACCGAGACCAAAACAGATATTTGACATGATGCCATTGACCGCAAGGTAATTATTATAAAATAAAATTATGATAAATGATAAATACAAGGTTTTAATTTCGTTAGTAAAGTACT
This sequence comes from Hyles euphorbiae, assembly GCA_023078785.2. Lineage (NCBI taxonomy): Eukaryota > Metazoa > Arthropoda > Insecta > Lepidoptera > Sphingidae > Hyles > Hyles euphorbiae. The sequence continues at coordinate 12,328,655 of CM041040.1, forward strand.
ACTATAACTATAAAACACATGACATTTTTTGTTTAAAGTATATATAAATATATTGTGTTTATGTCGTCACAGATACTTCAAATACTATTTGGGTAAAAGATTCAACAAAAAACGTCCAATTATGGACTATGTCCATATGGTTTCAGCACAACGAATGTATGGTAAGTGTGAAATGATTATATTTAATGTCTTTACTGATAATCTTTTAGGAAAACCTTTCAAACATTAAATAAATTGCTTAAAACAAAATGTTATATCCATAAATGTTAAAGATGCTATATGAATATAGAAGTAAGTATAACACTATCAGTTGGCTTTTGTCTTTCACAGGTTGTCCCATAGGTGGCATAGGAGGAGGCACTATCGGTAGAGGCTTTAAAGGAGAATTTTGTCGTCTACAGCTTTACCCCGGTGTATATGAGTATGTTACTGTACCTGAGTGTCAATTCATTGTAAACATTAGGAATGAGAAAAAAGAAACAATATTTCAATCTGTCTTATCAACTTATAAGTAAGTATCAAATATTTCTCATTATAGCTGTGCCCAAAATTCTAAATTAATATTGTTTTAAAAAAATACTATTCCAAAATTTGCATGTAATATTATGTGAGTTGAATCTATTTTCATTAGAGACAACATAAATTGGAATCAAACTGAATAGGGCATGTAATCAATACTTATGAATACCACAAACATAAAATTTCTTCTCTTAGCCTAAACATTCACTATGCATGGTAAAAATGTTTACTAAACATGTTGCAAAAGAATTTAGTTAGTAGCTGCCTGGTGTGACATCATCCTTTAATAGATAATTGCCTTAAGTGACTTAGATCTAGGAATAAAGTCCTGGAATTTCATGATTCACAGCCCATCTAGACTATTACTAGAACAATGAGTTGTCTTTTGCAAGTTCTATAAAAAGAATATGAGAAAATTACAGTTTCACCAAAAGTGTAATGTCCACACAGAATCACCGAAAATTTGTATTTGTTCAACAACATTATCTGTTGCCAAGTTGGCAGTATTCATGTTTATAAAATTGAGCTGATACTTATTTTTATCTTATCAACACATGATTGTACACCTGGGTTCCTAGTTGTGTATATTAAAAATATCTATATTATTTGGCATTCAATCAAACTGATTTCTATAATGAGTGATAATAACAATAATAACATCTATTCCCTATTGTGTTTATAGTCATATCATTGATGCTATTTCTTAATAGATAACTAACAGAAACCCTTCATAACCCTTATAAAAATACCATTATGTAGCTTACTTAAAAAATCAAAATTTATCATTTCCTGCTCTACTTTTATAATGATGATGACAGCCCCAATAATAGCTCACTGCGGAGCTCAGGGCTCAATGATACAGACATTTTTTTACTATGCTGGTCTAAGGCAAATAGATAGACATAATTTAATTTAGAAATTTTTAAGAAGATTCCCCATTGATATAAAAAACCCTATATCAATGGGATTCCCACATATGTTTTCTGCTAAGTTTCGCTACTGTTCAAGTGACCATTATATTAATAATCCAATATCTATTACATTCCATACAATACTACAATTATTGTTTGTTATCACAATTTTGAAATATCACATGGGTGTGCCTTTTTTTCTCTGACCGCTAATTTGTCAGTTTAATACACTATCATTTTTACGCTGTCTATTGTCTGTTACTTCTTAGAATTTTATTCAGTAAACTACAATGGGTCATGGTTAATTAAGTAACGATTTACAACTATTTACCTTGAATTGTATAAAAGCCATGACTTAAGTAATTAAATACTATAATGTGATAAGTCCCTTGTGATTCATAAATAATTGAGGAAAAAATGTAAACACAACAGGGAGACAATTTAATCAAATGGTTTATATTCTACAGTCACACCCCCTTGAGAAGTTTAAAATTACCTGTTTGCAATTGAACATCAATTTTAAGAGTTTTGGTTTTCCAATATTAACATTAATGTTGCATATCTTCAATCAAATAGACACTAGATACAACATGAGCGCTTAGAAAATGGCACCAAAAAGAGTGCTCAGAGCACTCTTTCGCCTTCAGTCACCCACCGACCGTTGCTTCTAAAACGTCGCAGAACTTTAGATAATATTATGTGAAAGCTACTTTAAGCTCCAGGAATGAGGTGGAACTTGTGTTAATAAATTTGGAATATGTGATCTTTTTGTTTACTTCTTTGTTTCAATGCATCGGTGCCACTTTTTAACAGAACATTAACAGGGAACTGTGTATCTAGTGTATATTTGATCGAAGTTGAATATTCTAGCAATTTCATGGGTTTTATGCATATTTAAAGATTTTTTATACATACATAACTGTACCTTTATCTGGTCTATATTTATTACTTAATGATATTAAAATGCCGATTAAGCCGTATTTACATTCTTCGATAATGATATGAACTGTCGGTGCATGCGCATCGACCGACGCGACGTCGGCCGAAGAACACCGAGTGTTCCCGAGCGGACGGACGCCGCCGACGCGGTTCGGCACTCCGCGCAGCGACCCCACTCGCGACGCTCGTCAGTTCTTAATATTTTGAATTATTATATAACAAGTACCAGTAAAATATTTTATATTACAGTCCACATACCACACCACCACATAGAACATGGTCCTTCGAGCCGGATCATGTTCGTGTGTATAGGTAAGGTATGTATGAGATTGGTACTAAATGAAGTGGACTGTAATATAAAATATTTTACTGGTACTTGTTATATAATAATTCAAAATATTAAGAACTGACGAGCGTCGCGAGTGGGGTCGCTGCGCGAAGTGCCGAACCGCGTCGGCGGCGTCCGTCCGCTCGGGAACACTCGGTGTTCTTCGGCCGACGTCGCGTCGGTCGATGCGCATGCACCGACATGAACTAAAAAATAATTGGTTCTCATGAGTGAACTTTATGAAATGCATAAATATTAATCCACTTACCCAATCAACCAATGTAAATAAGCTGCCATACAAATAAGAAGCGCGTGGCGGTCTGTTGGTAAACGCACCAGACGCTGTTGCCACACGTTCACGGTAGCCGCGGGTTCGAATCCCAGGGCACACCTTCAACTTTTAGGAGTCATGTGTGTTAATAGTCAGTCATCACGCACTAAAACGGTCAAGCAAAACATCGTGATCTGCATATCATAGCGATTTACAAGAGTACAAATTCTTGGTATGTAAATTAGGCTAGCGTGGTGAACTACATGGCCTAACCACTCAATCGTACTATCGATTGTTGAGAGGGCCCGTGTCCAGCCGTGGGACGTATACCGGCCGATACAGAATTAGTATGAATACTTGACAGCCTATGTAGTGCAGTAGTTTGAAAGTATTTATTCATAAGACCAGAATTAATATCGATTTCAAATAATGCGAATATATGCATGCTTATTTTACTTGTATAAAAATGTACAAGAAATATGTTAAAATTTTTAGCAAGCCGAAGAAAGCACCGCCGACTTGGGAGTGGAACTTGAATGGTGCTGATTGTGAATACACTGCCTTGTATCCCAGAGCGTGGACAACCTACGACTTGTCCAAATACGGTGTTAAGTTAGTCTGTAGACAAATCTCACCCGTCATACCTCATAACTATAAGGTAATTCCAACTGTAAATCTAAATTATTTCGACTAAATAGATTACGTCCTAAATAGCAATAATTATTGAATTCTATGTAGTTAACCCTTTTCTTGGCAAGATTACATTTTTTTAAATATCGAAATAATATTCATACCACTTAACCCTTATGACCCAAGGATGCCCAGAAAAATAAAACAAAAAATCTCATGAGGGTAGTTACAAAAAAAACGCATGTATCTGTAGGGATACATTGCCAAGAACGTTCATAATTACATTACGCTAACATTGTATCTCTACAGATACAATGCCGAATCAGCTATGAATTGATTATAAATTAATTTATATGAAAATAATTATTATTAAACCTCATTTTTATCAGTAAGCTGTAACAATTATATAAGTTACACAAATATAACATTTATTTAAAAAAAAATGAAACAAAATCTGATTAATTTTGAAAATGTATACTGTGGAAATTAAAAAGACAGTTCCTATCTGGTAATAAACACAGCCTCATGGCATATTTTATGCACACAACAGTAGTCTGTCTTTTGATGCATAGTTTGCATCTTCCTTTGGGCCCAAATGTAGGGAAATGATTGTACCCGTCACATTTCACGTCTGCAGTCGGCCTTACACTATGGTTTTCTGGTGCTGGTGGTAGAGTTCAGAGTTTTGAAATGGTTGCCGTCTAGCTCTTATATAATATGATACCGGAACTTCTTTAAGCTTAGTCGTTTTATATTATTCACGGCAATACGTCAGCGATATAAATTTGGGAAAATATGGGTAAGCACCATCGGTGGCTTTTGATTTCCGTTCTATGTAAGGCCACCAGCATATCTAAAAGGACGACCCCGCCACACTATATAGGACTATACACTTTTGTTCCAAACTCATCTCTTCTGGTGAAAATGTGTGAAATCTGAATATGTCTTCACCACCATATATGACAAAATCATAAATGAAACCCGAAAATCCCGCTCTAACAAATATTTTGTACCCCCATTTGCGAAGCTTGCCCTATGTACAGTTTTCGATTACCGGTTTTTTTTTGCCTTTGTATGGCACCATCATTTAATCAATACTAAACCTGGTTCCATGAGGAACTCTTAAAAAAATTGCATCAAGCAAATTGTCATTGGATATACCGTCATATCAGCTGAAATGTTTTGAGTGTTATATCATTATACGTCAGCTATATGAAGAGAGTCTTGAGCTGAAGAATCCAAGGATTGATTTTCTTTAGCTGGTTTCATTGATACTGGAGGGCAGAAAACAGGAATATGGGGCATGGTGAAGTTGTTTTCACCGTCAGAAAGAATGTGAAGATTTTCAAGAGAAAAAGGTAGAGACGGGCCAGGTGTAGATTTAGTACTACTTCACTACTTGAATCAAAACTTTCTTCATCATTTGATGATTGATTGTGTTTTGGCACCAATGTGAGTCTTTTTCTAGCTCTTGAAAGCCTATGTACCTACAACCAATAGAAAAAATGCTAAGCATGCATAAGCACATGAACTTGGCAGTGTGTACGATGAGATACATCTTTTTAAAAAGTCAAATGAAGAATCAATCAGACAGTTATACACAAATCAAAGTAATTACTTTAGTGCAAAATATACTTATAATTTATAAATTTAGGCACCCATTCCTAAAATATATAAAATCGAAAATATTTTCATGAATATTCTTACCTTCTTGCGTGGCAATTTGACGGAACTTGAATTAAAGTAAAGTTTGACAGTTAATTAGTGAGGTCTATAGAAAATACTAAATGAGCGTTTGAAAACTAAGAAATAAGCTAAACATTCATATAAAAATATTAAGTTTGTGCTAAAAAATAACAGCACAAGATTTTTTTAAAGTTGATGTATCTCCACAGATACACTGTCAAGAAAAGGGTTAAAACTGATATGGATCTATTGAGAAAGTTCTGGAGTGACCTTTGGAGACACAATTTTATCTAAACTAAAATAGGCGACTAATAATATTTTATACATTGAGGTGTTTTAGGTCAAATTTTAGGAAAAGAAAAAATTGCTCAAAATGCATTATTTGGTATAGTTAAAACAAGGTTTTCGCAATTTTCTTTGATAAAAATTACCCATTTGTCGCGACAAACTGCATAAAAATATTGCAATTATTTATAGTCAAAAGATTTTGTCGAGCCACTGACTGCAAAATTTGAAATGCACCTCCATGGTATACACACACTTATAATTTAAGTATCTTTTCTAGCTGCGTTGTTATAGCTACGTATTCATTAAATTATAATGTGTTGCAGGACAGCAGTTTGCCGTGTGCCGTATTTGTATTTACTGCCAAAAATGTATGCAACGAACACAGAGATGTGAGCATTACTCTCACTTGGACTGAGGTGCTGGGAGGGTCCAATAAAAAGAAATCTATAGGTGAGGTACAAAATACTTATAATACAGACGCTTTTGTCATGTGAATTTGCCTAATGAAAAAGACGGTTTATAAACCTATTTTAGCTATAGAAAGTTTTGTCCTTTTCGAACGACTTTTGAATTCAGTTGGAGTGAAGAAAACAAATCATACGGTAACTTAAATAGGTTTATAAACTGTCTATGAATAAGGCCATTATACAGGTGTATTTTTAGTCGAATTACCTATATGAATTTTAAAGAAAACACAATTTTTTCCAAATATTCTCTTTACGTTTGGCTACCCTTGAATGCGTTCATATTGTCTAAAAGTGGAAGAAATACAAGAAGCGGTTCACTCAATGATAACATCGAACAAACTACATCACGATACATGCCTCGTATATGCACAAATACATATCATCGGCGAGGATAATTCGAGACGGCCAAATTGTTTATTATTCTAACTCAAATACAGATTTTCGTTGATAAATTACAAGTGCGTTTAAAAAACTGGTTTACAGTTTTACGGATTTAAGCCTTTAAAACTGCAACGTGCAGCCTTGACAAGTTTTATCTAAGTAGTAAAAGAAAACATGAAATCTTAATATTATCGTCGCTTCATTAGCGTTGAGATCTGTTAGTCTAATTTGGTTACAAATTATGTATTTGTGTTGAGCGTAAATATATATATTTTCTATGAACTATTGCTAAATGTCGTTGATAAATGAATATCCTGCTAATGTTATCCAATAACGGAACTTTAGTCATACCTACGGTTAATGATAAACAAGTAGGTCCTATTTGTAATATTATTAGAAAAAATCATTTGAACAAAAGAACAATCTTTCTATTGTAAATCGTGAAGGATATAGAGCCACAAAGTTATCTGACCCGGTGAGAGAGTCGCTGTAATCGAATTTGGTGTTGCCATTAAAAATAGATATAGCAATAAAGTGGGTAAAGTAAGATTTTTCAATCCGATCAATAGTGTCGGGAAAATGAGTGGACCAGTTTCATATGCATGTTTTTTTCCTTCACAAGATTTCTAACCAATCGCTCCTCCTTAAAGAAGTCAAAACCCTTAAAAAGTTATCTGTATCAGCCCATACACGTCCCACTGGAGGGTACGGGCCTCCTCTGTAATCGAGAGTACGATTGAGGGTAGTTAGGCCATATCACAAGCTATATAGTCCGCCGTGCTGGCCTAATGCGGGTTGGTGGATCTACACAGGTACCATAGAAATTCTTATAAATCACTTTGGTATGCAGGTTTCCTCACGATGTTTTCCTTCACTGTTTTTGTGTGTGTTTATTGACTATCAATACACGCATGACTCCGAAAAGTCAAAGGGGTACTCTGAGATTCGAACCCCCAGCCACCGTGAAATGTGGTTGTGGTCATTGGTGGTCCATTTACCAACAGGCCACCACGCACGTAACGATGAATTTTAGTTTAGGATATGAACTAACATCTATTGTACTAGTACGTACAAAGTTCTGTTTTCGTGGAATTTATTTTGAAAAGCTGACAACACAAACTTGTGGCAACAGCTACACGATGATACAATTTTTCGAAGGGTATTATTGGTATCTGAAGCCGATTTTCTTCCTACGTAAAATTTAATACCTGAAGTTTAACATTCCTAGCATCACTTTTTAAAGTTTTCGGCAATTTTCACTAGTTTTAAATAATGCAGGAAAAATAAATACATTGAGTAAACAACTAATGGCCGATATGACAGCGACTGGCAGATAGACTGACATTCTAAATGCCGTATTTGTTTCCACTTTTGGCCACCGGGCCAGGTATCTTTGTGGCTCTATACATAAAATTGACGTCACTTATCCTAATATGCGTTACAGTGTGCGGTTGTGGGACGGCGTGGCGGTGGGAAGTACCCACTAAGCTCCCACTCCTTTTAAATGCATAAACTTGCCTGATGTTGCCGGCTACTTTAGTGCTGTTTTGACAAAAATGTAATATTTTCATGGCAGAAAAATAGGCCTGTTTTGCTTTAAATAGCTGATAAACTTGTTCCGCACAAATTGTTAAACCAATAAGGTAACATAGCTATGTTAATAAAATAAGATGTTTACTAATCACATCAACTTATATTGGAATTCTTATATAATGTAAATTGTAATGATTGCATTATATTAATCTGTTTGATATTGATAGTTCGCAGTACAACACAAGTTCGAATTAACCTGAAGCATTAGTACACTTGAACTGTTTTATAGAACAGTTGACGTACGCGGCGTAATCGGATTAGCGTAGCAGTGGCTTCACGCCTCATGGTCCTCTCATTCATCAAAATGTTTCCTGACCTTTGTTTTTCTGTTTTTATTTAATATATCGTGTAATGAAATTCTAGGATAAACGCGTCGGTTTTTGAAACATTAACAGCAATGAATGTAGCTTTATGACATTAAATAACTTCTGACGAATACCTAAACATATAAAAACCATCAACATCCAAAGGTCGACGGCAGAGAATGCCTCAGGCATTAAGACCGCCCTTATGCTATTTATAAAAATCATAAATAAATAAATAATAACGCTGTAACACGTCCAACCTTTATCTGTCGGTCTGTAACATCGTCATTTTCAGACATAGCTCTTTATCAATATTATCCAATCTTTTATGTAATCTTTACGTCCTATCGCTATATAATATACAATCCAAACATTAAGCGATTTTTTCCATATTAAGCTTATAATATTAGTTACAACTTCCACCTTCCACTTCGACATCTATGAATGTTCGAGTTTAATTATTTTACTTAAACATTCTTTGGATAGCTTAATAATGTTATAAATACCCGACACAAAAAAGGTCTACTCCTAAAAAGACAAAAATAATTCATTTAGTTATAATGGTATGAGATATAAATTCATGTAATTTGGATCTTAAACGCATAAAAGTGTTGGTAAATAATGTGCACTGTAAACAAAACTTTTCTTATTATTATATAACAACGAAAGATGGGAATTTAATTAGTCTATTTGTTCCAGCAAAATTAGACCTAGAAAGATATGCAGAAGACTTCACATGCGGTGTAACGTTAGAACAAAAGATAGCCGAAACGCCATGTTCTTTTACTATTGCGAAAACGAAACAGCAGGATGAAACTATTCACGAGGGATATTGTTTATGGAATTCGACGAAAACTTCCAACTATGTATGGGAGTGCTTGAAGAAACATGGGAAATTGTCGCCTGATCCAAGCTTGACGCCACCCCCACCGAAAGTACCGGATAAAGATAATAAGCAGAAAGAAGAAAAGGAAAAACAAAAGAAGCTTTATAAATGTAAGTTTATAATCTTAAATATAATATTCTATAATAATATTCTATTTCTGCAAGTTTCGTGTTCCATTGGTATTGTACAAATACGATGAAATTGCCCCAGATTGACTTTGCACATTCCATTAAGAGCTTTTATACCCTTTGCGCGCTTTTTGGCTAAAAAACAGGACTTTTCAAACGAGTTAATAGCCACCAATAAACAATTTAAAGGAAAAATAATTAGTACTCATTTTAGAAAAGGTTGTCATCTAGGGATTTTGGTGGAAAACATTATAGATTGATGGATAATTTGTGAATACTATAAGGATTACTGAACACAAGTTTCGTTATTTAGGCTTTAATTGGCAATTTAGAAGCCTAAGATATCCGAAATCACTAAATATAAGATGAAAATAAAAATATTATCCGACTAATAAGACCCTCATGGAGGGATTTTGCTGAGAAAAATAATCTTTTTATGTTTAGTTCCTGAAAAATAAAAATTTAAACAATGCGAAATTATTCAGAAGCTCTCGCCAGAACATTTTTTTTTTCACCAACTTATCGTACATAATTATTTATAGCAATTGCATATTATAATAGAAGAACATCTTATCAATAAATTGCCATTTTTATATTTCAACAAAATTAGTTTTCATGTTTTCTACAAATATTTTAAAAACCACTATAAAACACGCTGTCCGCCGTGCTTCAAATCAGTAGGGATGGGCAAATGGAAAAAAAATATCGATATTTATCGTATCGATATTTTTCAAATATATCGATATATATCACCCAAAAAATATCGATATTTCGATATATCGATATTTTTTGCCCAATTTGCAATTATTTATAAAAATTGCCAAAATTATCGAAATTTTAAAGCAAATACACATCTGGCTGTTCCAACATAAGTCATATTTTTAAAAAAAAAATCGATTTGCTCGACATAAAAAGAAGAAACAAAATAAAAAAAAACATTATCCAAACCAGTATTTGTTTGATATTGACATCAGGAGCACTCTTTGTTTGATGAGTTCCCCTGTTAGTCTGCTCCTATCATTTGGCACAGCCAAATTTACCACTGAAGCTACTCTTTCAGATTACACTGAAGATGCTTGACAAATCAAATATTTTAGAGCGATATCCAAGAGAACCGGTGTGAAATGTTGACAATTTACCCAGAACTATATTGAATCAGATTTTCTTTCTAAAAGTGGTTGGTCCAAATACTGCTTCAGTTCATTGGGGACACAGCTACTGCTTGGAACCTCTGACGAACCCCTATGCTCAGATTTAATAATTTCCCATATTTTCTAAATTTAAGAAATCGGATTGGTCAAAAACATGATGTGACGCATGAGCAGACAGCAGAGCTTTAAAAATATATCGATTTTGATATATGAAAATAAATATCGAAAATTGATATATCGCGGGAAAAAATATCGCTAATTTATATCGATATTTTTCTAAAAAAATATCGATATTTTGATATATCGATATTTTTTGCCCAAGCCTACAAATCAGACCGCCGTAAGGCCTTCTAGAGGAAGGACGTATCGCTCGTCGCTCCGGCCTGGCTGCAGTCGATTTTTGCCGTGCGTAGTAAAAATAGCCACGCGCGGACTGCGATTGCCACATCTTAGTACTTTGGTAGTAAAACATTTTTTTTTTATTATCTACAATAATTTTGTAGTGAGTATAAATTATGTTTCAGATAATATAAGTAATGGGATGTAATTCCGAGTCTAAATTATGCTATTTATTTTAATATAAAATTAAATATATTTCGTAATTGTAAGGCCCCTAACTCTTTTCATGTGTTCGAACACGAAATGATTAATAAACGTCCGTTGTGTCTACTGAACACTGATTTGAATGCAACTTAACAATGTAATAATAACGAAAATATGATTAGTATCTAAATTTGTATTGTTCATTGCTTGCACAGTAATATTTGTCTACTTATAATGCAAATAAAATATTTTTATGATATAATATTACCAATATATAAAACATAAGTTACATTTCAATTGAATACTAGAAATTTGAAGCGCACGGATCAAAGTTGGTTGCGCTGACTGTATAGCGAGGCGACGCGGCAGCTCTACGCACACAGCTTTGGTCGCTTATGTGTGCGTGAAATTAACGAAGAAATACCTATAGTTGACTGCGCGCACGGTGTAAACGCTCTTAATTTTCTGGGGATACTTGTAAAGACGATATATATCAAAAAAATATGAAAATTATTAGACGTGGGCATGTAAATAACACCCACTTTTACCATATTTCCGTGCTTGAGACTGTATTCGGAAAGATCAGCCATTGAATTTTAAAAATACTCTTTCTTTGTATAACGCTTCGTTTGTTTTTTTTTTCAGGTGATTCAATAGCTCTTACAAGTGTTCTATCACTGGATCCTGGGGGAACAAGATCGACTGAATTATGTCTCGCTTGGGACATGCCTATTATAAAATATAAAAAGGATAAAAAAATACATAGAAGGTAGTGCTATTTAAAATATTTTTAATAGAATTATATTTATGTGGTATTTAAATAAGCGACAAACGAGTAAAATATTTAGGCGACGGTGTTGATCTAATTTCATATTTAAGATTGAAGCAGTAAGGTCGATATTTCATTGGTGTTTACATTTTTTTTGTACACATAATATGGAGATTTCTCCACCTCTATTTTAATATATATGTTTCTTTGGGTTTTCAGATTTTATACGAAATATTTTGGTAGTGACGGAATAGCCGGTGCCAGTATAGCCGCCTACGCGCTTAGAAATTATAGAAATTGGGAGAAACTCATTGCCGAATGGCAGGATCCCATACTAAATAATAAGTAAGTTCCAATTTAATTGTGCTTGCCATCTCATCTTTAAATTGTTTGTAATAATCATTATCATCAATATCATTATCATCGATAGAAAGAACTATTAACATTTTTGCTTTACTTAGGTCATGTAACCATTATCTCGACAGCCTCCGTTGTGCGGCCCACAAATATTTCTTCCAGGTCTGGGTGTATGTGAGACCGAAAAATCTCTCGTAATTCCTGATACCGACGACACAAGACTCGGTCTTAGTGTGGGGTCAGGAATATGTGTGTGACTGTTAGGTGTTATATCTTATTATTATTATTTGTCTATTATTATTTTTTTATTTTAATTTTACTCGCAATATGATTTTTTTAATTAAAGGCGAATTAAAATGTTAGTAATAATTCAGTAAACTATATATTTTTTGTATTATGTATGTATGTTTTTACAAGGTGTGCGATATTTAAGATACACATATTATTTTTTCAGCAACATACCAGACTGGTTAAAAAGTGCCTTATGTAACGAGCTTTACTACATAGCCGATGGCGGGTCGATTTGGTTCGACGTGCACGAAGACTACCCAGAAACCGATCCCAGGTGATTATAATATTTCCATTAATAGTTTATAAAGATATTTTTTAAAATGTATGATCGTAAAAAGTAAAAACTTATTTTTGAACAATTTATTGATTCAAAGGCGGTATTCTCGGACAGAATGTTCGAGAGGAAGTGAGTCACTATAAAAACAATTTCAACACATTGTGAGACTGAAATATTGTTTAAAGCTTTATATAAAACCCTCACATTTCGTTGAAAATAGGGTTTGTATTATAGTCAAGGTATTCCGTGCCGTTTTAATTGTAAGTAACTGCATGTTATGATGCTCTTTACAATACTTAGAGATAAAATGCCATACAATTAATGTTTCGAATTATATTTTTTTTCTAGGCATGAATTTGGATTGTTTGGGTACCTGGAAGGCCATGAGTACAGAATGTACAACACATACGACGTCCATTTTTATGCTTCCTTTGCTTTGGCACAGTTGTGGCCTAATTTGCAAGTAAGTTGTTTTAATTATTCCAATAATTATATATTCTTAAAGTAGGAACGCAATTTACTAACATCGCCCAGCTGGTTGGCAAGTCTTGGATGGGCCTGGAAGGTTATTTTGGAGCCCACGCACCGACAACTGAAGCTTTAGATGGAAAACCAACTTGAAGAAGGTTACAGATATAAATATTACCGCTCGATAGAGGGTGCACACATCCCGTTAGTAAGCTTACACAGAATAACTGACGTAAAAATAATTTATAAATGTGCAGAGTAGCAAGACACACGGTTTCAGAGTTGTTTCTGTTGGTCAATATTGCATGGTAGTCATTTAAAATGGCACAAAAATATTTTATTTACCCACAAATATTTATATAAAAATATGGGTATCTATAACAATGAATTTTCTCCAGGTGGTTATACAGTATATGTTCCGCGATACCATCGCTTTGGAGACCGAAAAATGCCGGCCGTCTTTGTACGACGGAAAATCGGTCAAGTACAAAGTCAAAGATTCAATACCACACGACCTCGGAGATCCAGGTATATCGGTATAAAAGTGATATATGTTTCTAAAGTATATATCGCACCCTCGCACAGTGATTCGTCTAGAACAAGCTAGCTGGACAAAAACATTTGAGTGCGTATGTTGGTTGTTTTGGCTATGTACAGTAATATTTTAAAGGAGAAATGTGTTTCTTAAAGTTTTTTATTTTTTTTAATTCTGGCCCGGCGAAGTTGCCCCATTGCGCCTGATGGTGAGTGCAAATACCACCCAGGCACAGTGTCTACTGGCACCGGCCTGCTAAGATGCCTCTTCACACTGACCCAGGATTAAGAAAGAGGGATGGTGTGGACAGTCAAGCCATGGCTTCGCAAGCCAGCATGCGTGGTTCTGGTTAGCAATGGAGAGGAGGCTTTTAGGATAATAGTAATTAAAACACAAATTACAATCGATGAAAAACTTAAATATAAAAATGGCAGCATAGAAAATAAATTAATATATAATAAAAAAAAAACAAAATAAAAGCATATGTACATAATACGACTTAGTAGTAAAAAAAATATAAAATTATTTAATAACATTTTAAATCATATACTAATAGATAAATTAGGTTCACCTATACATAAATTGTATGCAGTGTTAAAAATAAAATAAATAAATGAAATCCTGACCAGATGAATTATCACTCTCACAATCAGACGAGTCAGGTACCAAGTAATCATCAACGTCACATGGCGTTAGACTACTTGATGCCCGAGGTATTGGTATTGAAGGCGGGATTACCAAATTTAGCACTTCTGATGGTAAACAGTCTTTTTTTCTTTTTGGGTAGTTCTCTGAGTGTATTAATTACAGGATCTGATGTTATTAAAAGCATATCCAATAAATCTGTATTCGTGGCAATACGTGACTGTTTCCTGGTATGAAGTTCCCAAAATCTACGACAGTCTTTATTTCGAGCCTCTTGAGCATTTTATAGTTGCCCTATTGGGCACAATACAAGATTTAACAACCTCTGTACTTCGCACAAGAATTTTATGCCCAGTGACAGGCATATAGTACCACGAATACAAACTTAGATAGAGGGCCCTAGTAACTGAAAAAAAATTTCAAGTATATTTATATTTATTTCGTAACCCGAAGATAAAGTCGTAACAAAATATCGATTTTTTAATTAAATCAACATGACCTTGAAGCTTACTCTCCTCTGATGACCTGGATGAGCAATAGTCTAAGATCCCGCCATACATCGACCTTCACCGAGATGTTTATTTGATGAAACCTATTTTATATGCAATTTAATATGTCAATAAATATATTGTATATGGGTTGCCTTGCAAATTTCAGTCCAGAATACGATTAATTAATTATTAAAATAAAAAAATTTTTTTTACACATTTCACCTGTTTGATTATTAAACAAATTCTATACCAATCGAAAGTATGAAACCCATAGAATATGTAAACGTTAGGTTGCCTATTTTTTTCCGGTCACAACCCTCAGGTTGCCAGGTATAAACAGGTAAATCGCTACTAGCATTTTGCGCCGGTCTGATTATTGAATGGAAATTAAATGAAAATAAAGATCATTTTATTATGAACACGGTGGTATAGGGTTGCCTGCGAAAAATCAGTCCCGAATTGCGGTTGTCGAATTTAGAAAAGTGAAATATTGCTCCGAGTGACACAGCATAGCAGCTGTTCGAAGTCCGCTCATAAAGAAAGAGGGTGCGCATGCTATTTATTCTTGAGAATGAAAAGGACAGCGATAGACTCGTATATGCTGTGTTCTGTGTTACCTGGCAACCTGAGGGTTGTGACCGGAAAAAAAAAGGCAACCTAACGTTTACATATTCTATGGGTTTCATACTTTCGATTGGTATAGAATTTGTTTAATAATCAAACAGGTGAAATGTGTAAAAAATATTTTTTTTTTAATAATTAATTAATCGTATTCTGGACTGAAATTTGCAAGGCAACCCATATACAATATATTTATTGACATATTAAATTGCATATAAAATAGGTTTCATCAAATAAACATCTCGGTGAAGGTCGATGTATGGCGGGATCCTATACTACAAGGTCTACACACAGAAATGGTAAAACTTATGTTGTCTCCTTCTAAGCAATCTTTATTATTAATTAAAAACCGTTCCAATGCATTATATGATGCCGCCCATTTTTCAGTTAGTTTTGACGACATACTAGATACTTTCTGTTTAATAGCCCTTAACGAATCACTGGTTATATTACTAACACCAAATTTAAGACTTATATGTTCCAATAAACGAACATTCCGCTCTTCATTGGAATGTTTTCGTCATTCTTCAAAAAAATCACTTTTCGAAATGGAAAAGACACATTCTGAAAAATGAAATAAAATCCTTTAGTGCGGGATTGCGGTGAAAAATAATATCTCGTTTTAAAGGTGAGTATCACTACTATATACTGTAAAAAAATTGGACTGGATACATGTGGATACAAAAAGATAAATACGATTAAAATTTCGGAACTTGACAAAAAAACAATATTTTTCAATAATATATTCCAAGTTGTAATGGACCAAAGTTTCTCATATTAGAATCTTATGGGTGGTAAAATATAAAAGCACTGACCCTCGACAATAGTATCCATCACAAAAATCACGGTTATATCCTTACTAATATTATAAAGGTGAAAGTTTGTATGTATGTATGTATGTATGGATGTTTGTTACTCTTTCATGAAAAAACGGCTCAACAGATTTTGATGAAATTTGGTATAGTGATAGCTGACACCCTGGATTAACACATAGGCTACTTTTTAACCCGAAAATTGTAGTGTTCCCGTGGGATGAGTCAGGAAACCAAATATACATATTTTCTACTCTTTCAAATTCAAATTGTTGGCACGGGATGTCCTCTCCTACGGAAGGGAAATATAGTCGACGGCACGCGGGAAATATAGTTAGTAGACACGCGAAATAATATGTTCTTGATGTGGATTGGACTCAAAAACTATCTGCACCCGGGCGAAGCCGGGCCCGACAGCTAGTATCACATAAATTGAATGAGATGTTATCTAAAGCACTGCAAAAATGCAACTACTCAAATTAACTTAATGCAAATATTACATTACTTACCTTCGCTAGTCAATGACTCGTCACTGTGAAATGTTATTCACCATTTCTACTTGTTTTTATGACATTGGGAGTGTTGTTTACAATATGTGACCACTAATTAGTTGATTCTTGGAAGTGACTTTTGTCCAGCTAGCTAGTACTAGGCGAATCACAGTGCCTCGGTGCAACAATTTCACTAATGCAAAAATTGCAAAGGTTGGAAGGTATAAAGAAATAATCTTATATTTTTTTAGAATATCACGTGGTCATAATTTTTTTAACGTTAAATTAAAAGTTGATATTGTGATAGAAGCTGTTCAACTTGTCTATGTCTTGTAATATCATATTTTTATATGTTGTCAAATTTTCAAATGGTTTTTTCTGAAAGGTTGCAAAAGTGACATTGTTGCACTGGGGGTGCGATATATCTGTACTGTTGGTTTTAATCATTCGGTGTCTATTTCGCAGAGGACCTGCCGTTCGAGCACATAAACGCTTACAACATCCACGACGTGAGCGACTGGAAGGACTTGAACGTGAAGTTCATACTGCAGGTGCTGCGCGACCACCGCGTGCTGCGCGCACACGCCGCGCCCTTCAGCAACGACAGGTACCGCGCCATGCCCTACATCGACGACGTGCGCGACGGCACCGAGGACGACCTGTACGCGCGCGCCACCGAGCAGGACCACGCGTGCCCGCCCGCCGAGCCCGCCGAGCCCGCCGTACAGGAACCCGCCGCGCAGGAACCCGCCGTGCAGGAACCCGCCGTCCCAGTAGTGGGCGATATTCTGGGCTTGCTGTACAGGGGCGCGGAGCCGGAGGCCGAGCTGCCCGCGGCGCCGGCGGAGACGCGCGAGGCGCCGGCGCGCGTGTGGGACGCGGCGCAGTACCTCGCAGACATGTACGCGCCAGCAGTCGCGCTGCTGCGACGCGCACGCGCCTGGGACCGCGATGGAGACGGACTCATCGAGAACGACGGATTCCCAGACCAGACGTTTGACGCCTGGGTCATGAACGGACCGAGGTTAGTTCATCAGATTACAACCTTAGTACTACTCATAACTCTCATAGATTTGCCAGCGTATTTTTTTTCGGGATAAAAAGTACCTTATAGTCTCCTCGATAAATGGAATATTCAATAATTTACGTTTAATTTAGGGCCTGTACTGCCTGAGTTAAGCGTGTTCAAACCTACAAACAAACTCTTCAACTTTTTATTTACCCAAGTATAGTATAGACACCTAACAAAATATTGTGTTTTACTATCAATTTATCTAAAAACAGTCGAAATTAACAACACCAACAGCGATAAACGTACTACATATGATTGCAGCGCGTACTGCGGCGGGTTGTGGGTGGCGGCGGTGTACGCGGTGCGCACGATGGCGCGGCTGCTCGGCCGCGACGACGACGACAAGGAGTTCAGCAAACTACTGGACCAGGCGCGCGTCGCCTACGACGAGAAGCTATGGACCGGCTCATACTACCGCTTCGACACGCAACCAGCCAATGAGAAAGTCATCATGGCGGACCAACTGGCTGGCCAGTGGTGAGTATATTAAACTCATAAACTGTCACTATTATTTCGTAATAACAAATATTATTGTAAGCCTATCTGGAGACACGAGGTAAAAATATAGTTTTTATATTGCACATAATATATTTTTACTGCACATTTGCACATACTGAATATCACGAACAAAATCACGTACTGCACATGCTACTACAACTATTACATATTACGCCGTAAAGCAGTAGAGCGAGACGGAAGATAGAAGATAATTGTGTACGAGTGAAAGAGACACATGTATAATAATGTTGCGTGCGTCAGGTTCCTGCGCGCGTCGGGCGTGTCGGAGGCGGTGTTCCCCGCGGCGCAGGTGCGCGCGGCGCTGCGCTGCGTGTTCGAGCACAACGTGGCGCAGTTCCGCGGCGGCCGCGCAGGCGCAGTCAACGGGTTCGTGGCCGGCCCGCGCCCGCGCCTCGACACCACCGCGCTGCAGAGCGAGGAGATGTGGACCGGAGTCACGTACGGACTGGCGTCGCTTATGATATTTGAAGGTGGGTCTCTGATTCACATAATTACTTATATAGAATTCGTACAAATTTTCGATGCGCCAAGACGAACACGAGGTTATAGCATGGCGCTTAATGGAGGACATCATGAATATAATGGACTGTTAAAGGCTGCTGGTGTTAATCTCAATTGCGCTATGAAACTCTTATTGGTATAATGAAATCAAATGCAACACACAATTTTCTTCTACAATTATCCCTCATTGAACTTAACACCGTATATAAATAAAGTGTGCGCTGTTTTCAGGCATGCACGAGGAGGCGTTCGCGACTGCAGGCGGCATGTACAACACGTTGATGCAAATGGGACTGGCGTTCGAGACGCCAGAAGCGTTGTACGAGAACGGCAACCACCGCTCAATCGGGTACATGCGCCCCCTGGCCGTGTGGGGCATGTACCAGGCGCTACTGGCGCACCCGCCCCCCACGCCCCCTGCGGCCCTCGTCACGCACGCCCCCCACGCCCCCTGCGCCAACGGACAGCCGCTCCTGCACAACCACAAGCCCGCCTTATAGTGCGCGCTCTCCGGCCTGCGTGACGTCACACACAAACAAAACAGATGATATACAGCCTGCCTCGCCCTCGCCATTCAAGGACGTGTGTGTCAAATGTTGCACAGTGTTGTGACATCTACGTGCGACTCATTGTTACCGAGTTACCATTCAAAATTATAGATGAATTATAAATTATTTAATGGAGTCAAATGTTACATTTTATATGATAAAATGCCTCGTAGGATATTGTCAAGTCGCTGTACAGTACAATCATGATGGATTGTTGTAACTTTATCGTAGCGTGAGAAATGTAAATTGATTTCGGATTTTTAAATCCGACAATATAGATGCAATAATTTTGTAACTTTTGTCACAAGTCTAACATATAAGTATTTTACTAATATTGTGATATTTCGATGTTGATGATGAAAATGTGATTTTTACGCTATATCGCATTTATTTTGTAATTAGACACTAAATTGTTATACCAATGAAATGGCAACTGAAGTATGTTATGTTACGTTGTATTTTTATTTTAAATTGTTAGTGAATTATGCTAATGTATTTTAACAATATTCAATATTATAAGACCTTGTCATGGAATGTTACGTAAGTTATTTATTTGTAAAATGTGACTAATGATTTAATATGTTTCGAATCATTGTTTATTTTACTAGCCATTGGACGAATGGATGCCAAATACACATACAATTTTTAATGGGCTGTTTCATTTGTTACGCTATACAAGAGGCCAAAGTAGAACAGGTGCTTTTCATAGAGCTCCAGATGCAAACACACAATCACACCGTTTGTAGAATGGTAGATTCGAAAATTTTTTTACTTGCAACATCTCTTGAAATTCTGAGAGGCCAGATGAATTAAAATACAAATGTTGTATTAAAACGATTAATCGAATCAACTCTAGACTCTAGACCCTAGGACGATTCAAGATATCTTTCGATTATTTCCCCGTAATAGGGTTCTCGATAATCGTCGATAATATAGAAATTATCACATGCGATTATCGATGGCATGCGATTATCGCCCAAAATAAGGCGAGAAACTCTCCTTGTAAATGGACTATAATTTACCATTTATTAATTTGGCCGCCAGCGGTACAGTACAGGGGCCCAATCGTGGTTAACCACCACGAGAGGTTGTCTCACCATGCCGCGCATAATCTTGGGTGGGTCCGTCGTGCCGGTTGGTGACCGGATCTGGGGTCCCGGCGGCCCATCCCGGGAGGGTACGGGGGCCCTTCCGTCCGGCGGATCAATTCCGCTCCTGTCGACTATTTCGTGCCGGTGCTCATTCGGTCTTCTTAGTGTCCGGCCTGAACCTATTCGTGCCTCTTCACCGAACCCATCCCATATTTACTTCATGACAGTGCGTATAAACAGAGCAAGTCCTTCAGCGGTGCATAACCCCACCACCGCGTTCACTATGGAGTTCGCCAACATCCGCGGTCTCCATACGAACCTCAATGCCGTCCACCACCATCTCGAGACGGCCCGGACTGCTTTGCTCTTCTTGACGGAGACGCAGATTCGTTGTCCGGCCGACAATTCTTACTTGCTGTACCCCGGTTATTCGCTTGAAGAAAACTTCAAGCCTAAAGCCGGGGTATGCTTGTTTGTTCGATCGGAAGTCTGCTGTCACCCTCTGCGCTGCATGGAAGACCCCTCCTTCTCCGCTCTGTGGGTGCACGTGGATTTTGGTTCCCTGAGCCGCATCTACGTGTGCCTTTACAGGTCACACAACGGGGACGATGAGACAACTCGGCTGTTCAGATATCTTAGCCAGCCGGCTGATGACGCGCAGGCGCAGTTCCCGTCGGCCGAAATGGTGGTCTTGGGGGATTTCAATGCACATCACGAATTGTGGCTGGGATCCTCCAAGACTGATCATGCTGGTAGGACTGCCCATGCATTCGCTCTGACTCATGACTTGACACAGCTGGGAACCAGCCCACCAGGATCCCGGATGTGGCGGGTCATGAGCCTTCTCTGCTGGACCTTCTGCTGGCGAGTCATCCGGCTGGGTATCGTGTGACCGTTAGTGCGTCTCTGGGCACTTCCGATCACTGCCTGGTTGGGTCGTCAGTACCTTTCGCTTCACCTCCACGTCCCGTGCAGGTTAAGCGGAGGGTCTGGCATTACTCGTCGGCAGATTGGCATGGTATGCGGGAATATTTCGCATCCGTCCCTTGGAGGCAACGCTGCTTTGAGGGCAAAGATCCTTCAGCGAGTGCCCACGCTATTGCTGGCGAGATTAGGCTAGGAATGGATTACTACATTCCTTCCTCTGAGATCGCCAGTAAGGGCCGTGGACGCTCCTGGTTTAACCGTGCTTGCGCCGATGCTGTCGGTGACAAACAAGCGGCGTATCGCGCTTGGATCAGGGGTGGTAGGTCTCTCATATGTGTGAGGCCATCTGGGTAGGTAATAGGTATCACCGCAATGTCTATTTTTCCCGTGAAACAACACTGCTTAAATGCACTGTTGTGTTTCGGATTGAAGGACATTGTAGCCAGAGCAACTACTGGACATATTGAGACTTAACATCTTATGTCTCAGGATGGCGAGCGCAGTAGAATGTTTCTATTGTTTATGAGCGGTCGTATCGCTTACCATCAGGCGAACGGCTTGCTCGTCTCGCCATTCACTGCAATAAAAAAAAATAAGGGGTCGCGCCAAGAACGATCCCAATATCGGTTCCCTCAAAGAAGCCTACAACCGGGCCACCAAGGCCTGCAAGAAGGCTTACGTTAGAGCGGATGCCCAGCGCGTTAGAAGGATTGGGCGTGCGTTGGCCAATCACCCGACTAGCAGTCTTGCTTATTGGAGTTTGGCCAGGGCCGTTCAGTCTAACTTCTGCCGTCCAGCATTGCCTCCGCTGAGGTACCCAGAAGGTTCACTGGCTCACAAGCCGCAAGAGAAAGCTGCCTTACTAGCAAATCTCTTTGCGGCTAATTCCCGCCTTGAAGACCGTGGTTCTCAGACGCTGCCTACACTGCCTGATTGCGGTTTCTCAATGGAGGATATTCGCATCAGGAAGTGTGATGTGCGGCGTGAGTTGCGGTCTCTCGATGTGCGGAAAGCCAGTGGTCCGGATGGGATACCAGCGTTGGTTTTAAGGGCTTGTGCAGCCGAGTTGTCTCCTGCACTGACTCGCCTCTACCGAGCGTCCTACCGCACAGGTGTTGTGCCGGAATCTTGGAGGGAGGCCAATGTGCAACCGATCCCCAAAAAGGGTGATCGGTCGGACCCTACCAATTACCGCCCTATCGCTATCACCTCAGTGATGTGTAAGGTCATGGAGCGGATCACAAACGCTCAATTGGTCCGCTACCTGTAGGATCACTCGTTGATCAGTGACAGACAATACGGATTCTGTCAATATCGATCAACGGGTGATCTTCTAGCGTTTGTCCTGCATCGCTTGGGTGAGGCGATTGTCCGGCGTGGCGAGGCTCTTGCTGTGAGCCTCGACATAGCCAAGGCGTTTGATAGGGTCTGGCACCGTGGTCTTCTTTCCAAGCTTCCGGCATACGGCCTGCCCGGCAACCTGTGTTCGTGGATTTCTGGCTTTCTGCATGGACGTAGAATACGTGTAGTCGTTGTCGGACACGCTTCGGCGCTCATGTCGGTAAACGCCGGAGTTCCACAGGGCTCGGTGCGGTCGCCCACCTTGTTTATTTTGCATATCAATGACATGTTGTCGCTTGGCAACATTCATTGCTATGCAGATGACAGCACGGTTCATGGGCGATACCACTGCGGGCCTCCGGGTTGTCGAGTAGAAACTGTGAGGGGACGTGAAGATCTTGTCATTGAGCTCAACCTGTGGCTCAACCGGACCTTGGATCTCATTTCTACATGGGGTTCCAGGAATTTGGTTGAGTTCGATGCCAAGAAAACTTAGGTGTGTGCGTTCACGTGCAAAAAATCCCCGTTCTCTCCCCTCCCCATTCTTCAGGGTGCTCCCCTCTCAGTGCGGAATGACCTGAGTTCCTTGGTGTGGATATCCGCTGTGATCTCAATCCAAGGAATCACATCGAGGGCGTAATATCTGCCACATCACGCAGGGTTGGAGTCCTGAACAGGGTGCGTCGGTTCTTCCCGCCCGGTCAGCTTTATCGTTTTTATAAAGCGCACCTCTGGGATGGATCCGCCCAGTACCTGCTCGATGCCTTGGATGGATTGCAGCGGCGGGCCATCCGCATTGTGAATGATGCAGACGTTACGAGCAAATTAGAGTCGCTACAACTCCGGAGGGATGTCGCCTCTCTAAGCGTGTTCTACCACCTGTATCACGGTGAATGCTCTGAGGAATTGTTCAACTTGATCCCCTCCTCTCCATTCCTAACCAGAACCACGCGTGCTGGCTTGCGAAGCCATAGCTTGTCGGTCCACACCATCCCGGCGCGAACCAAACGGTTCTCTAATTCTTTTTTGTGCCGCACCGTCAGGCTGTGGAATTGTTTGCCGTCTCACGTGTTCCCTCCTTCCTACAATCCTGGTTCCTTCCGCCGTAGTGTGAAAAGGCACCTTAGCAGGCCGGCATAATTGTTTCCATTGGCATTGGACTGCCGTCCGATGCCAATGGATACTCTACCTGGGCGGCATTTGCACTTACCATCAGGTGCAATGTCGCCACTATGCCGGGCCAGAGTAAAAAAAAACCGAGCAATTAAATTAAGCAAGCTGGAAAGCGTCACAGACCACAGTTTAAATGGCCGACCAGTTGTAGTTAATCTAATAATATCCACATCGATGCATCGCACAACCATCAAACATTAGCACGTGGTGCTTCCTCACGATCATTGATTTATATTTTACGTCAATGCTCACGATCAACCGGTTTAATACACCCGATTACCGTGCTATTTTTTGCGATTTAGTGTAAATAGCTTATGAATTGAAATTCGAGTGTTGTTTTTTTATGAGTGCCACCAGTTTAAAATAGTTTTGCTTAGTATCAAATGTTGTACGGCCTTAAATAGTCTCAAAAATATGTTTATTTAGTTATCAACAATACATTACAAAAGGACCTTTTTTAAACAATGCAATGTTGTCAACCACAGTTACTGCGGAAAACATACAACACAATCAATTATAAGTGATAACAATAGTCCAGGTTCCCTAGAACAAGTTTGGGTCAGGTTTAGAATATTATAGCACGAAATGGGGGTTGGGGGGTAGGGGGGAGGAGGGGGAGGGTGTACCCTGTCCCCTGGTACCATTCCCATAAAAAGATAAGGCATGATTCTGAGAACCTAATTAAAGTAACCTAACCTCAAAATGTCAAAACAAAAGTTGCTTCTGCAACGTCTCCGGCGCTGCGGGAAGTACAGCCCCTTCGCCCTTGCGTAACAAAGGATAGGCACCCAAGCTCGCCTCCGCAGCTTCGGCTTACTGGTCGCCTTCGG
Source organism: Hyles euphorbiae (assembly GCA_023078785.2). Classification (NCBI taxonomy): domain Eukaryota; kingdom Metazoa; phylum Arthropoda; class Insecta; order Lepidoptera; family Sphingidae; genus Hyles; species Hyles euphorbiae. The sequence continues at coordinate 12,353,440 of CM041040.1, forward strand.
CGACCAGCCTCAGCCGCTACGGCTCGCACGGTTACCTATCCTTCGTTACAGCGGGCGGGGGCTGCTCTCCCTCCGCGCCTCCGGCTTTTTATATACACTCTAGGGGTGGTAGCCAAAAGTCTACGTGAAGTCGGGGTGGCCCGTGTCGGTTTTGGGGTACAGTCGACCTAACTGGTCCATAAAGTGGGTACACTAACTTCCGTCTGAACATCTAGGACGTTATAAAACAACAAAACATAAGCAAAATCAATTCAATCTTCGTAATTTATGGCTCTATCGCATGCGACAACTCCATCAAAAAACAACAAAAACATCAACAAAACATTCTTAAAAAATTTTGTTGACACTGACACATGACTGAAACGCGTAGTTTTTACGTTCCATTTCACCGATTTCTCTCGACATTTTACACCATAGACTATTTATTTGAAATATTACTAACGATTTGTTTGTCAATCGCTCATAATAAGGTTCGTTTTGCCTAATATGTGATTTGAGGTTAGTAACTATTATAATTAATTTTTCAAAAACTATGCATTATCTTTTAATAAGAGTGATAAACATATAATCTGGGACCCAAACCCTACCACCTCTAATAATTTTTACCCCTCAAATCGTGCTATAATAAACTAGACCCCTACCGTAACGTTGGTAAATGGTAGCTTAGCAGGGTAGCAAGGATAAAACATGTCGATTTGACGAATTTTTAAAATTTATTAGTAACCGAATTTTTCTTTGTTAATTATCGAGATAATTATCTAAATAACGTGAAAAAATATTTGTCCTACAAAATATAAGGTTTTATCACAACAGTCCCCCCTCTCCAACATGTATCATAAACAAGGTCATGGAAAATAATTACTAACCAGCTGATTTTTTTTTATTGGTTAACTAACATTTGTATAGTTTACTACCCACAATGTCCTACAAATTGTGTGGTATGTCATCTTGGTCCTACGCTCAAAAGTTGTAGTACTAATACATCATGTAAAAATAATTACTATCAAGCTGAATTTTCGAGAATAGCTTCATCTCAATGAGACGCCCAGCGGCCCAAGTAATTCTTGTACGAAAATTCTCGGTTGTGGTTTATAACTAAGATAATAGGGATGAAATATGTTGACTTGACGAATTAAAAAAAAATATTACTAACCGATTATTATTTTTTTTATTATCGAGGTAATAATCTAATTAACGTAAAAAAATATTTGTCCTACAAAATATAAGGTTTTATCACAACAGTCCCCCCTCTCCAACATGTATCATAAATAAGGTCATGAAAAATAATTACTAACCAGCTGATTTTTTTTATTGTTTAGCTAACATTTGCATAGTTTACCACCCATATTGTCCTACAAATTGCGTGGTACGTTATTCCAGTCCTCCAGTTACAAAGTTGAAATTCATAAAATTAAAAAAAAAATTGTATATTTTGCTATTGGAGCTAAGGCACACTGCTATCCTTGTTCACAAATGCATCCGCACAGCATGGTTTACTGTGGACCACAGACGACTAAAAATACAGACGGCCAACACACAGTTACATTGTTTTTGTAGTCACTTTAACTACCACCCGGCTTCGTATTCAGTAGCACCCTTGATATACCCGGTATATATTTAGATGCGTTTCGCACCGGAGCTGGAAATCGGTATTTTACCGAAATAACTATTTTGTCGAGCTTTTAGAACTTGTCTTAAGTGACAAACACTAAGCATGGATTCACGCACTAATAAGGAGAGGTGAAGCGCGCGGGGCGGGATAAACCGGGGCACCGAGGTATTGGTGCATAGGTTGTGCAAACAAAACATTGCGCGTCGTTTTAACCATACAATACTAAACTAACAGAAGTCAAGCTTCATACAAAGCGCGCTTAATCAATGCCCACATAGACAGCGTTCACCGACACGATATTCCAAACCAGTCGAGACCACTGCGAGAGCGAGTTTCAACTTTTGCGCGAAAGCCGAGCGTACTATGGCAACAAAAGTGAAGTACATACACAAGGTTGACTTCTGTTAGTATTCTGTGGTTTTAACTGGACGTATTATTGGTCGCTATAAGCAGTTGGTCGCTTAAACCGGGGTCGCACTAAACGGTGATATTTTCTCAGTACCATACTATGAAACCTAACTTGAGTAAACATTATCGTCGTTAAAACCGATTAGTCATTATAAGCGAAGTCGTTGTATACGAATACTACTGTAAGTATAAATGTATATTTCATTTTATTTTGTATACTCAAAAATTACAAATTTTGTAGGACTAATATAACATACCTTTATTTTTGTAGGACATTGTTTTATTTGGATGAAAAATATATTAACCTATCACGTGATATATTTGTCCTACAGTTACTAATTAAAATTGCGGTATTGACAACTTTTGAGCGTAGGACCAAGATGACATACCACACAATTTGTAGGACGTTGTGGGTAGTAAACTATACAAATGTTAGTTAACCAATTAAAAAAAAAATCAGCTGGTTAGTAATTATTTTCCATGACCTTGTTTATGATACATGTTGGAGAGGGGGGACTGTTGTGATAAAACCTTATATTTTGTAGGACAAATATTTTTTCACGTTATTTAGATAATTATCTCGATAATTAACAAAGAAAAATTCAGTTACTAATAAATTTTAAAAATTCGTCAAATCGACATGTTTTATCCTTGCTACCCTGCTAAGCTACCATTTACCAACGTTACTGTAAGGAAAAAGTTGGGCGTCTAGTCGAAAGGAAGCTACTCACGAAAAATCAACTTGTTAGTAATCAATTATGAAACTTGTTCTAGGGAACCTGTACCACAAATAATAAGCTTTGTCTATGAATACGCTATTTCGGCTTTTTCAATGTATATATTTTTTTTTATTTTTCGCCAACTCACTGTAGGCCGGGAGGCGGAATATGGTTCAAGTCACGTCTAAGTCCTACTATTGAACTTGATTGTAGACAGGTATATTGAGGAAAAGTCTGAGGAATGGACATCATATAAATTCATGTATCAAATGAAAATGTTTATTTTAACTTTAATACATAAAGTGTACGTAGAATAAATGCAGCAGAGATATCTCAGTACAAAAGATTACAAATAAGGGTTTACATAAATATCCTTGACTCAGATCTTAAGAAGATTTACTCTTGTTCTAAATATTATACTTAATCAAGTCTTAAATAACATATAATGCTTAATCAAATTTCACTAAATAAAAGTAAATGTTTTTATTTTGTACTATATAAAAATTACGTATGTTCAATAAACATTAATAAGAATACAATAATAAATAAAGATACATTACAAAATGACTACAGAACTATACAATTTACAAAATATTTACAAAAATAGCTTTCAGTCTTCATTCGTTTTTGATGGAAACGTTCAAACAAAACACCAGGGAATTGTTAAAAATAGTGTATGGAAAAATATTATTAGCTTATTTTTTAAATATTCCAGTGATAAATTGTGCTATTCAGGCATTCTCTAAATATTCATAACAGGGCAATGAAATAAATGCACCTGGGTGCCTTTATACGGTTATGACTAATAAAATCATCGGCTAACGACGATGATTCAAATTAACCAAACAGCCGTTACCATCAAAATGCGTGAGTAATATGTCTCTAACATTATATCAACATGCACCAAACTTATAAACTTTATATCAAAAATCATTCTTTAGGTAGAACTTGCCAAACATAAAACCATACAAATTATTTATTTCGAATATCGTTTTTCTAATACACCACCAGCGTGGTGAACTATGGCCTAAGCCTTCTCAATCGTCGCAGAGGAGTCACGTGCTCAGTTGTAGACGATTATAATACAGAATGTAAGATTCTGAGGGTAAGTCCCCTGTTTCAATATCCCAAACTGGCTCATAAACTGCCCAATTACTATTAGTGCGTTGCGGACACGTTCATGTACAAGTGTGCGCCGTCGCGATCGTCACAGCGGCTGACGGTGGTGCGCTCCCGAGATCCAAAGTTGAGTCGAAGGTGCGTGCTATTATGGGCGTCAATGTCGCTGTCTAAAGTTTCGCGAGATGCTGAAGCTTCTCTTTCCACGATTGTTGCCATGTGGTGACCCCTGAAATTAATGGAAGTGTATTTAAGCTCGTATTCCTCATTTTAGGTACAAACATAACATGGTTGTCCCTCATCGCTTAAGCGCCATTTGTACGAGAATCGTATGCTATTATCGCGATGTAAATTTTTATATCCTTACGATTCTTGCAAATTTTGAGACGAGAAACTCTACCCATGTCATTGGAGTTTTATAATAATCGTAGCTTCAAGTCACAATCATCACATTGCTATCAATACATTACATTTGTAAATATACTAGAAACGCTCCACGCTGTAGTTATCTAGTGATCAAAATCAAAATATTCTTTATTCAAATAGTCTTTCACAACATCTTTTGAATCGTTCATTTCTGTTACCAATTCTGCTAACTAGGAATTAGTCGTCAGAACGGTAATCCTAACTTACGAAAAAGGAGCTTTTCATATTTTTGGTATAGCAACTATGGCTGCCGAAATCCAATATTCCTTTTCTCCCCTGGTTCTTTGTCTTTCTTTTACCGGTTATCTTTTTCATTTTTGAGATCATGTCTAAGGGGTATCGTTTAATCGAACAAAAAAGATTACGGGACATCTTAACCAACATACCTGCTTTATGTTCAGTTTTAAAAATAATATATTATTTTATTTACCTGACATCGTGTTTAGGATGCCCAAACGTTGTAAACTGCGGGCAGCCATTGAGGGGTCGAGGTGGAGGTGGAATTAAATAGTCATCCATTTTGTTGTCTCCGTCACACGAGTGCATTGTCAGCGTACTTGCGGATATCTAAACAAAATATGAAATAATTATACTAGGGCTCTATATTTATTGTTTTACTGTGGTTTTTACCATCTCATAAAGTAATAACTATTAAAATATCTCGGATGTTTAATAATTGAAATGATTTCAATTAAGTTATATTTTAATTATTTTGCGAAAATATTTGTGCATGTAGTTAAAGTCGTGGTTGAAACAAGAAAGTTTCCAAATCATTTTTATAAAAGTATATTTCACTTACGATCGATCTGGCCTTATCATCGTTTTCAGATTGGACACTATTAGTCTCGGCAACGCTGCCACCGCTAACTGTGCTCAAACGGCCCGAAGAGGAAGAACCTGGTTAAAAAAGACGGTTAGTATGCTTCATGATTGATTGAAGATGTAAATTAAACAAAATTAAAGTTACTCACTGTCACTCAAGCTACTATTAGGTCGAGTGTTTCCATTCCTCTTTTCTACTGTGCCTGTATTCTCGTTGTTGTGATCTGAAATGTTGTAAAATATTTAGATTATCATTACGATAGAAAAAGGAATATCGAGTATAATTATCAATTATTTCTCAAACTTACGTTTGTTTTTGCTTTTCGAAAACATTTTCTTCACCCTTTCAAATGGTGTGGGTCTCTTCATATTATCCTTAATTTTCTGTTGAATTTTGTCGTATTCCTCGCGCATTTTATTTAGTTGCTCTTGTTTTTCTTTCAGTGATTGTTGAGTTTCATTCCTGTTTTTCCATTCCATTACGAGTTTTTCAACTTCGGAAATGGTAAATACGTTATTTTTGAAATCATTAATTATTTCAGCTAGTTCCTCTTGTCCTGTTAGCGGATAGGTCTCTTTACCGGATTTCATGCTACCACTATTACGTATATCTTTGGTACTTAGGTTAATCTGACTAATATCACTAGTAGGAGTATCAATGTTAAAGGTTTTAGCTTCTTCGGTGGGTGAATACAAGAAAATTTCAGGCTGTTGTGGCATTAAACGTGAACTGTTTGCATATAGATTGTTTGGTCTAAACTTAGGACTTTCTACTTTTATATTAGAGGGTTGAACTAAGTAGTCATGCTCGAGTGCTTGCTGAATTCTGTCAGGTGTTTCAACGTGGTGGTGGTGAGGCAGTTCGTTCTGGTAGAATTGTTCTTTAACTTTCGGGAGATTCAAAGTTGGTCGTATTTTCTTTTCAGCCTCGTCAGCGCTCTCCGGCGTTTCTTCTAAGTTCTGCGTACAAGCCTCACTAAAGGGGTCAGGTGTAGATTCTTCACTATTTTCTAGGGATACTGCTCTTGTAGGAGCATCGACCGTATCGCATGTGTCCACATTGTGAGATTTTTCCCGTTTACTTTCATCCTTATTGTCGTCTTTGTCATTATCAGACATATTTTTCAAGTAGTAATACATATTCGAGAACTCATTTATTTTCTGGAACAAATAAGATAATGTAAGTACGCATTCACCAAGACTTTTTATATTAATTTGCTAACAAAACAATACTTTATTGATTATTGGATGTAATAATATGTTTGTTTAATTTACTCACCAGATGGTCTGAAAGCATGTCAGCGAGGCGATAGTGTTTGTGGTCACGTGCCAAGTCGGCGGGTGTTCGATGACGTACGTTTCTCATAGCCACAGCTGCCCCGCCACCCGGACACTCCAGTAGTTGCCAACACACGCGCTCAAGGCCGAAGCGAGCCGCCCAGTGCAGCAGGGTTGGGTATTCTTCACCACCTTCAAGTTTTATCGTTGTATCAATTCATCATTTCTAAATTATTTCGATACTTGCATTTATGTCTAATCAAAATGTATGCTAATTAAAAAAATAACTTACTTGATACATCTGCTTTCGGGTTGAACTGTTCCGTAGAAGACAGCAAATTGAAATGTGGTGGAATATTCTTCTGAAACGCATTCAGCATCCAGCTATCGAGCTGTTCCTTGCTAGTAGTTTTGAACCCGAGCGTCTAGAACAAAGCAATTGGTCTATACATTTTAACCTAAGTACTACCGAAGGTGAAATCTGTTAAGTACTTCAGTACGAAGGTAATATAGGATGATAAATTGTGATTACCTGACACATGAACTCTAATGGATGATCGGAAGCCCTCAGCAATTGGTCTAGTTCTCGAAGTCGACTCTCGCATTTTATCTGTCGTCGTCCCAGTGACTGTCCGTTCTTGCTTACGCGTACCCACACCAACATTGATACTTCCAGGCACGATTCTATTTTGTAATTAAATAAATTAATTATAGAATCTTTTAAAGAACATTATTTTTTATATGATAAACGTATTTGCGTTTGTGTATGTTGGACTCACTGTTGTAAGAATTATAGGACGGTTAAGGAAAACAGGTGTATTATTGCAAAAGAGTTAGCCTTTTTGTAAAACTTAATATATTTATTTAGATTTATGAAACCAAGAACTGGTGCTACAAAACCATTAGGACAATGATAGACAACCTATATTTTAGTAAGGCACTAACTATATTTTATTATGTACCATATTAATTTTATGAATATAAACCACACTTCGTTATGATTAACAGCTGGAGAGAAACAAAAGATATGAACATTATTTCATCTCATATCTTTAATATAACTTTGACAATACACGTTTAATAAATCAAATATTTGTGTCATAAATACCACAGTTAATGACTGATAACTTGCCTGGTATATCAAATTGCAGAGTGTACGGATTCCTCTTCTTGAACGTCGGTATGTGTATGACTTCGCCTTTCTTGTCTACCATTATCTTAATGCTATCTTCATCTCTAATGGGGTCATTAAGGAGCGCTATAACTCTGCTTTGTCCCTGAGAGCAAATAAACACTAATTAGCTTACGAATATAAGCTTCAATAATCGAAATTAAAAGTATTACTTACGATTTTAACCTTCTTTGGAACGATGGAAAAACTTGTTCTATCAGTAGCAGTGTCTTTGCAGTCTTTAGTCCTTAAAATGCCGACAGCAGCAGTCAGGAATGTGTCTACGAATGAAGTGTCCTTCTCACGGACCGACATCATTTGCCATTGGTCTATGGTTGGAAAATCTAAAAGCAAAATAAGATATTTATATACGAAATTCCAATTTAAAGAAGTTTTATGTAAAGCGGCGTTGGAATAAATACCTTCACAATTATTTGTAATTACTTGATTCTTTTCTACACCAAGTAACATGACCAAAATTTTGTCTGTTTTAAAAAGATTTTCGCAGTTGATATCTCTCTTTAAGTCGGACATTTTGGTCGCGAGGTTCGGACATAGAATCACTATTTGTAACTGAGCTTTGGTTAGTTTATCGATTTTATCTTGTGCATCGGATGATAATAGCTCCTCTGCTGTAACTGGTGTCACTCTGAAAAGAAAAGTGACCATTAGTTTCCTTTGTATGTAGTTATATGCAGCCGATATATTATTGTCCTTTTATTATAAATCTAAAATCATTAAACAGCGAAATAAAATAGACTAAAATAATTTCTTAAAGATACTTAGGTCTCAAATTAGATATACATAAAAATAAAAAAGAAGAGACTAGTCTTTATCGAGAATATGTCACAAATGCAGATAATAGTTATTTATTCATTACCTGTAATGGTGCCTGGCTCTCTGTGACATAATTTTATCGAAACTTGCCACGAGGTAGTCAGACCACAGGGCGCTCTCCGGGGAACCGGAGCTCCATAGAATGGCAATATCTTCCATTTCTGCAACAAAAATGTTATTTTATTATATACAACATATTATAATCAATTACCTACATCTTGCTTAGTATATACTTAATATGAAACAGTAGACGAAGAGCTCTGTGTCGTATTAAAAATAAAACTACAAGCTGATTTAAGCTGAAGATAACAGCCTCCTCTGTTCACACGATAACTCTTAAACGATGGGATCATCTGTCATATTATTTAGTACATCACAAGCTCAAATAAAATACCTAACGTTGAAAGGAAGTGTTGTCAAGGGATAATCAAGGCATGAACGATGTCGTTCACTTGATATCGGATGGGGGTCATTGGCTGGAGCGAAGTTCACGGAGGCGCATCGTAAAGCTTACACGCGTTTGCCGCCGGATTCATGTAAACATCGTACGCTCATCTTTTCAATGTAATCCCCAAGCTAGACAGTTAATAATTAATTCAATTTTCAGTTATGAGGTTGTTTATTTTGGGCTAGAAATTAATGAATACTAGATTAATGCAATTCTTGTGTTGTAAATAATTAAGAGTAGCTTATCGCACTTTGAAAGTATTCTGCGATATGCTCGTTGAAAATTAGTTTCTGCTTTCAAGAAAGCAATAAGTTATGCATTAAACATTTTATCTAGTGACATTCGTGTTTGCAAAAGACAGATTGAGACTCGCATAAATGAATTTCAAATAGCGCAGCATGAGCGACAATGCCTGTGGAGGCAGATAATCCTTCCAATACTCAACAAAATGGACACTTGAAATCAATTAACTTCGTCAATTGATTAATGTGCTTAATGCATTTAAACTTAGCTACGAAATGCATTTACATTTTACGCACTCGAAATTCAAGTGAATCTATTTGCGTCATGTAGATACATCACAATATTCCTAAATTAAAATAAAGCCCCTCAATAATAATTTGCGTTAGTGAAAACATATAAAAAGTAAAACGTTGTCCTAAAAACACACTTATTTATTCATTTTCTAACACATGAATGAAAATATACGTCGGTTGTTAAAAATTTTATAGCAGTCATCGCCACGCATACGCATCGGCTGCTTACAAAATATGCTATGCACCGCGCGCGCGCCGGAAACTATACGGTTTATACTTATCCACCTCTGCCGCCAAATGAAGACTCGACTAAATGTAATATCCGTTTCCTAAATAGACAAACGTCTATCAGCGTCGCCCAGAATAACTATGGCCGATTAAATGCAGCAGTTAAACAAGGGGCACAATATCATACTTTTAGTTGCTATGTGCACAGAGCGCTTTTTGTTCTTGTGAAAAATTCTTAGAAGTTACTTATCTGGAATTTGTTTTTGTGTGCCTTTTTCAAGAATTATGGAGACGACATTGAGGTCAACGATAGGTCGTCTTGTTTTGTACATTTTAATTTGAAGTAAAGAACGTTAGAAATTAAGGTCACAATTTATTTAAAAAAGCGTGTTAAGCCTGCGGACTATGAGCTCTGGGATTATATGTCGGGACGGGAACTCCATTTTAACCGGAATTTTTCACTTTAAAAACCCATAGTAGTTGCTCGAAATGTGAATTTCTGAATGTTATAGTTTTAACCTAGGACTTTCATTAGTAACACCTCTGCCTGACATAACATTATAAAGAATAGGTTAGCTCTTCATTGCAACCATACAATTACAAGTATCATATACGAAATTATATTTTTAAAGTTTCAAGTGAAGATGTTTGTTACGTAAAGCTGAGCACACAAGCGCGGCATCCACTGACGGGAACCAGCGAAGTTTCACTACATGCTTGGTTTTCAGTTGAATGGCTTGTCTTTGATGTGCCGGGTGATATATCGTACCTATAGTAGCAATAAACGCGCCAGGTATGTTTCCAAACTTTGTTGTCAAAAGTTAGGAAACTACTCCATTTCAACAAACACTATTTAACAAATTAGGTCTGCTTATGCAAACTTAAAGGACAATTAATAATTGTAAAACAAAAGTTTGTAGTATATTTAAAAAAGTAAATGTATTTTTAATTTCTTTAGTTAAGTCTTTTTTATCGGATAAAATTGTTTAATTAATATATTTTTGGTATATGTGTATTAGTGTAAACAGGGCATACTGTTCCAACAATTTTTAGATGTAGTATTACAGACATTAGACAATATACCCTTTCAAAATTTACTCAATTACTTTTTCTAAAAGACTGCTTCTGAAGTGGTAAATCCTTGCTACGGGTCAGATAACGAACTCTTCTTAAATGACACTTTATTTAGATTTTAATTAACATAGTTAACAAGTGCATTGGTCATTGCATTTTTTTGTGGAGCCGGTATAAAAAGGCGTGGTATGTCACCGATCATATTGTATGCAATCTCATAAGCCAACGATTCCACGAATTGATAGGAAATAGAATTAACAATGAATAGCCGGTAGTCAGGTATCAAACAATCGCGAATAAGAACACAGAATCCAACATACAACGGGTATTGTCAAATATAAATAAGTTTCTCAGAATAACTATATAATATAAGATTAACATTTGTGTTTATTTATAGCAGTGTCTCATTCAAAATGTAACTTACATGAGATTAGCAAGACAAGATATTTTTAGAAAATTGGAATCATTTGTGTTATTATTATCATCTAAAAACATGTTATTCCAGTAAAGAGAACTTGATATTAATTGAACTTGTGGTTTATTGCCTGACACAACACTTGCCCAATCGTAATTCGCCGCTTTCAAAAAGAAAAATTCTCACCTCGTTTTAGTTATCTTATCTGCGAATCGAAAACAGGATCTCACAACCCACAGCCCCTTATACACGCAGAATACTTAAACAGCAATATAAAAGGTATATTTCGAATTTATAATATTACCGCGCAATAAAGTGTTAGCAAACTGCTTGGATCCTGACAACACCGAGTGTACGTGATTCACGAAGTTAAAATAAACATATTTTTCTCCGAGTTTTGTCATCTGGTGGATGTTAAATCACACTTTTTTAACTAATTTAACCGTAATATTTCTTTATTTTGTTGAGTCAGTCACATCATTAATAACGCCGAGCTTAAAGCCCAGAGTCAGTTCCAACTGACAGCACGGTCATGCAAATTAAGGAATCTGTTTTAATTTAGCTCTTCGTTAAAGCGCGTTCGTTAAGACGAGCGTACTTAAGTGACCATACCTACAAACATTGGTTTAATAAAGGATTCTGTAGGCGCTCTATGACTCATTTATTACCACAATTTAAAATTGAATCTATTTTAAGACGAAGCTTGAAGTTATGTCGCTCATGAATTAATTGTGATTAGCTGTAATACAGAGCTAGAGTCGTTAGCAAGTCCTTTTTTGGTTTTATCAAAAAATGTACTTAGTAATATTATGAAATTGACATTAATACCCAAAATAAAAAGAAATCCGATTATAAACCTATAAATATTAGCCTTGAATGCGGTCACCGGCGATAAAGAGTCATCGTCCCTTTTCTCACATGTCTGAAGACATGCGCTGATAACGCAAACAATGCCATCATAAACAAAGTTATAAATTCAAAACACAAGTGATAATTTGACAACTTACTGGTTTAAACAAAAATAACTATAAATTATAACGAATCATCTTTTATCGTAAGCGGCGCCGAGACTCATCTATGCTTTGTCTTTATGCTCATATCCTGAAAATTGTATTTAATAAAATGTCTACAAAAGATATTGATCACAACACCTAGCCCATTAATTCGGCTCATTAAAATTGTCAACACATATCGAGTACCTATTTACTGGTTACATACATGTTTATTTTATGTCCTTTTGATACAAGTCGCCGATTTAGACCACACATTGCTGATAAAAACAATCTATGGGAGCGATTCCGTACAAAGAATATAGAATTCAAGTTTTACAAAGCGTTTACGCATTTACATTCCCAACGCGAGTACATTACGGCAGTCGCTTCGATGCATGTAAATTATAATATGTTTATTCAGTCATACATGCTACCCTGCATAGGTAACGCGAAGCCCGGTCACCATGGAAACTGAACGCTAAGTAGCTTATAAAATTCAACCTTAATTATATTACATATAACGTCTAATATCTTTCAAATGTTGTTTGGCAACGGTAAATCTATTTTGGCAGTGGCGTATGGTTTGCCATTGATTTTGGCTTGGCTCGGACATCGTTGAATGACAAAATTTGACGTAGGTTCTTGAAGGGTTTAACATTGTGAAGGCCACTTAAGACGTCGACTGCCAAGACAATGGTGTATTACATGGACGCAAAAGGACGTTAAACTTTGAAAGGGACAATGCATTATCACAATGCATTATTATATTATTAGTTATAATTTCTTTGTTATAATACTGGTAAAATTTAAATGACTACGGGGCTCCAAAGGTCGCGGAAAGGCAGGTACTTTAAATGTAGAATAACTTATATTAACTAATAAATATTGTTTCTGAAGGGATTCAAAAACATGTACATGAGACAAAAAAAATATTGTAATAATTAGGTGCCGTAAAACTCTACATTTTATTAGGTAGAGTTTTTTTTATTAAGTGAAAATTAGGGTATGGATCTCGTTGCAAATTTATTATTTTATTCTATTTACAAGTAACCCATTTGGGACTGCTAATATTGTTATATATTCGAAAATAGTAAAGCAATATTAATATTAAGTATCAAACTTACCAAGTGTAACTAAATAATATTTAATTAATATAACTTCATTATAGCACTCCCAGTTATGTCAAAACACAAATATAATAATTTTAAGCACTATTCATTTCATTACTTATAGCAAAAGAAAAGCAAAAACAAAAAGTAATAACTCACTAGTATCAGCCATTACTTCAATTCTTATATCCTCGGCGACAAAGTAAGGAGTAACGGAGAAGGAAGTCGTCCGTTAACACGTTTTCGAACTAAACGCTTGTCATTGCACTAAACTGCAGGCGAGCACTAGAAAGCGCACGAAATGATACGAGAGCCCTGAGAAGTGCGGCAGGGAGTAATGTCGGTTCGCGATGTGCAAGCGGGCGGCGGCGGCACACGGCGCGCCAGGCGACTGCTCGCACTGGCGTCAGGCGGCGACGCAGGCGCACGCACTTCGCATACTAAAACCCCCCTCGCGACTATCATAATCGCAACGTAGTCCACGACACCCGAGTGCCGCACTGCCACACTCGCCACTCGGTCATCCCTCGCCTCGCGCCTAATCTCACAAAACAAATTTGGGCCGCATTGTCAATATGCCGCAGACGTTATCGGACACCAAATACGAGTCTGTAAACACTAATCACGTATCGATTGTATTCTTTACGCGTCCCCTAGATACGCCTAATCGGCGAATCATTACGGTTCCTGAATCGATAAGCTTTGTCAATCTCGTTAATTGCAGTAATGGACCGGGCGCATTGTGTTATTTATGAAGACCGGAAACCTTGATTTGTACTATTGTAAGAAAAATATAGTTTTGTAACATGTTGTTAGATAATAGAGAGCAAAGGTTACGTAAGATACTTGCAATTAGTATCAAAGTGCCGCTCGACGAACATTTACAAGACATTTCGGACAATGCATTACGCCGTTTTCATTATCTGATAGGGTCTAAGGGCGTCTCGGGTGCAACGTTCTCGGCTATCTGTCCTACGTCTCTGTTGACTTGTTTACGGTCGTTTATCATAGTCTTCATTTCCATGTATACGATTATTACCTATTCTTAGATTTTACTACGTATGTTTCCTCCAAGATAACTCAAGATATGTGGCGCTCGCCAACAATTATTGTGAACAGACTTTGATTTAGAGAATTAATTTTGAGAATTGTTTGCTAAGTTTGATAAATTATTTATTATTTTATTAGCGACAAGGCGCAGTTGATAACATGATGCAATTGTATTTATGCATCCCAATTACGTTACTATTGAAGATATTTTTTACTTCGAAATGTGAACCATCGACCCAAAAACCATTGAAATAATCAAACACAAAAAGAGCTTACCTTTGAAAGAGAAATTTCTCGGCCTTCTTCGTTTCACTCCTTCATCTTCGCTGTGGTTGAACCGCGGCGGCGGCATCCTGGGCACCTCACTTGGCACAGTCGTGACTTCTCCTGTCCCCGCACCACCGGTGGCCAGGTACCCTCCCACCGAGTGTCTCCGGCGACCCTGCAGCGGGATCGTGTAAAACACTTCCTCTCGCTCCTGCATGCCCTCCGGCGAGTCCATTGCGGTGTTTATCTTGCCCTTCCTATATTAATGCAAATGTAACACGTCAGTAACGCGAAAAGCGTGGGCGACGTGACTATTAAAACAGTTTTACTTTGCATGACACATCTTTCTTTATTTAAAACTTTATCTAACAAGAACTCTACGGAATTATTGGCACCGATATAGATTTTATCTAGAGATTGTTTCACTTACTTTACTCGTGGGGCAGTGAAAGTGTGTCTCATGTCTCCTGGAGCGCAATCGCCGGGTCTCGGTTGTCCTTTTAAAAACGCCTCAGCCTTTTCAGGTTCCCGCGCTGATAAAGAACGTAGTAAAGCTCTGAACTCCTTTCGCCTTGGACTCTCTGGCTCTCTGCGTCGAGGTGAGCCCAGAGGCCGGATGTTCTCTGTCCACACACGACTAGGCGCTGATCTCGAACAAGGTTCTGACATGGAGCTGTTAGATTTTGCGCCATCTGGAACATCTTTGTTCGGAAACGCGAAGTACGACGGGTTATCTGAAATAGAAACAATTCTTTAGATTTTTTCAGTTATTTCTAAGATAAAAATGTATCGCGAAGCTAAACGTACCGTGGCTCATAGGTCTACTCAAGTCGCACGCTACACGGGTATTATTCAATAACGCCAATGAACGGCTCTCCATTACAACTGTGGACCGAGTGGACCAACCTACTTTTGAAAGCCGGAAAATGCGAATTGAAAGCAATCTTCGCCCATTGTCTACCCCACATACATATACTACTTAGGGTAAGATAAACTGTTTGTCTAGTCTCTAGTTGATATAAAGACGAAAAATTACGAACATTTGTATTAAAGAATTAGGCCAGTTCAATATATAACACGCCTACATAGCGACGTGTGAGTAGTATACATACGTAACGTAATATCGTATGCAGCCGTAAATGTAGCAAATATTTACTAACCCGTAATATTTGAGTGATTGTTTATAATATTTTATGTTTACAGACAATATATATGTTTATAATATGCAATGTAATAAACAATTCACAACTACGATCAATCAGCTAAATGTTTTTCAAATGTACATACAAAGCGCGCTAATCGATACAAAACGTTGCTGATATTTAGCACACTTCAAATACTAATTGGCCTGTTTCTCCCATTCTATCAAGTCTAGATACTATTTCAGATAAAGCCTTGTCTCGCACGGAATGGTACTCAAAAGAGAGAAAACAATGTGGAAAGGAAGCATTGACATGTCAAGGGAATTGTATTATTATCCCGCTAATACAAGTGAATTGTATTAGCGAAAGCTCAAAAGTTGTGAGATTTATCTGTTGCAGTATGCGAACAAAGTGGTGCGTGGTATTTTTTGTGAAGCGTGCAGCCTGCCCGCATGTGCCGTATTATATTCGGGTCATTCCAGAATTTTGGGGCGGATAATGGTGCAGCCCCGGGAACATGTGGCGGGGACAAAAACAACAATACAGACCCACTTGTGGCCCACTCATTTTTATGCACAATTATATTGGACTGGACGTCATTGACCACTAATTTACTAATACAGTCACTTAAGCGGATTTTACGGCCATCATCCACGATAAAATCTTAATTTTTTTTTTCGTGCAATAATCGTTTTTAATTAAATTAATTAGCAATAAACACACAAAGACCACGTTATGTATGCTCAGATCATCAAACTGCATGAACTCTTAACAGTGATAAACATTATGGCTTGATTAATGATTCAATCGAAATTCTTGGAAAACATGTATAAGATTATCTTCGTTTCGTTTTTAGAATTCGAACGAATGACTAATTTTTGTTCTTGGTACATAGTATTTGTATACGACATTAGATCCACACATCAATACAAACATTCGACCAAATGGAAATTTTCGGGGAAATAATAAAGACGTTGTGGTCGTTGGAAGCGTTTCTACAAATTATGCGGAAAGATATCATTAACAGATGTTTGAGATGTTTTATGCATATACAATGATGTATTTAAAAATTATGTTGCATTTAGTAGCAGAGTTTCCCGAAAACTACAACATCCACATTTACTCAGTTCAATTCCAGTGACCATATAACTAAAGTTAATTATATTTCATTAATACCCAATTACCTACATATTTCTACTTATAAACAGAAAGAAGGAAAACACAAGCTATGCATTATTAATATCACGGAAGTGAATTTTCTACTCCTTGATTAGTATTTATTTGCATATAAGTTACTAAATTATGATTTAGCTCAAGTCTTCGGTACCATCGCTTCTAAACAAACACAAAAAAGAGATCAGAACTAATATAAATATAATTTAACGCTTCATCATCACTATATGTATTTTCTAATTGTTCATATTCATATTGGAGTATAATTTGAATTTGGAAATACCAATAAAACTTATTTACTTTGGAACATTGTAATTTTTATACCACGCGACAAAATCAAACAAACGTGAGATAAATGGAGAGTTTGCATTCGATACAAATAGCGATAATGGTTTGCTCTAATCTTATTTATCCTAAAGTGACAAATTAAAAAAACTTCGTTGTATATTCTCAAACACAATATTTGTATTAGATAAAATATGAATACAACATTGTTAAATTTGTACAAGTTTAAATCTCCAACATCCATAGAATTATTCCAACTTCATATCAACTTGAGCAAATTATCGGAAAAGTCGATAAAAAGTTGTTTTTTCCTACGAAATGGAATAAAAGTTACGTACCTAATGTTTTTCCCGACATTCTGCTGTGTGGGTACTTATCGTAAATACCTTTTCAATACTCCCGGTCCAAATTAGTTATGAAAAAAATCAAATAACTTCAACTGAAATCCGGGAGGGAAATTACAAAAGTTTTTACACGGCGCGTTACGAGTTCCGAGGGCGGGCGACCCGAAGATTGCGAACTTTTATAATAGCTCGACACGATAAACAATTTATAAGTATATTCAACTCACTAGTGGCACGGAGGCAGTAATCAAATTGGGGTCCCATGATTTTCGATCATCCAAACATGTGCACTACACACAACACATCGGTTCGGGTGCGCGGTGATCTCTGCGCCTGCGACGCTGTATGTGGCTGTATGTGGCGCGACGCGGCGCAGGTGGGACCGAGCGGCCAGGCGCGGCGCGGCGCGGCGGCGCCCCGACACAAGGCGCTCCACACCGAGCGACGCACACGTGCGCGCCTTTCACGACACCAAGCTTTCTTAGCACGCGCGCAGGAAGCCCGCGCCACCACTTCATGAAACGCTCTGCACTACAACTACACCAATCAACAAACATCCGCAGCGTTTGTTTATTTATCCTACCGGCAGGTTCAACTATCTGCTGCTCCTCGACTATCGCACACGTCTAGTGTTCTAGATTCGATTTCCGAAATATTAATTATTCTATGATTCATATCAAATGTAAACAGGTTGAACTAATTTTATCACAAATTAGACCCACTTTACAACCCGGATAAGATGCTTTCTAGTAAAAACATCCGCTCGTAAATTGCGGACATGAATATTATAGAAAAAATAAAGCAAACAAAGACCGTACTATATATGGCATAGGCGTGCTGGTGCCAGCTACCCCATAAAACAAAAACGGCCCCATGAATGGGCCCGGGTGTTGGTGCCAGGTTTAATTTAAGTGTTTACGTTTTTGGGTAGGTCGGCAGCCGCGGCACACGCTAGGCGTCAATGTTTGTAAATAAATCCGGCAGAATGTTGACGTTCCTTCATATTGGTACGTCCTGCTCACGGCACCGCGGAGCTACCCAGGATACACTGCGGAAGTCATCTCACGCTTGTAGACATCAACCAATGAATGGAATTTTCTAATTATAACTACACATACTGTACATGCGCACTAATCTCGAAAGATCATTATAAATTTAACTGAGCTCTGTTGAATACGTACTTGAAGTAATTATTGGACTCTACAACAGGAGGCAGCGTACTTACCTTTTAAATTATTATGAGTCGTAAAATATAGTCTTTATTTTGGTTATAAAATATCCATAAGTATATAATAGGTGCTTCTCTGACTCTACCTCTTACTTAGAAAGTAGCGTATGGGTACATAAAAATTTTGAGATTTGAATTAATAAATGTAATGATACCAGCAATAATATAAGTATGTAATGGACATATTAGAGTTTATTGTTTTAACAATAAAATATAGAAATACATATCTACATACATATTTAAATATTTGTAATTAACAAATATGTTCTAAAGGATAATGAATACATCTACTTGATTATTAATTAAAATGAACATCCCAGACAAATCTGAAGGTTAAATTATACCTAGAAGAAACCAATCTTTGCACTTCGTTCTCGAACTTTTTCATAATATTAGTACACTTGCGAAAAACTACGGTAGAGCCATTATCAACATTTTGTCCTTTTTCTCCATAATTTCGTAAATAAATATATTGTTTTTATCTTCATGTACCTATTTTCTATGTTTATAAAATGGACTATTAGAATTACTTTAAATGGATCGATTGCACAGTTTATACAATTTGAGAGTCGAATTGTTCTACGATTAAGTAACAAAATCTTAAAGACATCAAAATTGCGCGTGGTTTTCCCCATATATTTTTTTGGTAATTTTATCATTTATGATATTTTAAATAAAATTATGTAGAAGAATGACTAATTCGTAAACTAATGTTTTAAATGTATGTAATGTATTTTGAATAGCTCGTCAAATAGGTGGTATTTCATAATATACTGAAATTACACATAACAATTCTACTAAAGTCTACAAACTCGTTGGCAATGAAACTAACGTTTACGTATTTTCGTATCAATTTAGAACATACGGGGTGAAGTTCATATGAAGTGGTGAGGCGGCGGCGGCGCGTGACACTCGGTAATACGATTACAATCTCCAGTCTCCATACTCACCCAGCCCATACGAAAAATGAGAACTGTGACGTGCCCCACTATTATTAAAGCGTTCGTGTTTTATGTCGAAACATGTGCGACATTATGCTTTCCTGATTTTGGTGTCTATTTTATATTGTCTTATTAAAAATATTTCCATATTTTTAACATTTTGGACAGTATCTGTGGCGCAGTCGGTTTGACGTCGCCTGTGAAACGAGAGACCGCGGGTTGGATCCCCGCGCCGAAAGAAATGTTTGTGCGGCTCACAAATATATCTTTCGGGTCTGGGTGTTTGTGAGACCGAAAAGTTTCTCGTAGTTCCTGATACCCAATACACAAGACTTGATCTTAGTGTGAGGTCCAGGATTATGTACTTTACTGTTGGGTGTTATTTATTTTTATTTTTGTATAAATTTCTACTACTAATACAGTAGTTTTATAGTCATGACTGCGACTGAAGCATGGATGCGCAGGCTACTCTGTCTCACAGAAGATCGACGCAATGCGACAGCTTTGTTGTCATGTTTCCTTTGTTGTCATCTATCCGCTCCCAATTACCATCCCGATTGAATGGGCCGCGCCGGTAGGTAATACATCTATGCCTGGTTTTAGAGTCACGCTGACTGCGCGCTGACTTTCAGCGCTGACAGCTCAGCGCGTAGTTTACAGTCGGGGGTCAGCGCTGCGAACTACGCGTTGTTCTAAAATACTCCTTAGAAGCCCGTACATTTCAACTGTCAGCGCCGACGGTCAGCGCGCGGTCAGCGTGACTCTAAAATCAGCCTATGACCAAAGCGCTGTGGATATTCATGGGCTGCAGTTATTACTTACCATCAGGTGACCTGTTTTTTGTTTTTCCGGAGGTATACAATAAAAAAATAAGTTAAATGTGCCTTCATACATCCACAAATTACAAATGCCAGGCAAATTAATATAATAGATCCACTTAGTCATCTTTATTCCTTTTCTTCAAAACGCGATTTGAATTGAGTTTTCATTCGCTTCTTATGTGTTTACTTAAGGTCTATCCATACTCATACTTATTTTTTATTTGATTTGATTTTTGATTAAATATTAACTTTATTGTTTTTCTCCCCTCAAAGGGTAAATACTGAGACTCGCCTTTCGAGCCTGGATGTTGTGAAATAAAAAAAATCTGTCTTCATTTCTGATATACGTGTCTGACGTACAAAGAGTAGTAGTTATATTCTTTGTTTGACTGTTGGGTATTCAATTACGACGTTCGACTTAGGTTTCAAGAATTGGCCCCTCAGTTGTGGAAGCAAAAAAATACCAGATGTCGGGCCGACTGTGTTTACTTGCATCTGCTGTAAAACAAAGCTCACTTTTGTACCGCACGGAGCTCGCATCAAGGGAGGCACAAGCCACGGACATCACACAGCCGATCTTTAATTGCTCAGTTATTTTAATTTAATTTGGTAATCACTTTTATGTTTGTGTATATTTAGACTAATACTAATAATAAACATTTATTTTTTATATCAGGTAGTGATTTTGAATATTAATTTATATTCGATGTAATTATAAGAATAAAGTTTATGTATTTAATTTAAAAAAAAATAGCCTATCATAATTAACTATCAATATTATTAGCCAAGTACAAGCAATTTAGAATTTTAACTAGAATAAAATGTTCAAAAAACAGTAATGGTGTCAAATTCAAAGAAACAATTTATTATGTTTATGCTATACCATAGGATTTTCGAATACTGAATACATTTGACGAAAGATTACCGCGATTGTGACTTAATTACTCATTAAAAATAAATCGTTAAATTTTATAAACTACTTAATACGGATCATACAAGATCGATTATAACAGGCATTAGTCAGCAGTACAAAATAACTAAATTTGGGTTCAAAAACCGCGATATATTCGCGGAATGCTTCAGGTTTATTTTTGAAATGCGCATGCTTACTCTGCCACTGGGGATCGCGTGATTAAAATCCCTCATTAGTCATCGCGGTACATCTTAAACACAAATCCACGGATCAAAATGTTAATTTGCCCCAACCCCATCTAACAACTCACTAAGTTAAATTAAATTATCAAGGTTCAACTGCGGATCGTTTTAAAATTAATATTCAGGGAACATCGGTGGCCACTGGGTTTACAGATAAAGTTTGAATGAAAATGATAGGTATTATTTTAGGGATGAATGCCGCTTTGAAAGTTTAGCTTTATTCACGTGTAACGTATATTATAGTAGCTGTATTAGTTGTTAGAGAATGTTATTTAATTTTGTCATACTGGCTGGATGATGTACCGACAGACTAAAATGCATTTACTTGATAGTGAATGCAACACCTAGATATAACAAGATCAGTCATATAATTATACTCGTCTACTCGAAACGGATTTTAGTTTTCTTGAATTTCATTACTTTAGCTTGGATCAGTCATCGGCCAATACGAATGTTTATTTCCCAGTAAGTAAAAGGCCTTAGTTTACCGCTTTAACATATTATAAGTATGTATTCTGCGTTTGCAATTCGTTTGAAATTTCGGTTTTCATTCCAACACACTTCATACATCCATACGACGTATAACGCATTCACCGTTAAATTGAAAAATATATATTTAGCTTCAATTAATCATAATCATGTTTGTAACCTGAGAGGTGTCTAATTTGGCCTCCATCCCGTGAAGACAAAGTGTGATCGAGTAAATAATCATAATTTACTTATTTATATTTTTGACTACAACTACTCCCCGACTCAGCTGACTTTGATTTAATATTATTTATTACATAATTATTGAGTGGTACGATAACGAGTTTGCACTAAACATACCAACGTTTACTCAGGCTTATTTGGCAGTTTTCCTGTAGAATGGAAAATATGATAAGTGCAACATTTAGGATTTAATTTGTAAATATTAATTATGGATTAGTCATCCTAAACATCTTTACATAGTTACACAATAGGCAAAGATAATTGATAGTTCTAGGAATATAGCTCCTACTCATCGAAATCGGCTTTGTATCATGCGATGGAGCCACGTCTAAAGATTACAATTGAATGCTTCCGTTTGTGTTTAATCAATTAGAGGATGGGAGACGATGTATTCACTGTAATATTAAGTCGATAGTTGACAATTGTTATTTACTTTGCTCTTTAACTTTTTTTAGCCTATTAAGTCCCCCTTTATGTACAGACTCAAATACATCATTAATTTATGAATCACTCATCAAAGTATTATGTTCTAATAAGAACAAGGGCGTATGCCAACATATATAAACAAAATCGTTGTTTAAATGTGTTTCACGTTGCGTCAACCACAACAATAGAAAATTAATCTCGAACCTGATGCTTAAGGTATTAATTAACAACAAACGTCAGGAAACTAATCACCAGTCTTTCCGAAACAAAGACTGATAATGAACATTTGGAATTACGAAACCAACATCTAAAGCAACATTGCGAAATCACATTTCTGAGAAGTTTATAGGAAATACGAAGACATTGCAAGAACACAACTGACCAAGAGAAAATAAACACGCTCTTTTGGTGAATCTAGGTTAGTTCAATCTTACGGTGCAGCTTTTGTTATAATTTGTATGCTTTGATACAAACCAGGTATAAGTTTGATAGATTTTATATTATGCGGCACTTGTAATAAACCCCAATTCGCAGTTCGATGGCCGATTAACAGGTCAAAAGAAACAATATCCAGATGCACTTCATATGATGTCGGTGGATCATCTGCTAACGAATCGTATAATAAACTTAAGTATACGGACTTTGCTATCATATAATTTGTAAGAAACTCCATGCATCCTGCACGAATATAGGTGACCGAAATAATCAACCCGATTATTTGTTCTGATCTTTGTCTGAATTTGTTTTTTTACGATTTAAAAAGTTTATTTTATAAATAACAGTATTCAAAGTCTAATTCTTTGAACGAAAACTGTTTTTATCACTCCTAACGGCACCACATTAAAGCTGTTTTGCTTTTTCATTTATCTTTGGCTTCGGAGTCGGGCACTGGTAAAAAAAACAACTAAATTACTGTTTACGTAAATGAATAACTTACAGGATTCATTTATTACTTCTACGAAAATTAAAATATATCTACATTAGTCTATAGTTACTATAAAGATTTTCTATCAAGTATCTATATTTTAATGAGAGAAATATAGTTTAATAGTTGATATGACTAGACAAGGGTTTCAAAATTAATATTATCCATTGATTTTCATACGAATTTTACCAGTCAGTTACAAGCAAGACATATTTACAAACATGAATATATTTAAACGAATAGAAGGTTGTGATGTAACAAGAAATGGCATCGTTAGGAGCACCATTTATAAAACTCGTCCAGTTTACACGTGATTAATTTAAATCCCTGGCGCTATAGACTGTTACTCTAATTCCAGTTATGGTTTGAAACGTGTAGCCATGGGGGTGAATGAAATATTGTACCTGTATAGTTTTAAATTTAATTTATGGATGGATTACATCTCAATATTATTACACAAAATACATATAATAAATATTCGTTTTGTAAGTAATCTTGCTTCTTTGTACCTCTATATTTATAGTTGTTTTGAATCGATTTATAAATAGAAGTTATCTGTGATCTGTGCAATCACAATAATGAGCAATAAAAATGCGTGGATACCGTGAGTTGTAAGTGGGTAAACACGACGCACGTGTCGATTGTAATAAATTAACTTGTTTTTCAAAGTTAGTCATTAAGTCGTTACCTGAACTCAATTTAGCCCTCCTGGTACGCACAATGAATAATAAAAAAATAATTGGTGCCTTGTTTGAATAAGTACGGCTCATAGGTCCGTATCCGTAGACTATAGGTACGAGCATTTGGCACGTCTAACAGTACTTGGTACTGTCAATGTCACACATATCCACTACGCTAAGCTTATTAATTAATCGATATCATATTTTACATATTACGATGACACGCTGCGATAACTGCGAACTTTATATGGACCATATAAATAAACAAACATTTGTTTACCATAAAATACTTGGCGTGTTATTTATAATTAGTAGAGTAAATATGTATTTTGTACTCTATACTGTACCTAATATAAGCAATAGAGTGTAAGTATAAATTTATCTGAAACCCTATAACGTGATAGGTACTAGAATAAAAGGAATCTTTTATATTGACGTTATTTTTTAAATATAAAATACATGATTTATACAATCAGAATCACCTAAGAAAAATACTATTTGTACGAGTATAATTAAATTTTGAGGTCTATATCTATGGTGTTTTAATAACAACGATAATATAACCGAGCCACTGTATAAGTATGTGAAACAACTACATAATGAGTTTCAACCAGGAATATTGCTATGCCAGGCTTGGTAACTAGTTAAATCATTAATTACTGTATTCAGGAAGCGCTAGGTTCCTCACTCACTCCCAGACAGCTCATACATCAATCGCTCTTTATTCTATTAAACGCGACAGATACGAGGGCTTTGTGTTTGATCTCATATGATATTCTGTCTCGATATAACACATTAAATATATTTACCTCCGTAACATAGGCGACAAACAAAATCTGCCTAGGGAATTACAAATGAATCTAAACAAAAAATTAAAGGTTGACAAACTTTCGGCAGAGACACGGCGCGAATAGAAATTGTGGGAACGAAGCTGTGAGCATTGTTGTTAAGCATTCATATGCTACGGCTCACCCATTGCCGGGACATCCGCCGCTACTTCCGCTGCCAAAGATGGGAGATCTTCGTACACCTCGTTCGTTGACAGCGACTACCGTCGACAAAACATAACAGGGCTTGTTTCAAATTGGATATCACAGTGGCGATAACTATACACTATGCAGTATACACTGGTAAGTATGAACGTGCGCGGATCGCGTATGAGCGGAGTGCGGAGTCGCGCGCGACGCGGCGCACGGCCGTGGCGGTCGGTGAGCGGCGCGTAAACTTCGTTTTAGCGCGTCTTCAGTGGCTATTTTTGATGCAAAAGCGCGTTGGGACGCCAATGTCTAGAGCATGCACAGAATATGCAATGTCGTCAGCCTTCGTGTTTGTGCGATCGTTCTGATTTTCACCTTAGATAATTGTCGGTGCCTACCGAGATTATTTAACTCCTTGTCGGTTTACTTCTTGAAATATGTAGGTAGACTTATTTAAAAAGTTATATTGTTAAATAACAGATATAAATACCCTCTTTAATAATGACAAAATCACATTAGATAGGTAAAAAAATATTATTTTTTAAAAATGTTTTGGAACCGCCAAGGTAGAGTTTAAGAAAATACAATTTTGTAACACATGCAGTATAAACTGTTTTTATTACAAATACTATAGCTAATATATATAACACTATTAGGTATTTAATGTAACTGTGAATCCATATTTGTATTTTAAGTTTATTTCTGTTATTGTATATAAATCATAGCCTAATCATATTATGCATGTGGTATTAGCCTGTAAGAAATTGTTGCACTTATATCTCCTGCAAAACTTCATATTATTATAAAATTGTATTGGTGTAAACAATTGTTGGCTGATCTAATAAATAAAATAATAAAAAAAATATATATAAATTTATAAGTAATCTTATCTCATAATCTAATATACGTCAACATGAAATATCTAAAAGGTACCATACTGTTTAATTTCAGAGTACGTGAATTAAATGTAGAGTTCCTTGTTGCTAACAAGTAACTCTACATACGTTTGAACTACGATACATTGCAATAATATTAAAAATATGACTGGGACTACCTACCTAGTATCTGTATTATCTGATTGTTTGTCATTTATTATTATTTTTCAACGTTAAACTAGCGTAGGCAATACAATTTGGTAAAAAGGTAGGTGATGTGGGTAACGAACATCGCACCCAATTTCATCTAGAATTATGAGGTAACAAAATGAAAAATTATTGATACAGCCACTTTTTAGGTAGGTAAACAAAAATAAGTTTACCTACTAACAAGTAAACGCTTACTTGTTATTGACCTAGAGTCAAGAAATAAGATCACGCAAGGAATTTTACCGAACTTCCTAATGTTATATTTTATAGAACCTAAACATAACAAGGTCATCAAAAGGACATTTGTAGTCACTTAACGAGCTATGGAAACGGCTATGCTGACATAATCAGGTATGAGTTCAATCGTTTGAGAACTTAAATTACCAACATAGCTTAACGTATTTTCAAATTATTTGTATACTTTTTTCAACATTAAACCAGTGTAGGCATTACAATTTGGTAAAAAGGTAGGCCGTTTCCACAGGCTGCTGTGAAATATGTTAGGAAGACCTATATTGGTGAGAGTAACGAAACGGCCAAGCCGCATGCCATTCGCCTGACGGTAAGAATATCGACCGCTCATGAACATTCTGTATGTATCAGCCCATTTACGTCCCACTGCAGGGCACGGGCCTACTCTACAATCGAGAATACGATTGAGAGTGGTTAGGCCATATAGTCCACCACGCTGGCCTAGTGCGGGTTGGCGGACTTACATACCATAGAAATTCTTATGAATCGCCATGGCATGCAGGTTTCCTCACGATGTTTTCCTTCACCGTTTTAGTGCGTGGTGATTGACTATCAATACACACATAACTTCGAAAAGTCAGAGGTGTGCCCTGGGATTCGAACCCGCGACCACCGTGAACATGTTGGCAGTCGCGTCTAGTCCGTTTACCAACAGGCCACCACACACTCATGAACATTAGCGAAACCAAATAACATCATGAATTACAGAGATAGAGAATAATAATGCTGCGATCCTGAAACCTAAGGGTAGGTATTATTAATAAACTCAGATGAGCAAGGGATTAAACTTTAGCCCAAATTTTTAAAATTGACTTATTTATTTGACCATTCTTTTTACTTTTGAAATCAGTGGATTGCCATAACATGATTCTCATGGTAGGCTGACAACATACATTTTTATTAATATAGTCATTACTACCCAGCTAATAATAATAGAGTGAATTCTCTAGACCAAGGCCTAAAGTTAATCATTCGTTCATCCGAGTTTATTAATAAGACCCAAAAAGTTACGGTTCAATATGTCCAGTAGTTACTCTAGCTACAACGTCTTTCAAATCGGAACACAACAGTGTATTTACACTACTATTGCAGTGGTGCTGCTGCGGCCTAGCACCAGCGACACACCGTATATTTTGACGAAGGTATAGAGTTAGTGAAGTTAGGATTTGTTGATTTATTTTTGGCTCTACAGGACATCTGATATTTTTTTTAAATACCGCATGTATCTTGACACCGGTCTGCACGAAAATGGAGTGAGGTAGTCGTTTTGATGACTACAGACACATGGAAACTACAAACATCATAAAAAGAGCGACGATTTTTTTAGTTCAGTGTGGGCTATAAGATCCTAATTTCTTTAAATATGTTTATTGTTATCGACGTGATCATCTTTAAATGAATACTTATATGGTAATCATTTAATAAAAAATCAAATCTGCTGGTTTGCAATTAATATTTAATGGTACATTGTTGCTAACTGTTGTCCCACGGTATGATTGCAAAACTGAGGTCTCGGATTCGATCCCTAGGCCAGGCAGAGCTTAAGGTTTTTTCAATTAATTATCAAACCAAAGTCAGGATTGGTGGCCGGTAAGTCGATAGGTTCGCCACCTATCACATCATGAGACGAAACAAACAAGGCGAAACGTGGGTGTCCTTTGCCAAAAAAACAAAGGCGTGAGTTTATGTATGTGTCTAGATTTATTATTTATTGTGGAGAAAAATAATTAATTACTTACCTCTATAAGAAAAAAATACTAGTAAGGGGCACAATAAGTAATATTAAACAAATCTGTAACAATAATTAAGTTTGTTTATAATTTTGTAAATAAATGTTTGAATTAAAGGCATCGACAATTACGTAGTCTCCACTAATTAATGACACAAATGAAATAGTTGTCAAGGGTCATCAAATCACAGGATAAATTAGTATAGTTCCATAGCTGCAAATGATATCCATTATTTTCCTTATTTAATATAATTTCTAAGGTTTAAGAAAATCGTAAAAACAGTTGTCTTCAATAAAGTCCCATTTACATGGGAAGACTTTCTCGCCTTGAATATTCGATAGCATAAAAAAAGGTCGCATCGTTTTAAAAAATCCTATAAACATTAGAACACGTTATTGCATGCGATAATGCGATAGGATTCTCGAAATCAGTCGAGAAACTCTCTTCGTGTACCTACATAAAAATTATACGGGCTAACACAATGAAAGCATTCCCTTTGAACATTTTTCAATGATTCAATAGTAGTCAGTTCCGATTAAAATACAATAGTTTTATATGTTAATGGGAAAACATAGCTTTAGTTATGTGTTTTTTTTTATTACAGTGAATGGCGAGACGAGCATGCCGTTCGCCTGATGGTAAGCGATGCGACCGCTCATAAACAGAAGCAAAACCAAACAACACCTTGAATTACAAAGCAATGCTTGGCATTTCACTGCGCTCGCCATCCTGAGACATAAGATGTTAAGTCTCAATATGTCCAGTAGTTACTCTGGCTACAATGTCTTTCCATCCGAAACACAACAGTGCATTTAAACTGCTTTTTGTCGGAAGAAATATTTAATAGATATATGCAATAGAAATATTTTATTGTTTGAAGAAAAAAAGAGAAAAAGGAACTGTATCAGCCCATAAACGTCCCTCTGCAGGGCAAGGGCCTCCTCTACAATCAAGAGTACGATTGAGAGTGGTTAGGCCATATAGTCCCCCGAGTTGGCCTAATGCGGGTTGGCGGACTTTACATACCATAGAAGTTTTTGTCGATCCCTATAGTATGCAGGTTTCCTCACGTTCGTCTTCGTAGCACTCGCCGACGTCGATCTTCACTGAACAGAGATATCCTGGCTTTATCGGAGAACAATACCCTATTCCAATCTTCTTGAGTCCATGACTCACAATTTCGAGCAAACCTAAGCCTGGCAACTCTGTGCTCACGGAGTAACTTAGGGCCGCGGGCCGGGCGATGACTGCGTATATTGGCCGCGAGAAGCCTCCTCCTGACCGTCCATAGACTAATATGCACATTTCTTACTTCTTCGAGGTTGTTCTTAAGGTCCACATACGAAGACTTGCGATTTCTCAATGCGCGACTCACAAGAAAACGATCATCCCGGGGTTGGGTACATGGTTTTCTTCCAGAACCAGGCTCAATCCTATAGAGCATGTCTGGGACGTTCTGAAACGACGCGTGAGATCAGTACAACCGGCTCCGCAGACCATCAGAGAACTGAAGAATGTGATTACCGCGGAGTGGGAACGTATTCCGCAAGCAAGTATCCGGGATATCCTCGCTAGCATACCCAGACGAATTCAAGCTGTGATTTCAGCTAGAGGGGGTCACACTCGATAGTAAACATGTATCTGCTTTTACTTTATTAAAGAAAAAACAAACAAAAATCTTTGTTAACTTTTACTTCACGAGCATATGCACTACTAGCGAGCATACACTACTAGTGAACTTTAGCATTAAAACCCATAAATTTTATCAAAATTTTATGATAATACTGACGAAAACGATTATTTGCTTATTAATTTACAAAATTGTGAAAGTAAAACTACCTATAATTATCAAACAAACCAATAGTAACATTTGAAATGGTTCATTGCTTAGGTGCCCGTTTTTTTTGCAAATGAGTTTACATTGAATTCTCTAGTCCAATGCCTAAAGTTAATCCTTCGCTCATCCGAGTTTATTAATGAGGCCCTACGAGACATAAGATGTAAAGCATCTTATGTCTCGGGATGGCGAGCGCAGTGGAATACCAAGCATTGCTTTGTTCTTCAAGGTATTGTTTGATGATGCTACTCTTTGATTATATACTCGTATAGATGACCCATCACACCTCACCGCACGGCTCAATTATAGTCTACCCAATTTAGTAGACTCGCTTCTCACGTACGTCAGTGTCATTTGAACTACATATGGATAACATGCTCCCGAAAAATAATTAATTATGCCGGTTTGTGCTGTCGAATTGTATCGGAATTATGTGGGAAAACTGTATAATAACACCAATATAACTTTTCATCGGTAACATTTGTTATTAAACCACTATTATTTGAAGAAAACACGAACTTTTAATTCGTTATCTTGAAGATGAGTTTCATTGGCAAGTGTTGTCATTTTATTACTAGGGAGATTTGGTGAAACTATGGGAGATAAAATACAAATATCATTACATCATATTTCGATCAGAAGAACAACAAGAAGAATGGCATTATTTATTTAATGAGTAAATAATAACTTACCTACACAATATGAATGAAACCCATGACGTCATGCACTTCATAGTAATTTTGTTAGTTCTTTCTAATATTTTTTATACTTCCTACGGATTCCGTACTAGCAAATTGCTGAAGAGACATTACACAGCGAAAACGAAAAAAAGACCATACGTAGCCTCACAAGACTTCAGTCATGTGTTCCGAACATTTTACTTATGATGATTTATATTTTACATAAGTACAGAAATCAGATAACAGCCCAGGCAATAAATCCAAAGAGTTAATTCTATTCGGAAACAAACACTAGGAGATGGGTTTAGATCTAAAAATTACTGTATACTTTTACCATTGTATTTATTGTTTTTACTAAAATGCGTTATAAATATAATTAATAGTATAATTACTTTAAATAAAGAAAAGTATTTTATTTATCAAATAATGGAAAAAGTTAAGTTAATAATCTGGAGTAGGCATCCCTAAACACACACACCTTGACAGTTGGATTACAATAAGTACACGACCGGCACTCACACATATCAACGAAAGTGAGGACAGCTTTAGCGTACCTATCGTTTGTTGACATTGCTCAATCTAGACGAGTATATAATCAGGGCCGGTTTTAGCAGTACCAGCGCCCTGGGCGAGATTTATACGGCGCCCCCTGGCTCCCATTGAAATGCATCCAAAAAAAAAAACGTTTTTTTTAATATATTTTTTTTTATGTTTAGTAGATTGAACAATTATTGTATCATAATTATTGTTTAGTAATTTCGGAATTTTATTTTCAGAAAATGTTCAACTTTCATGGTATGGCACTTTTATGCCACGAAAATTACCGCATTCTTGAACATAGCCAGGAAGTTATAGCACTGAACCGCTAAGGGTCTGGTTGTTGGTATTCAGGATGAGGTTAAACAGCGCAGTAAAAAGGTCCACCCGATTAAGTACCAGTGACTTTCACGCCTTGATGTAGATATGGCCCTACCTACCGCTCTCCAGATCTTGCCACATAACCCTGATTCGGGAGCAATTCTGGACAGAATATTCTCAAAGATACGATGCTAAATAAATCGTGAAAGCACGAGTGCCACCAATCACCATTCCATCACTAACCTCACATACCACACAAGGCGCCTCAGGAATCCTTGACTTCGGTGACTTCCGCGATCACCAACTTCTCATACAGAGGAATGAGACACTTTTTGTCCTCTACCTGAGAAATGCATAAGGATGAGACCGCATTTAGTGGTTCAGAGCTTAGACTTCTTAAGGTTGTAGATTGCTGACTGAATCCCACCCCACATTTCCCCACTTCCTTGGTCTCCATACTATTTTCCAGTAGGGGGACCAAAGTATCGCGGAAACCCCGCCCAGTAGGTCCATCCATCAACCACCACTTTTTCCTTAGTGCTCGGTGCTCAGTCACTTTGGGTTACGGTGTTACCTTGATGAGATGTTCGGGAATCTTTTGGAAGAACGTCAGATCTGACACGAATCAGGCTCTGAGCACTGAATCCTCCTTTGCATTATGAATGCCAAACCTCGAAAGTCCCGACATCCCTTGCCGAAGCTTGTACGTGGGAGTCGTCCGATCTATGACTCTTTAGGGTTTCCCCGTTTGGGCCACCGTTTGGTTTTGTGTTTTCCTGTGGCTGAGCAGGCGCCACGGTGTGATGACGTTACGACTGATGCAGGAACTATCGTGGCATGGTTGTTTCGGCAGATACCTGTGGAGAGTGGCGAAAAGAGAAGAATCCGCTATGTGTTACTATTGGGATACTGTTCAGAAGACACAGCCCAGCACACTAACCTGGAGTGTCCAGCCTTGGAAGAGGAGTGTGCAGCTGTTCACGCAGCCGCTGGAGTGGACCTCTCGCTCTCAGCCGTAATTCCTTCCATGGTCGAGAGTAAAACGGTCATGGCAGGCCATGATCGCCGCAGAAGGAGAGCAGGGAGCGGGATCATGAGCGGAACGATCCCGTCTGCTGCCGACAACTAAGAAAGAGGCGCGGGGTAAATGACAACGGCTTACTTGGCGTCCCCGCTCAGTGTTTAAGGAGTGTCAGCATTCTACCACAATATCCCCTGCTTGTTGTAAGAGGCGCCTAATAGGAGTCATCGGAATCACTGGACACACAAAGGAGTGCATACGTCCGTGCGCTCATGTTAGGAGCAACTTTGAGATGGGCAGCAGAACGCGTGGTCTCGTATCTGTCGCGGATCACCGACCAGGTACGTCTGAAGTAGGGAAAGTGGGGACATCTGCGCCCTTCCAAGTTGTGAGGAGCCAATGCGCTGGATGGCACGGTGAATCAACTAGACGCTACTCGCCCATCCACATCGCCTGCCGTCCGTAATGCACGCGATGATCACCGAGAGGATTTTTGGCGGTATGCCGGCAAAAGATCTTTTTTGATCTTGGTGGAGATCCAGCCTGGCTGCAACATCCATGTGCGCCAGACTAAAAGGCCGGAGACTCCGACACACCTGTTCCGATTGTCGCCAGTGGTACCGGAAGAAAGGCCTAAGGAACTATAATCTCGTTAAAAAAAATAGGGGATATTGCACATAGTGTCATCAACAAGGGTCCAAAAGGCTTCCTCTCCGCCTCCGAGCAACTCACCTGCGGGGCGTAAGCGCTGATCAACTTGGCAACAACCCTCTCAATCATTACTATAACCCGCACAAGCCGGTCGCTCCATATGTCGACTTAAGAATATTCTCCCGGATGCTAGACGACAACACTACGGCAATCCCGTTCCGGCCAGTAGAAGATCCATTATAAATCAGCTTGTAGCCCTGCCTGATATCCCGAGACTTGCCACTATTCCAGCGCGATTCATAGAGAAACGCGACATGCAAATGTTCCGATGTAAGTGGTGCGGTCGGCGCTGCGGTGTATATCCAGTGGAGCGTTACTGAAATTTATCGCTCACAACGAATTTGAAAATGGTTTATTGTAGTATGACAAAAAATTACTTAAATCAACAATTTTCATTCTTACCACCGTTACAAAAAAAAAATCTATAATATTAATTTTAACTTTTTTATTTTGAAGTAGTTCTTACAGTATTTATTAGATGGCTCGATTTTCACGGCCATCTTATTTATACTCAAAAATATGTAACTTGATTTGTAGTATATGCTATTATTTAGGATTCCTGGTGAAATTAACAGCAGTGCTCCAAACGAAAAGTGGATTTCATTCTGACAGACTTTGTATCTAGATTTAGGGATTTCAAATAATTGAGACTTGCCCAACTAACAAGCTAATATAAGGGGCGCCCGCGGCGCGGCGCCCCTCTTGGTCTGGCGCCCCTGGGCGGTCGCCCGTGCGCGCTCTACCCTAACGCCGGCCCTGTATATAATCAAAGGTTGCTACTGTTCATGAGCGGTCGTATCATTTACCATCAGGCGAAGGGCAAGCTCGTCTCGCCATTCATTAATTGCAATAAAACTTAAATAATCAAAATGGCGGCCAAAATATTCAATTCTGAGTATCAATTTAGAATATCGGGGCGAAGGGTCCCTCAGACATAGATTTTGAGACCAATCGGACCATTTCATTGCAATAAAACTTAAATAATCAAAATGGCGGCCAAAATATTCAATTCTGAGTATCAATTTAGAATATCGGGGCGAAGGGTCCCTCAGACATAGATTTTGAGACCAATCGGACTGTTCTATACTACATCTATGAATCGGACCATGCGCACACAGCGCACGTAAACCGAAATCTGCAAAACGAACATTTCCCCGTTTTTTGCCAGATTTTTCACTACCTACTGCTTGGCCTATTATTCATTTTGTGATGATTTATAGTCTGTAGCAATAGGCTTGAGCAGAAAATATCGATATATCAAAATATCGATATTTTTTTAGAAAAATATCGATATAATTTAGCGATATTATTTCCCGCGATATATCAATTTTCGATATTTATTTTCATATATCAAAATCGATATATTTTTTAAGCTCTGCTGTCTGCTCATGCGTCACATCATGTTTTTGACCAATCCGATTTCTTAAATTTAGAAAATATGGGAAATTATTAAATCTGAGCATAGGTTCATCAGAGGTTCCAAGCAGTAGCTGTGTCCCTAATGAACTGAAGCAGTATTTGGACCAACTACTTTTAGAAAGAAAATCTGATTCAATATAGTTCTGGGTAAATTGTCAACATTTCACGCCGGTTCTCTTGGATATCGCTCTAAAATATTTGATTTGTCAAGCATCTTCAGTGTAATCTGAAAGAGTAGCTTCAGTGGTAAATTTGGCTGTGCCAAATGATAGGAGCAGATTAACAGGGGAACACATCAAACAAAGAGTGCTCCTGGTATCAATATCAAACAAATACTGGTTTGGATAATGTTTTTTTTTATTTTGTTTCTTTTTTTTATGGCGAGCAATTCGATTTTTTTTTAAATAATATGACTTATGTTGAAACAGCCAGATGTGTATTTGCTTTAAAATTTCGATAATTTTGGCAATTTTTATAAATAATTGCAAATTGGGCAAAAAATATCGATATATCGAAATATCGATATTTTTTGAGTGATATATATCGATATCAAGAAGCTTATACCCAAATGGAGATTGCATTCCGTATATAAAAGTGAAGCACAAAAATTTGACCTTAAATGACGTCGCTGTTATCTTCTATCCTTTTCTATCGAGTGACAATGAATGAACATAATGTCATTTTCATTCATTGTCACTCTAAAGAAATGCTAGATAAATAAGCCTCAGAACAATGAATAACATAGAAGGAACGCTAGTGACATTTCAACGTACACTCTAATTTTGATAACAAGAAATAATTGTGCCGTGATCTCTTCTGATAGTTTATCGATATCGATACATGAACTTTATTTATAGCAAATTCGCAGACACAGATATTCATACATGAATCATTATTACTTATTTTAAATCCATAGCCATTTTTTTATTTATTAAAAACTTGTATCTTATCTTTGTAGCTATAGAATAAAAAGTATAATACGATGATCTACTTTTTATTTGAAAAGGTGTTCTCTGATGTCCTCAGTTGTTACTAAGATAAAAAAGAAACTAGCAAAAATATAAGATAACTCCCATGAAAACCATTTTGAATTAGCAGTTGAAACTTCCGCATGTAAATGTATAAAAAAAACATTACATGTGTGATTGCGTTACTCTGCTAGTACGCAAAGCCTCTAAAGAGAATTTTTTTGCCATGGACATGATGATATCGAAAATTATGAACAGTATCCTAGACCACAGCCCTCGCGCAGTGGCCGAGCGCTTTTTACCACTACACTACCGGGTAGGTATTTTAAAGTACAAGCCAATTTATGTAACATGGCTAGTAAACTAAAATATACATTATTTATATTATCGATAAAATGTGCAGCACATCACTATTGAATATGTCGTAACTAAATTGTGTCGGCGCTTTGGCCGTTTGTAACATTTGACATAACTGCACTTTTTAATTCGGTCGCGTAATCATTCCCAACATAGCAATTTGACGTTTCATGAGTGAACATGAGCCGTCCTTAGCACATACTATTTGTCTCATTCTCTCCCATGATTTGGCCCATTGGAAAAAACAGGATAAGTATATGAGTATGTTTCAGACTCCTTCTATGCTTAGTTCTTGTTCTGAGAAATAAGCTATCAATAATAAAAATAATTTTCAAATTTGTACCAGTAGTTTCTAAGGCTCAGTTGCACCAAGTAACTTTGCCAATACCTTTGCCTATGAAAATGTCATCGCCATACATTTGAGATGTATTTGACCTTGCGAATGTATGGAATTGACAGTTTCAAGGGCAAAGGTATTGGCAAAGTTAGGCTCAGTTGCACCAAGTAACTTTGCCAATACCTTTGCCTATGAAAATGTCATCGCCATACATTTGAGATGTATATAACCTTGCGAATGTATGGAATTGAGAGTTTCAAGGGCAAAGGTATTGGCAAAGTTAGTTTGTGCAATTGAGCCTTAGTTTGTGCAATTGAGCCAAAGATTAGCGATAACAAAAAAAAAAAAATTCGTATAGATTATGTATACAGTAAAGAAGTAAATAAGCACGGTTATATTATTGTACGTTATTGATAGGAATATATTACTTCAGAATGACAAAATAAAATAAAGGAATCCATTGTTGTGGAATATAATATAACAAAATTTTGGAAGATTAGGCGACTATGTAGACATACCATTATTTTGATCGTGAATTTTTCTGCTTGTTGAGCAACGAATGATTTTTGTGATCTGGTAACACTGAATGACCTTCGGAGTTTAGCCCACGTTGGCAACTCTAACTTAGTTGCTCTTTGGGTTCCGAAAGGGAGGGTGTTGAAAATGACGGGCGTGGATGAAATATTAAATTATAAAAGAAATCCCGACGACGATTTCTACGCATTGTTGGGTTGTGACGAGAATTCATCTGTGAGTATTCCCTTAATATTACTTAGAACGGATAATAATATACTTTGCCTTATTTCCTTTATTCTGTGTATTGATTCCACTGTTCTGCTCAATGACCTTATTTAGTCGAGGCCCCGACCCCCAGAGAGCTGACCTACATCCTGAGATAAATTGTCACTAGTTTTTATTGATTTTAAAACAATTTATTCGTGTTTTTACATCTAAGTATAATGACTAACGTGAAGTAGATTTTATTGCGTCAGTGACTTGGGATTTCCAGTTCCCCGCCGAACTTTTTCTTATTAGTATTGAACTGTATGCTGATGACTTAAGATCTCTTTTACTTTATTACACTGTATTGAATTACAAAAGAAAACAAAACACTGATTGTGAACCAAGTAATGTAGTGCAAAAGCGTTTTATTTAAATTAAGACTGTTCTATTTCTCTTAAGTCTTACCGATATAAGGAAAAATGTTGAAACTTGTAGAGCATTTGACTTCAAGGAAAATAGAAATTAAAAATAAAGATATGACCTTACATGGCTATGTTAGTAAAACAGCAATTGTACTTTTTAATTCTTAATAATTAGTAGTTGTTACTTGTTAGAACTTTTAATATTTACTATCATATTATAAAGATAAAAGTTTTTTTGATAAGTATGATAAATTAAAAATATTTTATTTACTCACTATACTAAAGCAATTATGTTTTTGACATTAAGGCTACTTTATGGTCAATTGAAAGTAAAAGTTACAATGCCACATACATTGCATTTGTATACAACTACTTACTATACAGTTGAATTATACATACATACAATCTAATAAATTAATGATTAAATTTTGAGACTTCCAATAATAACTGACCCTAGGATATTTTTGTTTATCAATATTTTCTATATTTAGTGGGTATAAGTAATGGGGTCTATAAAATCTTACATCAATTATTTTTAAGAATTATTTATACATTCAGTTCCCATGTGCCCAAGGTGAGACAAAGGAGATCCACAGTGACTCCATCTATCTTTAAAATATATGAAAGTTATTAAAAAAAAAATCCTCAGCCTCCATGGCGCAGTTGGTTAGACGCCGCCTGTGAAACGAGAGGCCGCGGGTTCGATCCCCGCACCGAGAGAAATGTTTGTGCGGCCCACAAATATTTCTTCCGGGTCTGGGTGTTTGTGAGACCGAAAAGTCTCTCGTAGTTCCTGATACCCACGACACAAGACTCGATCTTAGTGTGGGGTCAGGACTATGTATGTGACTGTTGGGTGTTATTTATTATTTATTAAATCATATTCAATTTTATTATCTTAATAAACACTTCTTATAATTATTGATAATCTAAAATTAATGAATACCTATCTTATTGAAATTTTCTTTTGTTTTATAATAGTGTGGTATGTGGTCCCCATCACATAAATTAAATATCAAGTTAATTTGATTATATAATAATTATATCCTTTTTTATTACTGCTTAACAATAAATATATTATTTCAACTTACTACGGGCACTCATAGCCGGCTGAGCATATTTCCAACTTAATAAGTCATAACGGGCTAGCTTGTCATCTAAACACAAATTGCCATCCTGGGCCACTGAAATGAAATCCTTGAACTGGAAATCCAATTTTGGATATCAGTTTGCAGTCATAAAATAGATACTTGTGTCAAATGCTTGTCATAAAATAGATACTTGTGTCAAATGAGATGGCACACATTTATTACGTTTGTTCTTCTTGTAGAGGAATGACAGACAGTGGCTCTTTTTCCTTTAATTGTCTTTTTCCTAAAAATTTGAAACAATTTTCCTACTTTTCCTTCGAATTCCACATCTCCACTAAATTCTAATCCATTAGTATATAAAACTAAAACTCGAAACAATTAAATTTGATTTAAAAAGTTTTGTCTAACATAATTATAGAAACCACCTACTTGAAAATTACTTGAAAGTACCCACTACTTGAGAAGTTTGTGGCGCGTAGTAAGTGCGAACTGTGAGATAGCTTATTGAACCCCTCACCTGTCGGGCCGCGCCGGGGCGCGTTTTATGTATTTACCCGCGAATACATAAAACCATATTTCTCGACATTTTTGTATGAAATATGCCTAATGTTGATTATTTTCGGTATAACAATAAGATTTCTGTATCAGCCCATATACGTCCCCCTGCAGGGCACGGGCCTACTCTACAATCGAGAGTACGATTGAGAGTGGTTAGGCCATATAGTCCACCACGCTGGCCTAATGCATTTACTAACTCCTGAATTATTTTAATCACAAGTTATTTGAATATATATTTTTTTATTGGAAATTAAATTTGAAAATAATATACAATTTTATGCAATTTTACTATTTTTTGAAAAAAATATATTTTTAAATATATATATTTAAAAACCTTTAAAATATTTATATGTCATACACAAATATATAAGGAATAAGGAAAAAAAACCCTTTTACCAACAATCCACTAAGTTAAACAATTTAATGAAGAGCGGCAAACTATGCTGGCTTCGTCGACTTCAGTGACGTTTTATTTATTTACAGCCGCTGCCAATAAACAAACCCAATCCAAAATTTGCCGTTTTAGATTGACAGCTCAATCGTTTTTCTGATACTATATTGCCAATAATCAATCTCAGTAGTGAATAAACTATGGCAACATGACAGGAGACCAATCGAAAAGTAGAAAACAATTGACAACAAAACAGATTGACTTCAATCCACTTCAATCTAATTTTTTCTATTGATTATTGGCATCGGCCGTTATTTTATTAAATAACGACCCAAGAACTGTCAAGCTGCCGTACTCTGGCTTTTTTGTGATCATTTTAACACAAAATCGAACATTATCCATTATAATACAGACCTGACACAGCTGCCAAAATGATAAACGCAGGTGACGCAGGTTCAAATTGACGTCTGTGACTTTATTCGTATGTATCGATTGTAATAATCAATTATCAATTGCTACAACTAAATGTTCGTAAAGAGTAGCAAAACTTCGTGATGAACTCTATGCCATAAAGATCTAAAAATTTTAAGGTATGCGTAGTCCGCCAATCCGCCCTAAGCTAGCGTGGCGGATTATGCCTTAAGCTCTATAAATGTAAGTGTCGACTGGGTAAAACTTTAGTATATTAGCCCATGATATGGGGGTTGGGAGGGAGTGGGGGGAAGGGGAGGGTGTCCCATGTCCCCTGGTACCACTCCCATGAAAAGGTGACGCACCATTCCCGAGAAAAACCAATTAATGTAACCTAACCTCATAACACTTGTTGTCAAAACAAATTTACTTCTGCAACGTCTCCCGGCGCTGCGGGAAGTGCAGCCCCTTCGCCCTTGCGTAACAAAGGATAGGCACCCATGCTCACCTTCGCAGCTTCGGCTTGCTGGTCGCCTCCGGCGACCAGCCTCAGCCGCTACGGCTCGCACGGTTGCCTATCCTTCGTTACGGCGGGCGGGGGCTGCTCTCCCTCCGCGCCTCCGGCTTTTTATAAACACTCTAGGGGTGGTAACCAAAAGTCTACGTGAAGTCGGGGTGCCCTAAGTCGGTTTTGGGACAAAGTCGACCTATTTTTCCCACAAAGTGGGTACACTAACTACCAAATATAAGCAAACAATTCAAT
The DNA here is from genome assembly GCA_023078785.2 of Hyles euphorbiae. Taxonomy (NCBI): domain Eukaryota; kingdom Metazoa; phylum Arthropoda; class Insecta; order Lepidoptera; family Sphingidae; genus Hyles; species Hyles euphorbiae. The sequence goes on from CM041040.1 coordinate 12,394,373, forward strand.
CTTCCAAATTTATCGGTTACATCGCAGATGCGACAACTCCGCTAAAAAACATCAAGAAAACATTCATACTTATATGTTTTGGTTATTGACACTGACACATGACGCAACTCGCGTAGTTTTTACGTTCCGTTTCACCGATTTGTCCCGATATTTTAAACCATAGACTATATATTTCATATATTAAGAACGATTTGTTTGTCAATCGCCCATAAAAACGTTCCGTTTCACTTAATATGTGATTTGAGGTTAGGCACTATTTTTATTAATTTCTTGAAAACTACGCATCGCCTTTTATTAAGAGTGGTATTGTTGTAATCAGGGACTCAATCCCTACCACCTGTGATCACTTTCACCGCTCTCTTCGTGGCCTAATAGACTAAAGTCCCGCCGAAATATATGCTGTTTGTACCATGAATAACAATAGTCTATACCCATTCTATACCTCATTGAATATGTTACAGGTTGAACAAATAACTGCCGAGTACAAGGTGCTGGCTCTGCAGTACCATCCCGACAAGAATGATGGAGACAAGGAAGCTGAAGCAAAATTTCAGCAACTAAAGGTAACCTTTTATTGTTTTTTTGTTATAGTTGTTATCAATTAGCTAACCAATCATGTTAAAAATCGTTGTTATGCAGCAGTTCTCTAATGAAATATATTCTTATGCTTGTTTGTTCAAACACAGGAAGCCAAAGAGACTCTGTGCGATCCCTCCAAGCGAGCTCTGTACGACAAGTGGCGCCAGAGCGGCATCGCCATGGGTTACAAGCAGTGGCTGGGCATGAAGGACCATGTGCAGCAGTCCATGCACTGGAGCAAGCCCAACACAAAAGACCGCATGTTGGAGGGCGAGCCGGGCAAGCCTTCCGGGCCCTCCAGCCTCGGGCCCAGCAACCCGGGCGCGCGCCGCGCCTCCGAGGGCGGCGCCGCGCTGTGGGGCCGCTGGGGCGCCGGCAACCAGGAACCCCCCTCTGAGGTCATCTCCAAATTCCGTAACTATGAAATTTAATTTCCGACTTTCATGCATGAAAGTTCAGTACTGTTATGTTGAATGTTTTGTTAAATTGGTTTAAGAGGTTGTTTGTGCCCTGACCTCTATATTTATTACTTTGAAATCGAGATGTACTTAAATTAATATTTTAAAAGACCCAACAACCAGGCTGTTTATCGATACTTGCCATTTCGATGTACACTTTTAGTGTTTTAATAGTGATAATTATGTGAAATATATTTAGATTTTTAATATTAGACATAATTAATTAATAAAGGCACAATATTCATCAGGTCAGCTCAAGAAAAGGAAAAGTTCTCGAATGCGGCTCGTTTTCTAGTTATTGTATGTTCAATGTTTGATGTACTATATGTGTCTGTATTACGTTTTAAGAAGTAGAAATGGATGTGAGTCCCGACCCCACGTGGATATAGTGTACGACACTTACGGTTAGCTATACACTCCTTAGCTGTAAGCTTTGCACATTCCTGACAAAACTTGTGAGTCTGATTTATTGACATTTCTGTAGAACAATACTTAAGCCTCTAATGAATCTCTATATTTTGAATATTTATATTTTTGATCCTCTATATTATTGATAAGTGCGATATTATTTTTTACATGATGGTGAATGTAGTGGAAGTCGTTGTGAGATATTTACAGGGTAATGTGAGGAAAGGTTGTTTCGGTTTACGTTTTGTCTATTTATGCCTTGAAATTTTACCTCTCTCTAGTGAAATTTGTTCCATAGATGTTGTGTTTCCCGTTGATGTTACATAGAATGTATGTAGATGTTATTATATGTGTTAAATGTTTAATCAGTATTTACTTTTGATGTTTGAATAAGCATTATTAATATTACGTATCAGTGTTATTAAATGGCGTAGTGAATTTTAAATTTCGATGTTTTAACTTATTAAAATATAACAATTGTCATGACAAGTGTATGGATATTTTTATTTTTGATGTGATGCATCTTTAAAACAATAAAGGTTATACCATAAGAATTATTTGTTTTATTAACTTCTATCCGATGATTTTTATTCATAAAAATAAGAATCCTTGAAAATTTTTAGACCCTTAAAACGAGGCAGTGTCTACCTATAAATATACATTTTGATACATATAAATATAATATTTTATTTCTGCGCTTATACTGTCCACCATTGAAGCAATACTCATGGCGTGTACGCTATGCGACATTGTTTTCGTGCAATCTGCGATGATATCCGTAAATAATAGCTTTATTTCAATTATAACTGCGTGTCTAATAAGTTTCATTATCATAGAACCTTAGCAGCAGTGAATCTGTGCGATTTTTCTAATGACATTCGACAACATAATTTCGACAGTTTCTAATGCCTATACAACATAGAAATTTAATAAAGAAGTTTTTTTTGGCTCTAAATTGAAGTCTATGTGCACCTCTTGATAAAATTGTTAGAATCACTAATCTGTGGCGTAGAAGGTTAAAGGGCAAGCTGTGATAAGAGGTTGCGGGTTTGATTCCCGCACAGAGAATTGAAACACTAATTTGTGTTTGAGAGACCCACAAATAATACGGTCTGTTAGTTGCGAAGTTGGACATCGTGAGTTGTATGATGGATCGCTGTTCATACCTAATATAATTTCATATTGTAATACTACGAAAACAGTTAACATAATATACCTATTGCCTATCAGTAAGTAGGCCGATGTCAACAGGTTGACGTGAAAATCCTTAGGAAAGGCATATGTTCAGCACCGGTCTTCCTTTAACCGAAGCAGTGTCTGCTCTCAGGCACATAGTCTGCGGTACCCATGGCTCTACCTGCAAACCCATGTGAAAAGTAGGTAGTTCTTCCCAGATCCGCAGCACCACTCAATATCTGGCGCCCTGAGATGTCGCTTAACAGTGCGCTACTCTACCTACTCTCCGTTAAGATATAATTTATTTTATTTATTCGAATTACTTTATATGTTAAAAAAAGGAATAAAATCAAGCATCGTTGCAATACGAAAACAATAATTTAGGATGTACGGACTCACACATCCCAATCAATCCATTTCAGAGACCAACCTAATTTCATCAAGTTGCGATTAATCTGATTAGTGGTTGATGGATTACAACAGACAAAGCAATGACGACTGCCAGATGGTGGCATAATCAGTGCAGATATGA